>JAVIAB010000125.1:2286836-2696836 GCA_032433765.1 Megaustenia siamemsis | reverse complement strand
ATAGATAGATAGATAGATAGATAGATAGATAGATAGATAGATAGGTAGATAGAAACTAAGATGGAGGGAGAGAAGACACTGACAGAGCTTAGAGGTCCAATAATGGCATGTTCTCACCTTTTATTCCACCTTTCTGTTACTACCAATCATTCCATGCAATAATCTCTCACCCTACAACATAAAGACAGCTATTTAAATATCACAGGCTGTCAGTTTAACTGCTTTTGAAATGTCAATAAGTAAACTTTAGATTAGCTACAGGTAACCCTTAACTACCAGTTGTGATTGGGAAACATAGAAGTACGCAGTAGTTTTACATAGGCGCATCAACATATCAAATATGTTCGGATCCATATACATGTCCCAAAAGAAGAAACAACTATAACTTTGAAAAGAGATCAAGAACTTACTCATTCACTTCTCCTCATTTGAACATAGCCCCTCAACTACTTGACTTTTCCTGTTCAGTTTTTTTTTTTAATTTACATTGATTTGTTATTTTAAAATAATGAATCATCATCATCATCATGTACCCTGCCGGTTGGCGTAGGCGATCATGTCCCTTCACAATCTTCTATCTACAGTGCATTGTATCAGTTCTGTTGTTGACTGTTTTCCATGCCATGACACTAAGCTATCCAGTATTTTCTCATGAATGAATATATTTCTTATTTTTATTTTATTAAAATATTTTTTTTGCTATTACATTTAATGAATGTATTTTTTTTTAAATCAGAGAACGCATAAAATAGAATCAAGAAAAGTCGCCGATGCCAACTTCCATGCCAGAAGCTACGTTTCTGGAACCGCGTTAAGAGTCTGGTCGGGTTGGGCCAAATACGGTACGAATTCTAGGGCAAACGAACAAATACCGAACTGGATGAATTTTATTGGA
Organism: Megaustenia siamemsis; assembly: GCA_032433765.1. Classification (NCBI taxonomy): domain Eukaryota; kingdom Metazoa; phylum Mollusca; class Gastropoda; order Stylommatophora; family Ariophantidae; genus Megaustenia; species Megaustenia siamemsis. The sequence continues at coordinate 2,695,941 of JAVIAB010000125.1, read as the reverse complement.
AAAAGTAATAGGATTTCCAAGCGTAGGCCTAACTCAGACTATCTTTTGACATTTGCGAAGAAACGCAGAATGAAATGGTTTGTCCACGCATCTTGATCGTCTTGCCCAACAAACCATTCTACTTCTTCTTCATACACCTTTCAATATTAATAACATAGAAGAAAGCGGTCGTAAGGTCAATGCTGGTGACATTCATAAAGATTTTCTCGGTTTGGTATCAGTCTGCACTTTCTAGACAGGGCACCTGACCCTCCCGCCGACTGGAGGACCTCCATGGGATGAGCAATGTATCGCTTTCTGTGACGTCTTCTTGGTGAGAAACACGTTGCACTGTTATGTTAAACATGTAGCCCGGTGCATCTTATTTCAAAACGTTTGTGTATTTGTCCTGCTCGGTGTTCAATTGGTAGTCATGCTACCGCTAGAACCGCTCTTGATAACACACACAGACTCCTCTACAACTTTGTGGTGGAGACACGTCAAAGGAATACATTTGTACAGGTGCTATACTTTTCTTCTTCTTCTTCTTCTTTCCTTCCTCATTTACCTTTCAGCGATATATAATTTGCAGGGTTTTGCTCTTCTCTTCGCCTCCCTTCGCGAAGAACATGGGAAGATTGACGTGTAACTACAGGGGAAGATTGACGTATAACTACAGGGGAAGAATGGCGTATAACTACAGGGAAAGAATGGCGTATAACTACAGGGAAAGAATGACGTATAACTACAGGGAAAGAATGGCGTATAACTACAGGGAAAGAATGGCGTATAACTACAGGGAAAGAATGGCGTATAACTACAGGGAAAGAATGACGTATAACTACAGGGAAAGAATGGCGTATAACTACAGGGAAAGAATGGCGTATAACTTTAGGGGTTTTTACTGTATTCCATTTTAAATCTCTTCTTTATCTTAGAAGGTCAACCACACATATGTCACTCACAGAAATACCAACAACATATATCCATAAGTCACTTGAATAACGACCATACGTTAGTTCTTCTTCTACTTTCCTTCTTCATTTACCTTTCAGCGTCGAAAAGTAAAAAAAAAGTAAAGTACCCCCCGTCACGCCAAGTGGCGTATAGGGAAATATGGTGTTAGTGACCCTATATTTTACAGACCTTCAGCACATGATTTTTTGGGGTAATATGGTCAGTATTACGCCCGTGCTGCTTTTACTTTCCCAGAAAAAATCCGGTACCCATTTAAGGCTGGGTGAACCCGGAGCCGTCGGTTGGGATCGAACCCTACCCCTTGTCCGTAGTAGTCCAGTTCACTAACCACTGAGCTATCACGGCTCCTACTAATTTTTAGGGAATTAGTAAAACCCAGGTGTCCTCGCCAGGATTACGAACCCCGGCTGTTGCCGTGGTAAGCCAACCGCCTATCGATTGCGCTAACCGGACACCCGCTTTCAGCGTCGAGAGGAGATATAATTTGCGGTCTTGTTCTTCTGTTCGCCTCTGCTGCTGGTATGTTTCCCAGTGCTTCTAATATTCTGTCAATCCATCTTTTTCGTGGTCGTTCCTTGAGTCTGGTGTTCTCATAACGTTTATTGAGGGCAAGTTGTATTGTGTTTTGATCACTCTGCCTTGTCAAGCGGCCTAATCCTTTTATCTGTTGCTTCTTTATATATTCAATGGCGGGGGTTATTCCTCGTATTTTTCTCAGCTCTTCATTTCTGATCTTATCTCTCAGACTGTTTCCTGTCATTCGTCTAACATATTTCATCTCTGTAGAGGTTATTTTTCTTATTGCTCTTGCATCTAGGGTCCAGGTCTGACATTGGTAGCACAACGTTGGGATGAAGATTGTATTGTATAGTGCTCGTTTTGCCTCTAGAATTATTTCCTTGTTGGACAATAGTGGCGATAACTGTCCAATGATTTGACAAGCCTTTGTTGCACCTTGATTCTATCTCTGCTGTTTGAGAATTATCGTTTGTCATTAGACTTCCTAGGTATTTGAATTCATCTACTTGTTTTAGTTGTCTGCCTTCTATAGTTATGTTGATGCTCTGTTTCTCTTTTGTGACATTCATGACTTCTGTTTTGTTGGTGTTGATTTTCATGTTGTATTTTGTGCCTGAGATGTTGAGTTTAAGTGCTCTTGTAGGTTTTTCATTTGTCCATGTATTAATGCATGATCGTCTGCAAATAAAAGCTCGAAGGTCTCCTCTGTCTCAGATGGGCTAACTTGCATATATAGTCCATGTATGTAATAAACAATAGAGGAGATAGTATGCACCCCTGTCTTACACCTGACCTAACTTCGAAGTGGTCAGTGTAGCCTGCTGCTGTTCTGACTGTGTATCTGTTGTTGATGTAGAGACTTTTGTTTAAGTTGGTTAGATGTTGGCTTGCTCCGTATGTTGTTTATATCTCCCACAGCTGTTCTCTATTTACTCCGTCGAATGATTTTCCCATATAAATACCCCTCACTCACGTAAATAAAAGAAATGCTACAAAAACAAATAAATACCCACCACATACATGTCCCCATGATCGGGAAGGGGATTCAGCTAAATAAATTAGAATCAGAATACCTAAAGCAGCTATGTCTTTCAGAAGCCTTGAAAAGTTGTGGAAATCAAAACTCAAGCACAAAGACAAAAATTCGTGGAATGAATTCAAAACAAACGAAGAAATTAGAGAAATTCCCAATCAATCGCTAATATCTTCAGTAATTAAGAAACGACAATGATCATATATTGGACATGTAATGAGGAGAGATATTAACCAAATAACAAAGCAAGCCCTCATGTGGGAAACAACATGTAAGAGGAAAAGAGGCCGACACAGAGAGACACTGAGAAGAACATTGGTCAGAGAGGCAAGAGCAGCAGGAATCGGCTCCCTCAATGAGATAGAGTTGCTTGCACAGAACAGAATCAAACGACGAGATTTGATAAAAATATTTTTAGAAAGATTGAAAATTGCTAGAAAAAAATTTAGATAAGAGAAAGAGTAACTGGGTCTTTGCCCTATGGGCCGGCTATGGCTCGAAAGTTCAATGGATAGATAGATAGATAGATAGATAGATAGATAGATAGATAGATAGATAGATAGATAGATAGATAGATAGATAGATAGATAGATAGATAGATAGATAGATAGATAGATAGATAGATAGATAGATAGATAGATAGATAGATAGATAGATAGATAGATAGATAGATAGATAGATGGATAGATAGATAGATGGATAGATAGATTAGATAGATAGATAGATAGATAGATAGATAGATAGATAGATAGATAGATAGATAGATAGATAGATAGATAGATAGATAGATAGATAGATAGATAGATAGATAGGTAGATAGAAACTAAGATGGAGGGAGAGAAGACACTGACAGAGCTTAGAGGTCCAATAATGGCATGTTCTCACCTTTTATTCCACCTTTCTGTTACTACCAATCATTCCATGCAATAATCTCTCACCCTACAACATAAAGACAGCTATTTAAATATCACAGGCTGTCAGTTTAACTGCTTTTGAAATGTCAATAAGTAAACTTTAGATTAGCTACAGGTAACCCTTAACTACCAGTTGTGATTGGGAAACATAGAAGTACGCAGTAGTTTTACATAGGCGCATCAACATATCAAATATGTTCGGATCCATATACATGTCCCAAAAGAAGAAACAACTATAACTTTGAAAAGAGATCAAGAACTTACTCATTCACTTCTCCTCATTTGAACATAGCCCCTCAACTACTTGACTTTTCCTGTTCAGTTTTTTTTTTTTAATTTACATTGATTTGTTATTTTAAAATAATGAATCATCATCATCATCATGTACCCTGCCGGTTGGCGTAGGCGATCATGTCCCTTCACAATCTTCTATCTACAGTGCATTGTATCAGTTCTGTTGTTGACTGTTTTCCATGCCATGACACTAAGCTATCCAGTATTTTCTCATGAATGAATATATTTCTTATTTTTATTTTATTAAAATATTTTTTTTGCTATTACATTTAATGAATGTATTTTTTTTTAAATCAGAGAACGCATAAAATAGAATCAAGAAAAGTCGCCGATGCCAACTTCCATGCCAGAAGCTACGTTTCTGGAACCGCGTTAAGAGTCTGGTCGGGTTGGGCCAAATACGGTACGAATTCTAGGGCAAACGAACAAATACCGAACTGGATGAATTTTATTGGAAAAAGTAATAGGATTTCCAAGCGTAGGCCTAACTCAGACTATCTTTTGACATTTGCGAAGAAACGCAGAATGAAATGGTTTGTCCACGCATCTTGATCGTCTTGCCCAACAAACCATTCTACTTCTTCTTCATACACCTTTCAATATTAATAACATAGAAGAAAGCGGTCGTAAGGTCAATGCTGGTGACATTCATAAAGATTTTCTCGGTTTGGTATCAGTCTGCACTTTCTAGACAGGGCACCTGACCCTCCCGCCGACTGGAGGACCTCCATGGGATGAGCAATGTATCGCTTTCTGTGACGTCTTCTTGGTGAGAAACACGTTGCACTGTTATGTTAAACATGTAGCCCGGTGCATCTTATTTCAAAACGTTTGTGTATTTGTCCTGCTCGGTGTTCAATTGGTAGTCATGCTACCGCTAGAACCGCTCTTGATAACACACACAGACTCCTCTACAACTTTGTGGTGGAGACACGTCAAAGGAATACATTTGTACAGGTGCTATACTTTTCTTCTTCTTCTTCTTTCCTTCCTCATTTACCTTTCAGCGATATATAATTTGCAGGGTTTTGCTCTTCTCTTCGCCTCCCTTCGCGAAGAACATGGGAAGATTGACGTGTAACTACAGGGGAAGATTGACGTATAACTACAGGGGAAGAATGGCGTATAACTACAGGGAAAGAATGGCGTATAACTACAGGGAAAGAATGACGTATAACTACAGGGAAAGAATGACGTATAACTACAGGGAAAGAATGGCGTATAACTACAGGGAAAGAATGGCGTATAACTTTAGGGGTTTTTACTGTATTCCATTTTAAATCTCTTCTTTATCTTAGAAGGTCAACCACACATATGTCACTCACAGAAATACCAACAACATATATCCATAAGTCACTTGAATAACGACCATACGTTAGTTCTTCTTCTACTTTCCTTCTTCATTTACCTTTCAGCGTCGAAAAGTAAAAAAAAAGTAAAGTACCCCCCGTCACGCCAAGTGGCGTATAGGGAAATATGGTGTTAGTGACCCTATATTTTACAGACCTTCAGCACATGATTTTTTGGGGTAATATGGTCAGTATTACGCCCGTGCTGCTTTTACTTTCCCAGAAAAAATCCGGTACCCATTTAAGGCTGGGTGAACCCGGAGCCGTCGGTTGGGATCGAACCCTACCCCTTGTCCGTAGTAGTCCAGTTCACTAACCACTGAGCTATCACGGCTCCTACTAATTTTTAGGGAATTAGTAAAACCCAGGTGTCCTCGCCAGGATTACGAACCCCGGCTGTTGCCGTGGTAAGCCAACCGCCTATCGATTGCGCTAACCGGACACCCGCTTTCAGCGTCGAGAGGAGATATAATTTGCGGTCTTGTTCTTCTGTTCGCCTCTGCTGCTGGTATGTTTCCCAGTGCTTCTAATATTCTGTCAATCCATCTTTTTCGTGGTCGTTCCTTGAGTCTGGTGTTCTCATAACGTTTATTGAGGGCAAGTTGTATTGTGTTTTGATCACTCTGCCTTGTCAAGCGGCCTAATCCTTTTATCTGTTGCTTCTTTATATATTCAATGGCGGGGGTTATTCCTCGTATTTTTCTCAGCTCTTCATTTCTGATCTTATCTCTCAGACTGTTTCCTGTCATTCGTCTAACATATTTCATCTCTGTAGAGGTTATTTTTCTTATTGCTCTTGCATCTAGGGTCCAGGTCTGACATTGGTAGCACAACGTTGGGATGAAGATTGTATTGTATAGTGCTCGTTTTGCCTCTAGAATTATTTCCTTGTTGGACAATAGTGGCGATAACTGTCCAATGATTTGACAAGCCTTTGTTGCACCTTGATTCTATCTCTGCTGTTTGAGAATTATCGTTTGTCATTAGACTTCCTAGGTATTTGAATTCATCTACTTGTTTTAGTTGTCTGCCTTCTATAGTTATGTTGATGCTCTGTTTCTCTTTTGTGACATTCATGACTTCTGTTTTGTTGGTGTTGATTTTCATGTTGTATTTTGTGCCTGAGATGTTGAGTTTAAGTGCTCTTGTAGGTTTTTCATTTGTCCATGTATTAATGCATGATCGTCTGCAAATAAAAGCTCGAAGGTCTCCTCTGTCTCAGATGGGCTAACTTGCATATATAGTCCATGTATGTAATAAACAATAGAGGAGATAGTATGCACCCCTGTCTTACACCTGACCTAACTTCGAAGTGGTCAGTGTAGCCTGCTGCTGTTCTGACTGTGTATCTGTTGTTGATGTAGAGACTTTTGTTTAAGTTGGTTAGATGTTGGCTTGCTCCGTATGTTGTTTATATCTCCCACAGCTGTTCTCTATTTACTCCGTCGAATGATTTTCCCATATAAATACCCCTCACTCACGTAAATAAAAGAAATGCTACAAAAACAAATAAATACCCACCACATACATGTCCCCATGATCGGGAAGGGGATTCAGCTAAATAAATTAGAATCAGAATACCTAAAGCAGCTATGTCTTTCAGAAGCCTTGAAAAGTTGTGGAAATCAAAACTCAAGCACAAAGACAAAAATTCGTGGAATGAATTCAAAACAAACGAAGAAATTAGAGAAATTCCCAATCAATCGCTAATATCTTCAGTAATTAAGAAACGACAATGATCATATATTGGACATGTAATGAGGAGAGATATTAACCAAATAACAAAGCAAGCCCTCATGTGGGAAACAACATGTAAGAGGAAAAGAGGCCGACACAGAGAGACACTGAGAAGAACATTGGTCAGAGAGGCAAGAGCAGCAGGAATCGGCTCCCTCAATGAGATAGAGTTGCTTGCACAGAACAGAATCAAACGACGAGATTTGATAAAAATATTTTTAGAAAGATTGAAAATTGCTAGAAAAAAATTTAGATAAGAGAAAGAGTAACTGGGTCTTTGCCCTATGGGCCGGCTATGGCTCGAAAGTTCAATGGATAGATAGATAGATAGATAGATAGATAGATAGATAGATAGATAGATAGATAGATAGATAGATAGATAGATAGATAGATAGATAGATAGATAGATAGATAGATAGATAGATAGATAGATAGATAGATAGATAGATAGATAGATAGATAGATAGATAGATAGATAGATAGATAGATAGATAGATAGATAGATGGATAGATAGATAGATGGATAGATAGATTAGATAGATAGATAGATAGATAGATAGATAGATAGATAGATAGATAGATAGATAGATAGATAGATAGATAGATAGATAGATAGATAGATAGATAGATAGATAGATAGATAGATAGGTAGATAGAAACTAAGATGGAGGGAGAGAAGACACTGACAGAGCTTAGAGGTCCAATAATGGCATGTTCTCACCTTTTATTCCACCTTTCTGTTACTACCAATCATTCCATGCAATAATCTCTCACCCTACAACATAAAGACAGCTATTTAAATATCACAGGCTGTCAGTTTAACTGCTTTTGAAATGTCAATAAGTAAACTTTAGATTAGCTACAGGTAACCCTTAACTACCAGTTGTGATTGGGAAACATAGAAGTACGCAGTAGTTTTACATAGGCGCATCAACATATCAAATATGTTCGGATCCATATACATGTCCCAAAAGAAGAAACAACTATAACTTTGAAAAGAGATCAAGAACTTACTCATTCACTTCTCCTCATTTGAACATAGCCCCTCAACTACTTGACTTTTCCTGTTCAGTTTTTTTTTTTAATTTACATTGATTTGTTATTTTAAAATAATGAATCATCATCATCATCATGTACCCTGCCGGTTGGCGTAGGCGATCATGTCCCTTCACAATCTTCTATCTACAGTGCATTGTATCAGTTCTGTTGTTGACTGTTTTCCATGCCATGACACTAAGCTATCCAGTATTTTCTCATGAATGAATATATTTCTTATTTTTATTTTATTAAAATATTTTTTTGCTATTACATTTAATGAATGTATTTTTTTTTAAATCAGAGAACGCATAAAATAGAATCAAGAAAAGTCGCCGATGCCAACTTCCATGCCAGAAGCTACGTTTCTGGAACCGCGTTAAGAGTCTGGTCGGGTTGGGCCAAATACGGTACGAATTCTAGGGCAAACGAACAAATACCGAACTGGATGAATTTTATTGGAAAAAGTAATAGGATTTCCAAGCGTAGGCCTAACTCAGACTATCTTTTGACATTTGCGAAGAAACGCAGAATGAAATGGTTTGTCCACGCATCTTGATCGTCTTGCCCAACAAACCATTCTACTTCTTCTTCATACACCTTTCAATATTAATAACATAGAAGAAAGCGGTCGTAAGGTCAATGCTGGTGACATTCATAAAGATTTTCTCGGTTTGGTATCAGTCTGCACTTTCTAGACAGGGCACCTGACCCTCCCGCCGACTGGAGGACCTCCATGGGATGAGCAATGTATCGCTTTCTGTGACGTCTTCTTGGTGAGAAACACGTTGCACTGTTATGTTAAACATGTAGCCCGGTGCATCTTATTTCAAAACGTTTGTGTATTTGTCCTGCTCGGTGTTCAATTGGTAGTCATGCTACCGCTAGAACCGCTCTTGATAACACACACAGACTCCTCTACAACTTTGTGGTGGAGACACGTCAAAGGAATACATTTGTACAGGTGCTATACTTTTCTTCTTCTTCTTCTTTCCTTCCTCATTTACCTTTCAGCGATATATAATTTGCAGGGTTTTGCTCTTCTCTTCGCCTCCCTTCGCGAAGAACATGGGAAGATTGACGTGTAACTACAGGGGAAGATTGACGTATAACTACAGGGGAAGAATGGCGTATAACTACAGGGAAAGAATGGCGTATAACTACAGGGAAAGAATGACGTATAACTACAGGGAAAGAATGACGTATAACTACAGGGAAAGAATGGCGTATAACTACAGGGAAAGAATGGCGTATAACTTTAGGGGTTTTTACTGTATTCCATTTTAAATCTCTTCTTTATCTTAGAAGGTCAACCACACATATGTCACTCACAGAAATACCAACAACATATATCCATAAGTCACTTGAATAACGACCATACGTTAGTTCTTCTTCTACTTTCCTTCTTCATTTACCTTTCAGCGTCGAAAAGTAAAAAAAAAGTAAAGTACCCCCCGTCACGCCAAGTGGCGTATAGGGAAATATGGTGTTAGTGACCCTATATTTTACAGACCTTCAGCACATGATTTTTTGGGGTAATATGGTCAGTATTACGCCCGTGCTGCTTTTACTTTCCCAGAAAAAATCCGGTACCCATTTAAGGCTGGGTGAACCCGGAGCCGTCGGTTGGGATCGAACCCTACCCCTTGTCCGTAGTAGTCCAGTTCACTAACCACTGAGCTATCACGGCTCCTACTAATTTTTAGGGAATTAGTAAAACCCAGGTGTCCTCGCCAGGATTACGAACCCCGGCTGTTGCCGTGGTAAGCCAACCGCCTATCGATTGCGCTAACCGGACACCCGCTTTCAGCGTCGAGAGGAGATATAATTTGCGGTCTTGTTCTTCTGTTCGCCTCTGCTGCTGGTATGTTTCCCAGTGCTTCTAATATTCTGTCAATCCATCTTTTTCGTGGTCGTTCCTTGAGTCTGGTGTTCTCATAACGTTTATTGAGGGCAAGTTGTATTGTGTTTTGATCACTCTGCCTTGTCAAGCGGCCTAATCCTTTTATCTGTTGCTTCTTTATATATTCAATGGCGGGGGTTATTCCTCGTATTTTTCTCAGCTCTTCATTTCTGATCTTATCTCTCAGACTGTTTCCTGTCATTCGTCTAACATATTTCATCTCTGTAGAGGTTATTTTTCTTATTGCTCTTGCATCTAGGGTCCAGGTCTGACATTGGTAGCACAACGTTGGGATGAAGATTGTATTGTATAGTGCTCGTTTTGCCTCTAGAATTATTTCCTTGTTGGACAATAGTGGCGATAACTGTCCAATGATTTGACAAGCCTTTGTTGCACCTTGATTCTATCTCTGCTGTTTGAGAATTATCGTTTGTCATTAGACTTCCTAGGTATTTGAATTCATCTACTTGTTTTAGTTGTCTGCCTTCTATAGTTATGTTGATGCTCTGTTTCTCTTTTGTGACATTCATGACTTCTGTTTTGTTGGTGTTGATTTTCATGTTGTATTTTGTGCCTGAGATGTTGAGTTTAAGTGCTCTTGTAGGTTTTTCATTTGTCCATGTATTAATGCATGATCGTCTGCAAATAAAAGCTCGAAGGTCTCCTCTGTCTCAGATGGGCTAACTTGCATATATAGTCCATGTATGTAATAAACAATAGAGGAGATAGTATGCACCCCTGTCTTACACCTGACCTAACTTCGAAGTGGTCAGTGTAGCCTGCTGCTGTTCTGACTGTGTATCTGTTGTTGATGTAGAGACTTTTGTTTAAGTTGGTTAGATGTTGGCTTGCTCCGTATGTTGTTTATATCTCCCACAGCTGTTCTCTATTTACTCCGTCGAATGATTTTCCCATATAAATACCCCTCACTCACGTAAATAAAAGAAATGCTACAAAAACAAATAAATACCCACCACATACATGTCCCCATGATCGGGAAGGGGATTCAGCTAAATAAATTAGAATCAGAATACCTAAAGCAGCTATGTCTTTCAGAAGCCTTGAAAAGTTGTGGAAATCAAAACTCAAGCACAAAGACAAAAATTCGTGGAATGAATTCAAAACAAACGAAGAAATTAGAGAAATTCCCAATCAATCGCTAATATCTTCAGTAATTAAGAAACGACAATGATCATATATTGGACATGTAATGAGGAGAGATATTAACCAAATAACAAAGCAAGCCCTCATGTGGGAAACAACATGTAAGAGGAAAAGAGGCCGACACAGAGAGACACTGAGAAGAACATTGGTCAGAGAGGCAAGAGCAGCAGGAATCGGCTCCCTCAATGAGATAGAGTTGCTTGCACAGAACAGAATCAAACGACGAGATTTGATAAAAATATTTTTAGAAAGATTGAAAATTGCTAGAAAAAAATTTAGATAAGAGAAAGAGTAACTGGGTCTTTGCCCTATGGGCCGGCTATGGCTCGAAAGTTCAATGGATAGATAGATAGATAGATAGATAGATAGATAGATAGATAGATAGATAGATAGATAGATAGATAGATAGATAGATAGATAGATAGATAGATAGATAGATAGATAGATAGATAGATAGATAGATAGATAGATAGATAGATAGATAGATAGATAGATAGATAGATAGATAGATAGATAGATAGATAGATGGATAGATAGATAGATGGATAGATAGATTAGATAGATAGATAGATAGATAGATAGATAGATAGATAGATAGATAGATAGATAGATAGATAGATAGATAGATAGATAGATAGATAGATAGATAGATAGATAGATAGATAGATAGATAGATAGATAGATAGATAGATAGATAGGTAGATAGAAACTAAGATGGAGGGAGAGAAGACACTGACAGAGCTTAGAGGTCCAATAATGGCATGTTCTCACCTTTTATTCCACCTTTCTGTTACTACCAATCATTCCATGCAATAATCTCTCACCCTACAACATAAAGACAGCTATTTAAATATCACAGGCTGTCAGTTTAACTGCTTTTGAAATGTCAATAAGTAAACTTTAGATTAGCTACAGGTAACCCTAACTACCAGTTGTGATTGGGAAACATAGAAGTACGCAGTAGTTTTACATAGGCGCATCAACATATCAAATATGTTCGGATCCATATACATGTCCCAAAAGAAGAAACAACTATAACTTTGAAAAGAGATCAAGAACTTACTCATTCACTTCTCCTCATTTGAACATAGCCCCTCAACTACTTGACTTTTCCTGTTCAGTTTTTTTTTTTAATTTACATTGATTTGTTATTTTAAAATAATGAATCATCATCATCATCATGTACCCTGCCGGTTGGCGTAGGCGATCATGTCCCTTCACAATCTTCTATCTACAGTGCATTGTATCAGTTCTGTTGTTGACTGTTTTCCATGCCATGACACTAAGCTATCCAGTATTTTCTCATGAATGAATATATTTCTTATTTTATTTTATTAAAAATTTTTTTTGCTATTACATTTAATGAATGTATTTTTTTTTAAATCAGAGAACGCATAAAATAGAATCAAGAAAAGTCGCCGATGCCAACTTCCATGCCAGAAGCTACGTTTCTGGAACCGCGTTAAGAGTCTGGTCGGGTTGGGCCAAATACGGTACGAATTCTAGGGCAAACGAACAAATACCGAACTGGATGAATTTTATTGAAAAAGTAATAGGATTCCAAGCGTAGGCCTAACTCAGACTATCTTTTGACATTTGCGAAGAAACGCAGAATGAAATGGTTTGTCCACGCATCTTGATCGTCTTGCCCAACAAACCATTCTACTTCTTCTTCATACACCTTTCAATATTAATAACATAGAAGAAAGCGGTCGTAAGGTCAATGCTGGTGACATTCATAAAGATTTTCTCGGTTTGGTATCAGTCTGCACTTTCTAGACAGGGCACCTGACCCTCCCGCCGACTGGAGGACCTCCATGGGATGAGCAATGTATCGCTTTCTGTGACGTCTTTGGTGAGAAACACGTTGCACTGTTATGTTAAACATGTAGCCCGGTGCATCTTATTTCAAAACGTTTGTGTATTTGTCCTGCTCGGTGTTCAATTGGTAGTCATGCTACCGCTAGAACCGCTCTTGATAACACACACAGACTCCTCTACAACTTTGTGGTGGAGACACGTCAAAGGAATACATTTGTACAGGTGCTATACTTTTCTTCTTCTTCTTCTTTCCTTCCTCATTTACCTTTCAGCGATATATAATTTGCAGGGTTTTGCTCTTCTCTTCGCCTCCCTTCGCGAAGAACATGGGAAGATTGACGTGTAACTACAGGGGAAGATTGACGTATAACTACAGGGGAAGAATGGCGTATAACTACAGGGAAAGAATGGCGTATAACTACAGGGAAAGAATGACGTATAACTACAGGGAAAGAATGACGTATAACTACAGGGAAAGAATGGCGTATAACTACAGGGAAAGAATGGCGTATAACTTTAGGGGTTTTTACTGTATTCCATTTTAAATCTCTTCTTTATCTTAGAAGGTCAACCACACATATGTCACTCACAGAAATACCAACAACATATATCCATAAGTCACTTGAATAACGACCATACGTTAGTTCTTCTTCTACTTTCCTTCTTCATTTACCTTTCAGCGTCGAAAAGTAAAAAAAAAGTAAAGTACCCCCGTCACGCCAAGTGGCGTATAGGGAAATATGGTGTTAGTGACCCTATATTTTACAGACCTTCAGCACATGATTTTTGGGGTAATATGGTCAGTATTACGCCCGTGCTGCTTTTACTTCCCAGAAAAAATCCGGTACCCATTTAAGGCTGGGTGAACCCGGAGCCGTCGGTTGGGATCGAACCCTACCCCTTGTCCGTAGTAGTCCAGTTCACTAACCACTGAGCTATCACGGCTCCTACTAATTTTTAGGGAATTAGTAAAACCCAGGTGTCCTCGCCAGGATTACGAACCCCGGCTGTTGCCGTGGTAAGCCAACCGCCTATCGATTGCGCTAACCGGACACCCGCTTTCAGCGTCGAGAGGAGATATAATTTGCGGTCTTGTTCTTCTGTTCGCCTCTGCTGCTGGTATGTTTCCCAGTGCTTCTAATATTCTGTCAATCCATCTTTTTCGTGGTCGTTCCTTGAGTCTGGTGTTCTCATAACGTTTATTGAGGGCAAGTTGTATTGTGTTTTGATCACTCTGCCTTGTCAAGCGGCCTAATCCTTTTATCTGTTGCTTCTTTATATATTCAATGGCGGGGGTTATTCCTCGTATTTTTCTCAGCTCTTCATTTCTGATCTTATCTCTCAGACTGTTTCCTGTCATTCGTCTAACATATTTCATCTCTGTAGAGGTTATTTTTCTTATTGCTCTTGCATCTAGGGTCCAGGTCTGACATTGGTAGCACAACGTTGGGATGAAGATTGTATTGTATAGTGCTCGTTTTGCCTCTAGAATTATTTCCTTGTTGGACAATAGTGGCGATAACTGTCCAATGATTTGACAAGCCTTTGTTGCACCTTGATTCTATCTCTGCTGTTTGAGAATTATCGTTTGTCATTAGACTTCCTAGGTATTTGAATTCATCTACTTGTTTTAGTTGTCTGCCTTCTATAGTTATGTTGATGCTCTGTTTCTCTTTTGTGACATTCATGACTTCTGTTTTGTTGGTGTTGATTTTCATGTTGTATTTTGTGCCTGAGATGTTGAGTTTAAGTGCTCTTGTAGGTTTTTCATTTGTCCATGTATTAATGCATGATCGTCTGCAAATAAAAGCTCGAAGGTCTCCTCTGTCTCAGATGGGCTAACTTGCATATATAGTCCATGTATGTAATAAACAATAGAGGAGATAGTATGCACCCCTGTCTTACACCTGACCTAACTTCGAAGTGGTCAGTGTAGCCTGCTGCTGTTCTGACTGTGTATCTGTTGTTGATGTAGAGACTTTTGTTTAAGTTGGTTAGATGTTGGCTTGCTCCGTATGTTGTTTATATCTCCCACAGCTGTTCTCTATTTACTCCGTCGAATGATTTTCCCATATAAATACCCCTCACTCACGTAAATAAAAGAAATGCTACAAAAACAAATAAATACCCACCACATACATGTCCCCATGATCGGGAAGGGGATTCAGCTAAATAAATTAGAATCAGAATACCTAAAGCAGCTATGTCTTTCAGAAGCCTTGAAAAGTTGTGGAAATCAAAACTCAAGCACAAAGACAAAAATTCGTGGAATGAATTCAAAACAAACGAAGAAATTAGAGAAATTCCCAATCAATCGCTAATATCTTCAGTAATTAAGAAACGACAATGATCATATATTGGACATGTAATGAGGAGAGATATTAACCAAATAACAAAGCAAGCCCTCATGTGGGAAACAACATGTAAGAGGAAAAGAGGCCGACACAGAGAGACACTGAGAAGAACATTGGTCAGAGAGGCAAGAGCAGCAGGAATCGGCTCCCTCAATGAGATAGAGTTGCTTGCACAGAACAGAATCAAACGACGAGATTTGATAAAAATATTTTTAGAAAGATTGAAAATTGCTAGAAAAAAATTTAGATAAGAGAAAGAGTAACTGGGTCTTTGCCCTATGGGCCGGCTATGGCTCGAAAGTTCAATGGATAGATAGATAGATAGATAGATAGATAGATAGATAGATAGATAGATAGATAGATAGATAGATAGATAGATAGATAGATAGATAGATAGATAGATAGATGGATAGATAGATAGATGATAGATAGATTAGATAGATAGATAGATAGATAGATAGATAGATAGATAGATAGATAGATAGATAGATAGATAGATAGATAGATAGATAGATAGATAGATAGATAGATAGATAGATAGATAGATAGATAGATAGATAGATAGATAGATAGATAGATAGATAGATAGATAGATAGATAGATAGATAGATAGATAGATAGATAGATAGATAGATAGATAGATAGATAGATAGACTGTTATAAAAGTTAAATGACGTTTTTTTTTCTGCAATATAATCTGGTGGATCCCACTATTTAGAAGGAATGTAATAGATTCCAGCTGTCGATATTGCTTGTGTATGTGTTCAATGAGCTGTGACGGCATTTCCTTGCAAGCTAGATCAATTGCGGTACCTACGCAGGTGCTACATATAACCACTCGACTCTTAGCTGCGAGACTTGGGAGTTTGTCAGTGTTAGCCTTAGCCGCGAGACCTGGGAGTTTGTCAGTGTTGGCCTTATTCCCGAGACTTGGGAGTTTGTCAGTGTTGGCCTTAGCCGCTAGACTTGGGAGTTTGTCAGTGTTGGCCAGGTAAAGCTTGTGTTTCTGTTGATTGTCAAAGTTTGGTGCTCTAAACTTTTTTTTTTTAAAAGGTAACTAAAAAGTCTTTAGAGGCTAGTGTTTTAAGAGATGCCTAGAAAAAATGAATATGTTTTATTAATGTTAACATGTAAATCGCCACAAATGATGTGTTTAGTTTAACTTTCAACGTCTAAAGTTGTTGAAACTATTGGTGGCCAATATGCTATGTTCATAATTTTATTGTGTCATTCAACCAGGACGCACTAACGAGAAATTGTCAAATTAAAATAAATAATAGACTGCATGTCTTGTTTCGCTTCCTTTGAGTTCCCATCGATGAAAGGATCCCACAGTAAAGAAGCTGCCCAAAGATTCAAAGAGAATAATCATGAGGACATCCAGCTGGAGTTTCCAGAAGGATTTTTTTCATTTCCAAGTATTTAATATCGCAGAATATTTTCTTTAAGCTGATGAAACAGTCACTGTTAGAGTTCTATTATTTTTATCGTGAAAACTTATTTGTCGAGAATGTGAAAGTTTCCATATGTTAGGTCAGCATTCAAATGTATAAGTGTTTTACGTTCAAGATCTCTCTTGGTGAATGAACCTTTCAAAGTTAAAACTGAGGAGAAATTGTGATCTTTCATGACACGGGGGCAACTGAGCTTAATGACCATTATGGTCACTGAATACGACGTCTAACAGAAGGTAGACTTCCAAGAAGATATCCTGGATTTAAGAAAAAATTGAGGAAAGTGAATGTTGAAAGTTATGTAGATTAAAAAAATAAATGAATGCGTTTAAATAATATTGTGTAGTTACTACTGTTTAATAATATAATGTAGGCCTAATACTGTTTAATAATATAATGTAGGCCTAATACTGTTTAATAATATAATGTAGGCCTAATACTGTTTAATAATATTTTCCCCTCCTTCTCCCCTTCTTCTTTCTTTCTTTATTTTCTTTTCTTTTCTTTCTTGTATCATGTGCTTTTCAACGTCGATTTGGGATATAATTTGCAGTCTTTTGCTCTTCTGTTGACCCCTGCCGCTGTTATGTTTCCTAGTAAAAAAAAAGTAAAGTACTCCCGTCACGCCAAGTGGCGTATAGAGAAATATGGTGTTAGTGACCCTATATTTTACAGACCTTCAGCACATGATTTTTGGGGTAATGTGGTCTGTATTACGCCCGTGCTGCTTTATTTTCCCAGAAAAAAATCCGGTACCCATTTAAGGCTGGGTGAACCCGAAAGCCGTCGGTTGGGATCGAACCCTACCCCTTGTCCTTTGTAGTCAGTTCACTAACCACTGAGCTATCGCGGCTCCCTATGTTTCCTAGTGTTTCTAATATTCCTTCACTCTATATTTTGCTCTTCTGTTAGCCTCTCCTACTGTTATGTTTCTTAGTGTTTCTAATATTCCATCAATTCATCCTTTTTTCGTGGTCGGCCCTTGAGTCTCGTGTTCTTGAAACGCTTACTGAAGGTTAGTTGTGTTGTGTTTTGATCTTCCTGTCTTATCATGTGGCCAGACAGTTTTATATGTTGTTTTTTATGTATTCTATGGTGGGAATTAGTAGAAGCTTTTTTCCCAGTTCGTCGTGTTGCAGTTTATGATCCTACCTCTCATGTTATTTACTGTCATGTCTAACAAATTTCATTCATGTAGGTAGTAATTATTTGTCTAATTGTGCTTGAGTGTAGCGTCCACGTGAAAACTTATCTGAGTCATTCCATTGAGTGTAGCGTCCACGTGTAAACTTATCTGAGTCATTCCATTGAGTGTAGCGTCCACGTGTAAACTTATCTGAGTCATTCCATTGAGTGTAGCGTCCACGTGTAAACTTATCTGAGTCATTCCATTGAGTGTAGCGTCCACGTGAAAACTTATCTGAGTCATTCCATTGAGTGTAGTGTCCATGTGAAAACTTATCTGAGTCATTCCATTGAGTGTAGCGTCCACGTGTAAACTTATCTGAGTCATTCCATTGAGTGTAGAGTCCATGTGAAAACTTAGCTGAGTCATTCCATTGAGTGTAGCGTCCATGTGAAAACTTATCTCAGTCATTCCATTGAGTGTAGCGTCCATGTGAAAACTTATCTCAGTCATTCCATTGAGTGTAGAGTCCATGTGAAAACTTATCTAAGTCATTCCATTGAGCGTAGTGTCCATGTGAAAACTTCTCTGAGTCATTCCATTGAGTGTAGCGTCCACGTGTAAACTTATCTGAGTCATTCCATTGAGTGTAGCGTCCATGTGAAAACTTATCTGAGTCATTCCATTGAGTGTAGCGTCCACGTGAAAACTATGTCATTCATAGCACAACGTAGGAATGAAGATTGTGCTGTAGAGTTCCAATTTTGCCTTTAGTGTTATTTCATTTTAAGACAGCAGTGGTGACATTTGTCCGATGATGTGAAAAAAAAAAAAACTTTGTTGCATCTTGAATCTATTTCTACTTCTTGTGAATTATCGTTTGTCACGACTCCCTAGACATTTAAAATCCTCTACTTGCTTGAATTGTATTTCATATACTGCTATGTTGATGCTGTTTTTAACGTTTGTTCTTAATGTAATATATTTTTTTATAACATTAACTGATGTTTTTGTTTTCTGTGAAATAATTTGATAAATATAAAATAATTTTAATAAATATAAAATAATTTGATAAATATAAAATAAGTTGATAAATATAAAATAATTTGATAAATATAAAATAATTTGATAAATATAAAATAAGTTGATAAATATAAAATAATTGATAAATATAAAATAACTTTGATAAATATAAAATAACTTTGATAAATATAAAATAATTTGATAAATATAAAATAATTTGATAAACTGATGTATTAAAATTGTTTTGTGGTAAAATTAAAAACACATTAGGGATGATGTTGTTGATTATCATCACTGCACACCTGACACACCCATGGGTGCTTCGATATCTCCCTCTAGGAGATACATTAGGAAATAATTTTCGGGTGAAGGGGGAGTCCGAGATTTGGACTGCCTATGGACCCTCAAGGGGTGTATCCGGGGCAGTGGTCCATAATTGGAGCCCTATAAATATTGTAACTAGCAAAGTTTAGGGACCATATGTATCGCTCTGTTGAGCGCACAGTTGAACCTCTTTTGCTTGTTTGAGTACTACCATATCTCGGTTAATTTTTGTGTTAACTTCAGCTTAATAGATCCTCGATGTTGCACAAAATAACCAAGGCCTTTTACAATGCGTAGATATGTTTAACCAAAAATGTGAAGACGTTAGTTTAAATTTGTATTTTTGTATTTTTTTATTTTCGATCTTTTCGCTCTTTCATGATTGCATGCTGTTGTCGTTAGTCCCTTTCGTTCATTTCTAGTCTATAGAGGCGTAGCGATGTTTAGTTCCGGCTTGAGGGAGATAGAGACAGTTTGAGAGGAGAGATTTACTTGTGCATGTTTTATTGTAGAAGAGCCGCGATAGCTCAGTAGTTAGTGAACTGTACTAAAAAGGACAAGAGGTAGGATTCGATCCTAATCGACGGCTTCCTTGTTCGCCCAGCCTTAAATGGGTACCGACATTTTTTGGGAAAGTAAAGCAGCACAGGCGTAATACGGACCACATTACCCCAAAAATCACGTGCCGACGGTTTGTAAAATTAATGGTCACTAACACCATATTCCCTTTACGCCACTTGGCGTGACGGGGGCTCTTTACTACTAATTTTTATTGTTAATAAACGTTGAGTTGTTGGTTGTGTAAAATGATCATCTTTCTGTCTGTGTGCATATATACACAGTAGTGTGAGAGAGAGAGAGAGAGAGAGAGAGAGAGAGAGAAAGAAAGGGGTGAGAGAGGAAGAGAGAATCAGCATCATCATTTGTCATCATCATGTGCCAGTTTTCCGTGCCATGACACCAAAATATCCAGTATCTTCTCTCTTTGTCGTCAACGATCTCTCTTTCCCTGTATTTTGCCAGTTGGAACAAAATATTCCAGCGTTCATCATCTCATGATGGGCTCGACAAATGTTGATTTGCTTATTTCTGATTCTTCTTTGGAGCTCGCGTTTTGTGTTGGCCTCTCTGAGAATTCCTCGTTGGTCTTTTTTAACTGTAAAGAGAACTTTCGACACTTTTTTTGAAAAATTCCATCTCTGTGGCATCTAATCGTCTTTTCATTTGTTTGTCCATGATTCACTTCCATAAGTCAGAATTGGCTCTATATAGCACGGCTGAACTCTCTTTCTCGCTTCAATTGACATAGTCTTGTTACACAGGACGTCTTCAATTTTCTGAAATGTTATAGAGAAAGAATAATAAATCCTAAAGCTACAACCATCAAAATGTTGTTATAAAACTACAATGAAATAAACAAACCAACAATGGTGCTCAATACGTCACACAGCAGGATACAAATCATGAGCACGAATAGATTGTGCCTGCATCGACTTCAAAGTGAAACATTAAAATGTTCAAAGTTCAAAGAATTTTGTGTCGAAATTGTTCAAACAAGCTTAACAAAACCAACATGTATTATTGAACGACATAAAATGTCAGACAAAAAGCAAAAGAAAAATAATCATAATCAGGTGCCACGCCCTTTGTCATATATGATCAAGTCTCTCCACAACTTTCTCTCACTTAAAACTGTTTATTCATTTTGATGTTGACTTACGACCATATCATTCTCTTAAAATGGTTGGCTCTTTCCCTCTCTCTGCTTACCTCTTTTCTCTCCCTTAATTTCTTCGTTTGTCACTATATGCCCCTACTGTGCCCTTCCATCCCTAATTTCTTCAATTGTCACTATATGCCCCTAATATACCCCTCCCTCCCTTAATTTCTTCAATTGTCACTATATGTCCCTACTGTACCCTTCCATCCCTTAATTTCTCCAATTGTCACTATATGCCCCTACTGTACCCTTCCATCCCTTAATTTCTCCAATTGTCACTATATGCCCCTACTATACCCCTCCCTCCCTTAATTTCTTCAATTGTCACTATATGCCCCTACTGTACCCTTCCCTCCCTTAATTTCTTCAATTGTCACTATATGCCCCTACTGTACCCTTCCCTCCCTTAATTTCTTCAATTGTCACTATATGTCCCTACTGTACCCTCCCTCCCTTAATTTCTCCAATTGTCACTATATGCCCCTACTGTACCCTTCCCTCCCTTAATTTCTTCAATTGTCACTATATGCCCCTACTGTACCCCTCCCTCCCTTAATTTCTCCAATTGTCACTATACGCCCCTACTGTACCCCTCACTCCCTTAATTTCTCCAATTGTCACTATATGTTATGTTCCTACTGTACCCTTCCCTCCCTTAATTTCTCCAATTGTCACTATATGTTATGTTCCTACTGTACCCCTCCCTCCCTTAATTTCTCCAATTGTCACTATATGCCCCTACTGTACCCTTCCCTCCCGTAATTTCTCCAATTGTCACTATATGCCCCACTGTACCCTTCCCTCCCGTAATTTCTCCAATTGTCACTATATGCCCCTACTGTACCCTTCCCTCCCGTAATTTCTCCAATTGTCACTATATGCCCCACTGTACCCCTCCCTCCCGTAATTTCTCCAATTGTCACTATATGCCCCACTGTACCCCTCCCTCCCGTAATTTCTCCAATTGTCACTATATGCCCCACTGTACCCCTCCCTCCCGTAATTTCTCCAATTGTCACTATATGCCCTTACTGTACCCTTCTCTCCCGTAATTTCTCCAATTGTCACTATATGCCCTTACTGTACCCTTCTCTCCCGTAATTTCTCCAATTATCACTATATGCCCTTACTGTGGTCTTATCATTTCAAGGCCCAGAAAATGATATTTTCCAGCCTGATACTTATAAAAGATCCTTATAAAAGATTTATTTATTCTTTTTTTTTACTTGGAATATTTTAGAACGTAATTGTTAGTTGTTTTTTTTTTCATTCTTCTGTAAACCACATTTTTCTTGCCTCCAATTCTGTGTTTGTCTTCTTCTCTTTTTTGTCGATTATTAACTGCTAAAAGGTTTTTTTTTTCCCCCCATGCTCAAATCAAATAAGATCATATGTGTTGGTTCCTCTCCAATGCGACTAGATATTAGATGTCACCTGATCTGAGACCAGATATTACTTAAAAGATTGGGAAGGGTTGTGTCAATCGTTTCACAGGGAGCTCCACTGAATACTACTGAACTTGAAAAGAGCACAACATTTCAAATATTTTTGTGATTGAAATATCTGGGTACAATATTTGTTTCAGTTGAAAAAGTCATGCAATTGAAACAAATTAAGTATCAAATATCAAGTATTTCTGTTTCAATTGCTCGATATATCATTCAGCTCTGCATTAAAATAACAATATATCGTTTTACTTAATAAATAGATCTGTCTGAATGCTTGATAGTCTAATCGATAAACATACGCTTATTTGGCCTTAATCAATGGCAGTAAAATTACTATGCTTTTTTTTTTATAAACGTCATAAGGTAAAGTATATCTAAAGGAAAGAATACGAAAGACTTTTTCCAAATTAAATAAAAAGTGGGCGTTGAAAGGAAGAGTACGAGTTGACAAGGTTAAAAAGCTGGAAGAACGAGTTTTATTTACTATTTGTCTAAAGTGATCATTTGTTAATATGTTATCTCCACA
This sequence comes from Megaustenia siamemsis, assembly GCA_032433765.1. Classification (NCBI taxonomy): domain Eukaryota; kingdom Metazoa; phylum Mollusca; class Gastropoda; order Stylommatophora; family Ariophantidae; genus Megaustenia; species Megaustenia siamemsis. The sequence goes on along the minus strand of JAVIAB010000125.1, from coordinate 2,673,240 downwards.
GTAACCTTGGTAACCAAGCAGTTGCTCTGCTCTTTGATTAACGTCGTTTACTTTGTGAAACTGTGATCGTTGCGACAGAAAGCCAAAATGGTCGATTACCAGCTTGATATGATCAATAGAGATCCGAATGGTCTTAATGACCATGTCAGGGTATGTATTTTTCGTTCAGGTCGTTGAGGTGTGTGTTTTTACTTGCCAAATGATAAAATGTGTTGACCACATAGGACTATAAGGAAACAGAAGAGAAGAAGAAGGCATGTGTTTTGTTGTTGATCATTAGGTTAAGCTTTTTCTTAGTTTATATTTTAATGTTGAACATTAAGGTATCTGTGTTTATGTTCATTGTTAGGGTATGTACTTTACATTTAGACATTAACGTATGTGTGATTATGTTGCCTAAGAGGACATGTGTTTTATGTAGCCCAAGAGAGCATGTGTTTTGATAGTGCTCATTAGGGTATGTGTTTTATGTTGCCCAAAATGGCATGTGTTTTATGTGGTGTCTATTAGGGCATGTGCTTTATCTTGCCCAAGAGGGCATGTTTTTTGTGGTGCCCATTAGGGCATATGTTTTATGGTGTTAATTAGGACACGTGTTTTATAGACCTCATTAGAGCATGTGACTTATGATGTTCAAGAGACTATGTGCTTTGGGCGTTCGATTTCTGTTTTATGCTGATCATTATGTTGAATGCGTGTTTATATTGATCATTATAATGTTTTTCTATATTGATGTTAAAGATATCTGGCAACATTATTGCAGCTGGGAAGTTGAACTCAAGAGCCTTCATTTCTCTAAGGCACATAATGTTGATTTATTTACCAGCTGGGAAGTTGAACTCAAGAGCCTTCATTTCTCTAAGGCACATAATGTTGATTTATTTACCAGCTGGGAAGTTGAACTCAAGAGCCTTCATTTCTCTAAGGCACATAATGTTGATTATTTACCAGCTGGGAAGTTGAACTCAAGAGCCTTCATTTCTCTAAGGCACATAATGTTGATTTATTTACCAGCTGGGAAGTTGAACTCAAGAGCCTTCATTTCTCTAAGGCACATAATGTTGATTTATTTACCAGCTGGGAAGTTGAACTCAAGAGCCTTCATTTCTCTAAGGCACATAATGTTGATTTATTTACCAGCTGGGAAGTTGCACTCAAGAGCCTTCATTTCTCTAAGGCACATAATGTTGATTTATTTACCAGCTGGGAAGTTGCACTCAAGAGCCTTCATTTCTCTAAGGCACATAATGTTGATTTATTTACCAGCTGGGAAGTTGCACTCAAGAGCCTTCATTTCTCTAAGGCACATAATGTTGATTTATTTACCAGCTGGGAAGTTGCACTCAAGAGCCTTCATTTCTCTAAGGCACATAATGTTGATTTATTTACCAGCTGGGAAGTTGCACTCAAGAGCCTTCATTTCTCTAAGGCACATAATGTTGATTTATTTACCAGCTGGGAAGTTGCACTCAAGAGCCTTCATTTCTCTAAGGCACATAATGTTGATTTATTTACCAGCTGGGAAGTTGCACTCAAGAGCCTTCATTTCTCTAAGGCACATAATGTTGATTTATTTACCAGCTGGGAAGTTGCACTCAAGAGCCTTCATTTCTCTAAGGCACATAATGTTGATTTATTTACCAGCTGGGAAGTTGCACTCAAGAGCCTTCATTTCTCTAAGGCACATAATGTTGATTTATTTACCAGCTGGGAAGTTGCACTCAAGAGCCTTCATTTCTCTAAGGCACATAATGTTGATTTATTTACCAGCTGGGAAGTTGCACTCAAGAGCCTTCATTTCTCTAAGGCACATAATGTTGATTTATTTACCAGCTGGGAAGTTGCACTCAAGAGCCTTCATTTCTCTAAGGCACATAATGTTGATTTATTTACCAGCTGGGAAGTTGCACTCAAGAGCCTTCATTTCTCTAAGGCACATAATGTTGATTTATTTACCAGCTGGGAAGTTGCACTCAAGAGCCTTCATTTCTCTAAGGCACATAATGTTGATTTATTTACCAGCTGGGAAGTTGCACTCAAGAGCCTTCATTTCTCTAAGGCACATAATGTTGATTTATTTACCAGCTGGGAAGTTGAACTCAAGAGCCTTCATTTCTCTAAGGCACATAATGTTGATTTATTTACCAGCTGGGAAGTTGCACTCAAGAGCCTTCATTTCTCTAAGGCACATAATGTTGATTTATTTACCAGCTGGGAAGTTGCACTCAAGAGCCTTCATTTCTCTAAGGCACATAATGTTGATTTATTTACCAGCTGGGAAGTTGCACTCAAGAGCCTTCATTTCTCTAAGGCACATAATGTTGATTTATTTACCAGCTGGGAAGTTGCACTCAAGAGCCTTCATTTCTCTAAGGCACATAATGTTGATTTATTTACCAGCTGGGAAGTTGCACTCAAGAGCCTTCATTTCTCTAAGGCACATAATGTTGATTTATTTACCAGCTGGGAAGTTGCACTCAAGAGCCTTCATTTCTCTAAGGCACATAATGTTGATTTATTTACCAGCTGGGAAGTTGCACTCAAGAGCCTTCATTTCTCTAAGGCACATAATGTTGATTTATTTACCAGCTGGGAAGTTGCACTCAAGAGCCTTCATTTCTCTAAGGCACATAATGTTGATTTATTTACCAGCTGGGAAGTTGCACTCAAGAGCCTTCATTTCTCTAAGGCACATAATGTTGATTTATTTACCAGCTGGGAAGTTGCACTCAAGAGCCTTCATTTCTCTAAGGCACATAATGTTGATTTATTTACCAGCTGGGAAGTTGCACTCAAGAGCCTTCATTTCTCTAAGGCACATAATGTTGATTTATTTACCAGCTGGGAAGTTGCACTCAAGAGCCTTCATTTCTCTAAGGCACATAATGTTGATTTATTTACCAGCTGGGAAGTTGCACTCAAGAGCCTTCATTTCTCTAAGGCACATAATGTTGATTTATTTACCAGCTGGGAAGTTGAACTCAAGAGCCTTCATTTCTCTAAGGCACATAATGTTGATTTATTTACCAGCTGGGAAGTTGAACTCAAGAGCCTTCATTTCTCTAAGGCACATAATGTTGATTTATTTACCAGCTGGGAAGTTGAACTCAAGAGCCTTCATTTCTCTAAGGCACATAATGTTGATTTATTTACCAGCTGGGAAGTTGAACTCAAGAGCCTTCATTTCTCTAAGGCACATAATGTTGATTTATTTACCAGCTGGGAAGTTGAACTCAAGAGCCTTCATTTCTCTAAGGCACATAATGTTGATTTATTTACCAGCTGGGAAGTTGAACTCAAGAGCCTTCATTTCTCTAAGGCACATAATGTTGATTTATTTACCAGCTGGGAAGTTGAACTCAAGAGCCTTCATTTCTCTAAGGCACATAATGTTGATTTATTTACCAGCTGGGAAGTTGCACTCAAGAGCCTTCATTTCTCTAAGGCACATAATGTTGATTTATTTACCAGCTGGGAAGTTGCACTCAAGAGCCTTCATTTCTCTAAGGCACATAATGTTGATTTATTTACCAGCTGGGAAGTTGCACTCAAGAGCCTTCATTTCTCTAAGGCACATAATGTTGATTTATTTACCAGCTGGGAAGTTGCACTCAAGAGCCTTCATTTCTCTAAGGCACATAATGTTGATTTATTTACCAGCTGGGAAGTTGCACTCAAGAGCCTTCATTTCTCTAAGGCACATAATGTTGATTTATTTACCAGCTGGGAAGTTGCACTCAAGAGCCTTCATTTCTCTAAGGCACATAATGTTGATTTATTTACCAGCTGGGAAGTTGCACTCAAGAGCCTTCATTTCTCTAAGGCACATAATGTTGATTTATTTACCAGCTGGGAAGTTGCACTCAAGAGCCTTCATTTCTCTAAGGCACATAATGTTGATTTATTTACCAGCTGGGAAGTTGCACTCAAGAGCCTTCATTTCTCTAAGGCACATAATGTTGATTTATTTACCAGCTGGGAAGTTGCACTCAAGAGCCTTCATTTCTCTAAGGCACATAATGTTGATTTATTTACCAGCTGGGAAGTTGAACTCAAGAGCCTTCATTTCTCTAAGGCACATAATGTTGATTTATTTACCAGCTGGGAAGTTGAACTCAAGAGCCTTCATTTCTCTAAGGCACATAATGTTGATTTATTACCAGCTGGGAAGTTGAACTCAAGAGCCTTCATTTCTCTAAGGCACATAATGTTGATTTATTTACCAGCTGGGAAGTTGCACTCAAGAGCCTTCATTTCTCTAAGGCACATAATGTTGATTTATTTACCAGCTGGGAAGTTGCACTCAAGAGCCTTCATTTCTCTAAGGCACATAATGTTGATTTATTTACCAGCTGGGAAGTTGCACTCAAGAGCCTTCATTTCTCTAAGGCACATAATGTTGATTTATTTACCAGCTGGGAAGTTGAACTCAAGAGCCTTCATTTCTCTAAGGCACATAATGTTGATTTATTTACCAGCTGGGAAGTTGCACTCAAGAGCCTTCATTTCTCTAAGGCACATAATGTTGATTTATTTACCAGCTGGGAAGTTGCACTCAAGAGCCTTCATTTCTCTAAGGCACATAATGTTGATTTATTTACCAGCTGGGAAGTTGCACTCAAGAGCCTTCATTTCTCTAAGGCACATAATGTTGATTTATTTACCAGCTGGGAAGTTGCACTCAAGAGCCTTCATTTCTCTAAGGCACATAATGTTGATTTATTTACCAGCTGGGAAGTTGCACTCAAGAGCCTTCATTTCTCTAAGGCACATAATGTTGATTTATTTACCAGCTGGGAAGTTGCACTCAAGAGCCTTCATTTCTCTAAGGCACATAATGTTGATTTATTTACCAGCTGGGAAGTTGCACTCAAGAGCCTTCATTTCTCTAAGGCACATAATGTTGATTTATTTACCAGCTGGGAAGTTGCACTCAAGAGCCTTCATTTCTCTAAGGCACATAATGTTGATTTATTTACCAGCTGGGAAGTTGCACTCAAGAGCCTTCATTTCTCTAAGGCACATAATGTTGATTTATTTACCAGCTGGGAAGTTGAACTCAAGAGCCTTCATTTCTCTAAGGCACATACTGTTGATTTATTTACCAGCTGGGAAGTTGAACTCAAGAGCCTTCATTTCTCTAAGGCACATAATGTTGATTTATTTACCAGCTGGGAAGTTGAACTCAAGAGCCTTCATTTCTCTAAGGCACATAATGTTGATTTATTTACCAGCTGGGAAGTTGAACTCAAGAGCCTTCATTTCTCTAAGGCACATAATGTTGATTTATTTACCAGCTGGGAAGTTGAACTCAAGAGCCTTCATTTCTCTAAGGCACATAATGTTGATTTATTTACCAGCTGGGAAGTTGAACTCAAGAGCCTTCATTTCTCTAAGGCACATAATGTTGATTTATTTACCAGCTGGGAAGTTGAACTCAAGAGCCTTCATTTCTCTAAGGCACATAATGTTGATTTATTTACCAGCTGGGAAGTTGAACTCAAGAGCCTTCATTTCTCTAAGGCACATAATGTTGATTTATTTACCAGCTGGGAAGTTGCACTCAAGAGCCTTCATTTCTCTAAGGCACATAATGTTGATTTATTTACCAGCTGGGAAGTTGAACTCAAGAGCCTTCATTTCTCTAAGGCACATAATGTTGATTTATTTACCAGCTGGGAAGTTGAACTCAAGAGCCTTCATTTCTCTAAGGCACATAATGTTGATTTATTTACCAGCTGGGAAGTTGCACTCAAGAGCCTTCATTTCTCTAAGGCACATAATGTTGATTTATTTACCAGCTGGGAAGTTGAACTCAAGAGCCTTCATTTCTCTAAGGCACATAATGTTGATTTATTTACCAGCTGGGAAGTTGAACTCAAGAGCCTTCATTTCTCTAAGGCACATAATGTTGATTTATTTACCAGCTGGGAAGTTGAACTCAAGAGCCTTCATTTCTCTAAGGCACATAATGTTGATTTATTTACCAGCTGGGAAGTTGCACTCAAGAGCCTTCATTTCTCTAAGGCACATAATGTTGATTTATTTACCAGCTGGGAAGTTGCACTCAAGAGCCTTCATTTCTCTAAGGCACATAATGTTGATTTATTTACCAGCTGGGAAGTTGAACTCAAGAGCCTTCATTTCTCTAAGGCACATAATGTTGATTTATTTACCAGCTGGGAAGTTGAACTCAAGAGCCTTCATTTCTCTAAGGCACATAATGTTGATTTATTTACCAGCTGGGAAGTTGCACTCAAGAGCCTTCATTTCTCTAAGGCACATAATGTTGATTTATTTACCAGCTGGGAAGTTGCACTCAAGAGCCTTCATTTCTCTAAGGCACATAATGTTGATTTATTTACCAGCTGGGAAGTTGCACTCAAGAGCCTTCATTTCTCTAAGGCACATAATGTTGATTTATTTACCAGCTGGGAAGTTGAACTCAAGAGCCTTCATTTCTCTAAGGCACATAATGTTGATTTATTTACCAGCTGGGAAGTTGAACTCAAGAGCCTTCATTTCTCTAAGGCACATAATGTTGATTTATTTACCAGCTGGGAAGTTGCACTCAAGAGCCTTCATTTCTCTAAGGCACATAATGTTGATTTATTTACCAGCTGGGAAGTTGCACTCAAGAGCCTTCATTTCTCTAAGGCACATAATGTTGATTTATTTACCAGCTGGGAAGTTGCACTCAAGAGCCTTCATTTCTCTAAGGCACATAATGTTGATTTATTTACCAGCTGGGAAGTTGCACTCAAGAGCCTTCATTTCTCTAAGGCACATAATGTTGATTTATTTACCAGCTGGGAAGTTGCACTCAAGAGCCTTCATTTCTCTAAGGCACATAATGTTGATTTATTTACCAGCTGGGAAGTTGCACTCAAGAGCCTTCATTTCTCTAAGGCACATAATGTTGATTTATTTACCAGCTGGGAAGTTGCACTCAAGAGCCTTCATTTCTCTAAGGCACATAATGTTGATTTATTTACCAGCTGGGAAGTTGCACTCAAGAGCCTTCATTTCTCTAAGGCACATAATGTTGATTTATTTACCAGCTGGGAAGTTGCACTCAAGAGCCTTCATTTCTCTAAGGCACATAATGTTGATTTATTTACCAGCTGGGAAGTTGCACTCAAGAGCCTTCATTTCTCTAAGGCACATAATGTTGATTTATTTACCAGCTGGGAAGTTGCACTCAAGAGCCTTCATTTCTCTAAGGCACATAATGTTGATTTATTTACCAGCTGGGAAGTTGCACTCAAGAGCCTTCATTTCTCTAAGGCACATAATGTTGATTTATTTACCAGCTGGGAAGTTGCACTCAAGAGCCTTCATTTCTCTAAGGCACATAATGTTGATTTATTTACCAGCTGGGAAGTTGAACTCAAGAGCCTTCATTTCTCTAAGGCACATAATGTTGATTTATTTACCAGCTGGGAAGTTGAACTCAAGAGCCTTCATTTCTCTAAGGCACATAATGTTGATTTATTTACCAGCTGGGAAGTTGAACTCAAGAGCCTTCATTTCTCTAAGGCACATAATGTTGATTTATTTACCAGCTGGGAAGTTGAACTCAAGAGCCTTCATTTCTCTAAGGCACATAATGTTGATTTATTTACCAGCTGGGAAGTTGAACTCAAGAGCCTTCATTTCTCTAAGGCACATAATGTTGATTTATTTACCAGCTGGGAAGTTGAACTCAAGAGCCTTCATTTCTCTAAGGCACATAATGTTGATTTATTTACCAGCTGGGAAGTTGCACTCAAGAGCCTTCATTTCTCTAAGGCACATAATGTTGATTTATTTACCAGCTGGGAAGTTGCACTCAAGAGCCTTCATTTCTCTAAGGCACATAATGTTGATTTATTTACCAGCTGGGAAGTTGCACTCAAGAGCCTTCATTTCTCTAAGGCACATAATGTTGATTTATTTACCAGCTGGGAAGTTGCACTCAAGAGCCTTCATTTCTCTAAGGCACATAATGTTGATTTATTTACCAGCTGGGAAGTTGCACTCAAGAGCCTTCATTTCTCTAAGGCACATAATGTTGATTTATTTACCAGCTGGGAAGTTGCACTCAAGAGCCTTCATTTCTCTAAGGCACATAATGTTGATTTATTTACCAGCTGGGAAGTTGCACTCAAGAGCCTTCATTTCTCTAAGGCACATAATGTTGATTTATTTACCAGCTGGGAAGTTGAACTCAAGAGCCTTCATTTCTCTAAGGCACATAATGTTGATTTATTTACCAGCTGGGAAGTTGAACTCAAGAGCCTTCATTTCTCTAAGGCACATAATGTTGATTTATTTACCAGCTGGGAAGTTGAACTCAAGAGCCTTCATTTCTCTAAGGCACATAATGTTGATTTATTTACCAGCTGGGAAGTTGCACTCAAGAGCCTTCATTTCTCTAAGGCACATAATGTTGATTTTTTACCAGCTGGGAAGTTGAACTCAAGAGCCTTCATTTCTCTAAGGCACATAATGTTGATTTATTTACCAGCTGGGAAGTTGAACTCAAGAGCCTTCATTTCTCTAAGGCACATAATGTTGATTTATTTACCAGCTGGGAAGTTGCACTCAAGAGCCTTCATTTCTCTAAGGCACATAATGTTGATTTATTTACCAGCTGGGAAGTTGCACTCAAGAGCCTTCATTTCTCTAAGGCACATAATGTTGATTTATTTACCAGCTGGGAAGTTGCACTCAAGAGCCTTCATTTCTCTAAGGCACATAATGTTGATTTATTTACCAGCTGGGAAGTTGCACTCAAGAGCCTTCATTTCTCTAAGGCACATAATGTTGATTTATTTACCAGCTGGGAAGTTGCACTCAAGAGCCTTCATTTCTCTAAGGCACATAATGTTGATTTATTTACCAGCTGGGAAGTTGAACTCAAGAGCCTTCATTTCTCTAAGGCACATAATGTTGATTTATTTACCAGCTGGGAAGTTGAACTCAAGAGCCTTCATTTCTCTAAGGCACATAATGTTGATTTATTTACCAGCTGGGAAGTTGAACTCAAGAGCCTTCATTTCTCTAAGGCACATAATGTTGATTTATTTACCAGCTGGGAAGTTGAACTCAAGAGCCTTCATTTCTCTAAGGCACATAATGTTGATTTATTTACCAGCTGGGAAGTTGCACTCAAGAGCCTTCATTTCTCTAAGGCACATAATGTTGATTTATTTACCAGCTGGGAAGTTGCACTCAAGAGCCTTCATTTCTCTAAGGCACATAATGTTGATTTATTTACCAGCTGGGAAGTTGAACTCAAGAGCCTTCATTTCTCTAAGGCACATAATGTTGATTTATTTACCAGCTGGGAAGTTGAACTCAAGAGCCTTCATTTCTCTAAGGCACATAATGTTGATTTATTTACCAGCTGGGAAGTTGAACTCAAGAGCCTTCATTTCTCTAAGGCACATAATGTTGATTTATTTACCAGCTGGGAAGTTGCACTCAAGAGCCTTCATTTCTCTAAGGCACATAATGTTGATTTATTTACCAGCTGGGAAGTTGCACTCAAGAGCCTTCATTTCTCTAAGGCACATAATGTTGATTTATTTACCAGCTGGGAAGTTGAACTCAAGAGCCTTCATTTCTCTAAGGCACATAATGTTGATTTATTTACCAGCTGGGAAGTTGAACTCAAGAGCCTTCATTTCTCTAAGGCACATAATGTTGATTTATTTACCAGCTGGGAAGTTGCACTCAAGAGCCTTCATTTCTCTAAGGCACATAATGTTGATTTATTTACCAGCTGGGAAGTTGCACTCAAGAGCCTTCATTTCTCTAAGGCACATAATGTTGATTTATTTACCAGCTGGGAAGTTGCACTCAAGAGCCTTCATTTCTCTAAGGCACATAATGTTGATTTATTTACCAGCTGGGAAGTTGCACTCAAGAGCCTTCATTTCTCTAAGGCACATAATGTTGATTTATTTACCAGCTGGGAAGTTGCACTCAAGAGCCTTCATTTCTCTAAGGCACATAATGTTGATTTATTTACCAGCTGGGAAGTTGCACTCAAGAGCCTTCATTTCTCTAAGGCACATAATGTTGATTTATTTACCAGCTGGGAAGTTGCACTCAAGAGCCTTCATTTCTCTAAGGCACATAATGTTGATTTATTTACCAGCTGGGAAGTTGAACTCAAGAGCCTTCATTTCTCTAAGGCACATAATGTTGATTTATTTACCAGCTGGGAAGTTGCACTCAAGAGCCTTCATTTCTCTAAGGCACATAATGTTGATTTATTTACCAGCTGGGAAGTTGAACTCAAGAGCCTTCATTTCTCTAAGGCACATAATGTTGATTTATTTACCAGCTGGGAAGTTGAACTCAAGAGCCTTCATTTCTCTAAGGCACATAATGTTGATTTATTTACCAGCTGGGAAGTTGAACTCAAGAGCCTTCATTTCTCTAAGGCACATAATGTTGATTTATTTACCAGCTGGGAAGTTGAACTCAAGAGCCTTCATTTCTCTAAGGCACATAATGTTGATTTATTTACCAGCTGGGAAGTTGCACTCAAGAGCCTTCATTTCTCTAAGGCACATAATGTTGATTTATTTACCAGCTGGGAAGTTGCACTCAAGAGCCTTCATTTCTCTAAGGCACATAATGTTGATTTATTTACCAGCTGGGAAGTTGAACTCAAGAGCCTTCATTTCTCTAAGGCACATAATGTTGATTTATTTACCAGCTGGGAAGTTGAACTCAAGAGCCTTCATTTCTCTAAGGCACATAATGTTGATTTATTTACCAGCTGGGAAGTTGAACTCAAGAGCCTTCATTTCTCTAAGGCACATAATGTTGATTTATTTACCAGCTGGGAAGTTGAACTCAAGAGCCTTCATTTCTCTAAGGCACATAATGTTGATTTATTTACCAGCTGGGAAGTTGAACTCAAGAGCCTTCATTTCTCTAAGGCACATAATGTTGATTTATTTACCAGCTGGGAAGTTGCACTCAAGAGCCTTCATTTCTCTAAGGCACATAATGTTGATTTATTTACCAGCTGGGAAGTTGCACTCAAGAGCCTTCATTTCTCTAAGGCACATAATGTTGATTTATTTACCAGCTGGGAAGTTGAACTCAAGAGCCTTCATTTCTCTAAGGCACATAATGTTGATTTATTTACCAGCTGGGAAGTTGAACTCAAGAGCCTTCATTTCTCTAAGGCACATAATGTTGATTTATTTACCAGCTGGGAAGTTGCACTCAAGAGCCTTCATTTCTCTAAGGCACATAATGTTGATTTATTTACCAGCTGGGAAGTTGAACTCAAGAGCCTTCATTTCTCTAAGGCACATAATGTTGATTTATTTACCAGCTGGGAAGTTGAACTCAAGAGCCTTCATTTCTCTAAGGCACATAATGTTGATTTATTTACCAGCTGGGAAGTTGCACTCAAGAGCCTTCATTTCTCTAAGGCACATAATGTTGATTTATTTACCAGCTGGGAAGTTGAACTCAAGAGCCTTCATTTCTCTAAGGCACATAATGTTGATTTATTTACCAGCTGGGAAGTTGAACTCAAGAGCCTTCATTTCTCTAAGGCACATAATGTTGATTTATTTACCAGCTGGGAAGTTGAACTCAAGAGCCTTCATTTCTCTAAGGCACATAATGTTGATTTATTTACCAGCTGGGAAGTTGAACTCAAGAGCCTTCATTTCTCTAAGGCACATAATGTTGATTTATTTACCAGCTGGAAGTTGAACTCAAGAGCCTTCATTTCTCTAAGGCACATAATGTTGATTTATTTACCAGCTGGGAAGTTGAACTCAAGAGCCTTCATTTCTCTAAGGCACATAATGTTGATTTATTTACCAGCTGGGAAGTTGCACTCAAGAGCCTTCATTTCTCTAAGGCACATAATGTTGATTTATTTACCAGCTGGGAAGTTGCACTCAAGAGCCTTCATTTCTCTAAGGCACATAATGTTGATTTATTTACCAGCTGGGAAGTTGCACTCAAGAGCCTTCATTTCTCTAAGGCACATAATGTTGATTTATTTACCAGCTGGGAAGTTGCACTCAAGAGCCTTCATTTCTCTAAGGCACATAATGTTGATTTATTTACCAGCTGGGAAGTTGCACTCAAGAGCCTTCATTTCTCTAAGGCACATAATGTTGATTTATTTACCAGCTGGGAAGTTGCACTCAAGAGCCTTCATTTCTCTAAGGCACATAATGTTGATTTATTTACCAGCTGGGAAGTTGCACTCAAGAGCCTTCATTTCTCTAAGGCACATAATGTTGATTTATTTACCAGCTGGGAAGTTGCACTCAAGAGCCTTCATTTCTCTAAGGCACATAATGTTGATTTATTTACCAGCTGGGAAGTTGCACTCAAGAGCCTTCATTTCTCTAAGGCACATAATGTTGATTTATTTACCAGCTGGGAAGTTGCACTCAAGAGCCTTCATTTCTCTAAGGCACATAATGTTGATTTATTTACCAGCTGGGAAGTTGCACTCAAGAGCCTTCATTTCTCTAAGGCACATAATGTTGATTTATTTACCAGCTGGGAAGTTGCACTCAAGAGCCTTCATTTCTCTAAGGCACATAATGTTGATTTATTTACCAGCTGGGAAGTTGAACTCAAGAGCCTTCATTTCTCTAAGGCACATAATGTTGATTTATTTACCAGCTGGGAAGTTGAACTCAAGAGCCTTCATTTCTCTAAGGCACATAATGTTGATTTATTTACCAGCTGGGAAGTTGAACTCAAGAGCCTTCATTTCTCTAAGGCACATAATGTTGATTTATTTACCAGCTGGGAAGTTGAACTCAAGAGCCTTCATTTCTCTAAGGCACATAATGTTGATTTATTTACCAGCTGGGAAGTTGAACTCAAGAGCCTTCATTTCTCTAAGGCACATAATGTTGATTTATTTACCAGCTGGGAAGTTGAACTCAAGAGCCTTCATTTCTCTAAGGCACATAATGTTGATTTATTTACCAGCTGGGAAGTTGAACTCAAGAGCCTTCATTTCTCTAAGGCACATAATGTTGATTTATTTACCAGCTGGGAAGTTGCACTCAAGAGCCTTCATTTCTCTAAGGCACATAATGTTGATTTATTTACCAGCTGGGAAGTTGCACTCAAGAGCCTTCATTTCTCTAAGGCACATAATGTTGATTTATTTACCAGCTGGGAAGTTGCACTCAAGAGCCTTCATTTCTCTAAGGCACATAATGTTGATTTATTTACCAGCTGGGAAGTTGCACTCAAGAGCCTTCATTTCTCTAAGGCACATAATGTTGATTTATTTACCAGCTGGGAAGTTGCACTCAAGAGCCTTCATTTCTCTAAGGCACATAATGTTGATTTATTTACCAGCTGGGAAGTTGCACTCAAGAGCCTTCATTTCTCTAAGGCACATAATGTTGATTTATTTACCAGCTGGGAAGTTGCACTCAAGAGCCTTCATTTCTCTAAGGCACATAATGTTGATTTATTTACCAGCTGGGAAGTTGCACTCAAGAGCCTTCATTTCTCTAAGGCACATAATGTTGATTTATTTACCAGCTGGGAAGTTGCACTCAAGAGCCTTCATTTCTCTAAGGCACATAATGTTGATTTATTTACCAGCTGGGAAGTTGCACTCAAGAGCCTTCATTTCTCTAAGGCACATAATGTTGATTTATTTACCAGCTGGGAAGTTGAACTCAAGAGCCTTCATTTCTCTAAGGCACATAATGTTGATTTATTTACCAGCTGGGAAGTTGAACTCAAGAGCCTTCATTTCTCTAAGGCACATAATGTTGATTTATTTACCAGCTGGGAAGTTGAACTCAAGAGCCTTCATTTCTCTAAGGCACATAATGTTGATTTATTTACCAGCTGGGAAGTTGCACTCAAGAGCCTTCATTTCTCTAAGGCACATAATGTTGATTTATTTACCAGCTGGGAAGTTGCACTCAAGAGCCTTCATTTCTCTAAGGCACATAATGTTGATTTATTTACCAGCTGGGAAGTTGCACTCAAGAGCCTTCATTTCTCTAAGGCACATAATGTTGATTTATTTACCAGCTGGGAAGTTGAACTCAAGAGCCTTCATTTCTCTAAGGCACATAATGTTGATTTATTTACCAGCTGGGAAGTTGCACTCAAGAGCCTTCATTTCTCTAAGGCACATAATGTTGATTTATTTACCAGCTGGGAAGTTGCACTCAAGAGCCTTCATTTCTCTAAGGCACATAATGTTGATTTATTTACCAGCTGGGAAGTTGCACTCAAGAGCCTTCATTTCTCTAAGGCACATAATGTTGATTTATTTACCAGCTGGGAAGTTGCACTCAAGAGCCTTCATTTCTCTAAGGCACATAATGTTGATTTATTTACCAGCTGGGAAGTTGCACTCAAGAGCCTTCATTTCTCTAAGGCACATAATGTTGATTTATTTACCAGCTGGGAAGTTGCACTCAAGAGCCTTCATTTCTCTAAGGCACATAATGTTGATTTATTTACCAGCTGGGAAGTTGCACTCAAGAGCCTTCATTTCTCTAAGGCACATAATGTTGATTTATTTACCAGCTGGGAAGTTGCACTCAAGAGCCTTCATTTCTCTAAGGCACATAATGTTGATTTATTTACCAGCTGGGAAGTTGCACTCAAGAGCCTTCATTTCTCTAAGGCACATAATGTTGATTTATTTACCAGCTGGGAAGTTGCACTCAAGAGCCTTCATTTCTCTAAGGCACATAATGTTGATTTATTTACCAGCTGGGAAGTTGAACTCAAGAGCCTTCATTTCTCTAAGGCACATAATGTTGATTTATTTACCAGCTGGGAAGTTGAACTCAAGAGCCTTCATTTCTCTAAGGCACATAATGTTGATTTATTTACCAGCTGGGAAGTTGAACTCAAGAGCCTTCATTTCTCTAAGGCACATAATGTTGATTTATTTACCAGCTGGGAAGTTGAACTCAAGAGCCTTCATTTCTCTAAGGCACATAATGTTGATTTATTTACCAGCTGGGAAGTTGAACTCAAGAGCCTTCATTTCTCTAAGGCACATAATGTTGATTTATTTACCAGCTGGGAAGTTGAACTCAAGAGCCTTCATTTCTCTAAGGCACATAATGTTGATTTATTTACCAGCTGGGAAGTTGAACTCAAGAGCCTTCATTTCTCTAAGGCACATAATGTTGATTTATTTACCAGCTGGGAAGTTGCACTCAAGAGCCTTCATTTCTCTAAGGCACATAATGTTGATTTATTTACCAGCTGGGAAGTTGAACTCAAGAGCCTTCATTTCTCTAAGGCACATAATGTTGATTTATTTACCAGCTGGGAAGTTGAACTCAAGAGCCTTCATTTCTCTAAGGCACATAATGTTGATTTATTTACCAGCTGGGAAGTTGCACTCAAGAGCCTTCATTTCTCTAAGGCACATAATGTTGATTTATTTACCAGCTGGGAAGTTGAACTCAAGAGCCTTCATTTCTCTAAGGCACATAATGTTGATTTATTTACCAGCTGGGAAGTTGAACTCAAGAGCCTTCATTTCTCTAAGGCACATAATGTTGATTTATTTACCAGCTGGGAAGTTGAACTCAAGAGCCTTCATTTCTCTAAGGCACATAATGTTGATTTATTTACCAGCTGGGAAGTTGCACTCAAGAGCCTTCATTTCTCTAAGGCACATAATGTTGATTTATTTACCAGCTGGGAAGTTGCACTCAAGAGCCTTCATTTCTCTAAGGCACATAATGTTGATTTATTTACCAGCTGGGAAGTTGAACTCAAGAGCCTTCATTTCTCTAAGGCACATAATGTTGATTTATTTACCAGCTGGGAAGTTGAACTCAAGAGCCTTCATTTCTCTAAGGCACATAATGTTGATTTATTTACCAGCTGGGAAGTTGCACTCAAGAGCCTTCATTTCTCTAAGGCACATAATGTTGATTTATTTACCAGCTGGGAAGTTGCACTCAAGAGCCTTCATTTCTCTAAGGCACATAATGTTGATTTATTTACCAGCTGGGAAGTTGCACTCAAGAGCCTTCATTTCTCTAAGGCACATAATGTTGATTTATTTACCAGCTGGGAAGTTGAACTCAAGAGCCTTCATTTCTCTAAGGCACATAATGTTGATTTATTTACCAGCTGGGAAGTTGAACTCAAGAGCCTTCATTTCTCTAAGGCACATAATGTTGATTTATTTACCAGCTGGGAAGTTGCACTCAAGAGCCTTCATTTCTCTAAGGCACATAATGTTGATTTATTTACCAGCTGGGAAGTTGCACTCAAGAGCCTTCATTTCTCTAAGGCACATAATGTTGATTTATTTACCAGCTGGGAAGTTGCACTCAAGAGCCTTCATTTCTCTAAGGCACATAATGTTGATTTATTTACCAGCTGGGAAGTTGCACTCAAGAGCCTTCATTTCTCTAAGGCACATAATGTTGATTTATTTACCAGCTGGGAAGTTGCACTCAAGAGCCTTCATTTCTCTAAGGCACATAATGTTGATTTATTTACCAGCTGGGAAGTTGCACTCAAGAGCCTTCATTTCTCTAAGGCACATAATGTTGATTTATTTACCAGCTGGGAAGTTGCACTCAAGAGCCTTCATTTCTCTAAGGCACATAATGTTGATTTATTTACCAGCTGGGAAGTTGCACTCAAGAGCCTTCATTTCTCTAAGGCACATAATGTTGATTTATTTACCAGCTGGGAAGTTGCACTCAAGAGCCTTCATTTCTCTAAGGCACATAATGTTGATTTATTTACCAGCTGGGAAGTTGCACTCAAGAGCCTTCATTTCTCTAAGGCACATAATGTTGATTTATTTACCAGCTGGGAAGTTGCACTCAAGAGCCTTCATTTCTCTAAGGCACATAATGTTGATTTATTTACCAGCTGGGAAGTTGCACTCAAGAGCCTTCATTTCTCTAAGGCACATAATGTTGATTTATTTACCAGCTGGGAAGTTGCACTCAAGAGCCTTCATTTCTCTAAGGCACATAATGTTGATTTATTTACCAGCTGGGAAGTTGAACTCAAGAGCCTTCATTTCTCTAAGGCACATAATGTTGATTTATTTACCAGCTGGGAAGTTGAACTCAAGAGCCTTCATTTCTCTAAGGCACATAATGTTGATTTATTTACCAGCTGGGAAGTTGAACTCAAGAGCCTTCATTTCTCTAAGGCACATAATGTTGATTTATTTACCAGCTGGGAAGTTGAACTCAAGAGCCTTCATTTCTCTAAGGCACATAATGTTGATTTATTTACCAGCTGGGAAGTTGAACTCAAGAGCCTTCATTTCTCTAAGGCACATAATGTTGATTTATTTACCAGCTGGGAAGTTGAACTCAAGAGCCTTCATTTCTCTAAGGCACATAATGTTGATTTATTTACCAGCTGGGAAGTTGCACTCAAGAGCCTTCATTTCTCTAAGGCACATAATGTTGATTTATTTACCAGCTGGGAAGTTGCACTCAAGAGCCTTCATTTCTCTAAGGCACATAATGTTGATTTATTTACCAGCTGGGAAGTTGCACTCAAGAGCCTTCATTTCTCTAAGGCACATAATGTTGATTTATTTACCAGCTGGGAAGTTGCACTCAAGAGCCTTCATTTCTCTAAGGCACATAATGTTGATTTATTTACCAGCTGGGAAGTTGCACTCAAGAGCCTTCATTTCTCTAAGGCACATAATGTTGATTTATTTACCAGCTGGGAAGTTGCACTCAAGAGCCTTCATTTCTCTAAGGCACATAATGTTGATTTATTTACCAGCTGGGAAGTTGCACTCAAGAGCCTTCATTTCTCTAAGGCACATAATGTTGATTTATTTACCAGCTGGGAAGTTGAACTCAAGAGCCTTCATTTCTCTAAGGCACATAATGTTGATTTATTTACCAGCTGGGAAGTTGAACTCAAGAGCCTTCATTTCTCTAAGGCACATAATGTTGATTTATTTACCAGCTGGGAAGTTGAACTCAAGAGCCTTCATTTCTCTAAGGCACATAATGTTGATTTATTTACCAGCTGGGAAGTTGCACTCAAGAGCCTTCATTTCTCTAAGGCACATAATGTTGATTTATTTACCAGCTGGGAAGTTGAACTCAAGAGCCTTCATTTCTCTAAGGCACATAATGTTGATTTATTTACCAGCTGGGAAGTTGAACTCAAGAGCCTTCATTTCTCTAAGGCACATAATGTTGATTTATTTACCAGCTGGGAAGTTGCACTCAAGAGCCTTCATTTCTCTAAGGCACATAATGTTGATTTATTTACCAGCTGGGAAGTTGCACTCAAGAGCCTTCATTTCTCTAAGGCACATAATGTTGATTTATTTACCAGCTGGGAAGTTGCACTCAAGAGCCTTCATTTCTCTAAGGCACATAATGTTGATTTATTTACCAGCTGGGAAGTTGCACTCAAGAGCCTTCATTTCTCTAAGGCACATAATGTTGATTTATTTACCAGCTGGGAAGTTGCACTCAAGAGCCTTCATTTCTCTAAGGCACATAATGTTGATTTATTTACCAGCTGGGAAGTTGAACTCAAGAGCCTTCATTTCTCTAAGGCACATAATGTTGATTTATTTACCAGCTGGGAAGTTGAACTCAAGAGCCTTCATTTCTCTAAGGCACATAATGTTGATTTATTTACCAGCTGGGAAGTTGAACTCAAGAGCCTTCATTTCTCTAAGGCACATAATGTTGATTTATTTACCAGCTGGGAAGTTGAACTCAAGAGCCTTCATTTCTCTAAGGCACATAATGTTGATTTATTTACCAGCTGGGAAGTTGCACTCAAGAGCCTTCATTTCTCTAAGGCACATAATGTTGATTTATTTACCAGCTGGGAAGTTGCACTCAAGAGCCTTCATTTCTCTAAGGCACATAATGTTGATTTATTTACCAGCTGGGAAGTTGAACTCAAGAGCCTTCATTTCTCTAAGGCACATAATGTTGATTTATTTACCAGCTGGGAAGTTGAACTCAAGAGCCTTCATTTCTCTAAGGCACATAATGTTGATTTATTTACCAGCTGGGAAGTTGAACTCAAGAGCCTTCATTTCTCTAAGGCACATAATGTTGATTTATTTACCAGCTGGGAAGTTGCACTCAAGAGCCTTCATTTCTCTAAGGCACATAATGTTGATTTATTTACCAGCTGGGAAGTTGCACTCAAGAGCCTTCATTTCTCTAAGGCACATAATGTTGATTTATTTACCAGCTGGGAAGTTGAACTCAAGAGCCTTCATTTCTCTAAGGCACATAATGTTGATTTATTTACCAGCTGGGAAGTTGAACTCAAGAGCCTTCATTTCTCTAAGGCACATAATGTTGATTTATTTACCAGCTGGGAAGTTGCACTCAAGAGCCTTCATTTCTCTAAGGCACATAATGTTGATTTATTTACCAGCTGGGAAGTTGCACTCAAGAGCCTTCATTTCTCTAAGGCACATAATGTTGATTTATTTACCAGCTGGGAAGTTGCACTCAAGAGCCTTCATTTCTCTAAGGCACATAATGTTGATTTATTTACCAGCTGGGAAGTTGCACTCAAGAGCCTTCATTTCTCTAAGGCACATAATGTTGATTTATTTACCAGCTGGGAAGTTGCACTCAAGAGCCTTCATTTCTCTAAGGCACATAATGTTGATTTATTTACCAGCTGGGAAGTTGCACTCAAGAGCCTTCATTTCTCTAAGGCACATAATGTTGATTTATTTACCAGCTGGGAAGTTGCACTCAAGAGCCTTCATTTCTCTAAGGCACATAATGTTGATTTATTTACCAGCTGGGAAGTTGCACTCAAGAGCCTTCATTTCTCTAAGGCACATAATGTTGATTTATTTACCAGCTGGGAAGTTGCACTCAAGAGCCTTCATTTCTCTAAGGCACATAATGTTGATTTATTTACCAGCTGGGAAGTTGAACTCAAGAGCCTTCATTTCTCTAAGGCACATAATGTTGATTTATTTACCAGCTGGGAAGTTGAACTCAAGAGCCTTCATTTCTCTAAGGCACATAATGTTGATTTATTTACCAGCTGGGAAGTTGAACTCAAGAGCCTTCATTTCTCTAAGGCACATAATGTTGATTTATTTACCAGCTGGGAAGTTGAACTCAAGAGCCTTCATTTCTCTAAGGCACATAATGTTGATTTATTTACCAGCTGGGAAGTTGCACTCAAGAGCCTTCATTTCTCTAAGGCACATAATGTTGATTTATTTACCAGCTGGGAAGTTGCACTCAAGAGCCTTCATTTCTCTAAGGCACATAATGTTGATTTATTTACCAGCTGGGAAGTTGCACTCAAGAGCCTTCATTTCTCTAAGGCACATAATGTTGATTTATTTACCAGCTGGGAAGTTGAACTCAAGAGCCTTCATTTCTCTAAGGCACATAATGTTGATTTATTTACCAGCTGGGAAGTTGAACTCAAGAGCCTTCATTTCTCTAAGGCACATAATGTTGATTTATTTACCAGCTGGGAAGTTGAACTCAAGAGCCTTCATTTCTCTAAGGCACATAATGTTGATTTATTTACCAGCTGGGAAGTTGAACTCAAGAGCCTTCATTTCTCTAAGGCACATAATGTTGATTTATTTACCAGCTGGGAAGTTGAACTCAAGAGCCTTCATTTCTCTAAGGCACATAATGTTGATTTATTTACCAGCTGGGAAGTTGAACTCAAGAGCCTTCATTTCTCTAAGGCACATAATGTTGATTTATTTACCAGCTGGGAAGTTGAACTCAAGAGCCTTCATTTCTCTAAGGCACATAATGTTGATTTATTTACCAGCTGGGAAGTTGAACTCAAGAGCCTTCATTTCTCTAAGGCACATAATGTTGATTTATTTACCAGCTGGGAAGTTGAACTCAAGAGCCTTCATTTCTCTAAGGCACATAATGTTGATTTATTTACCAGCTGGGAAGTTGAACTCAAGAGCCTTCATTTCTCTAAGGCACATAATGTTGATTTATTTACCAGCTGGGAAGTTGAACTCAAGAGCCTTCATTTCTCTAAGGCACATAATGTTGATTTATTTACCAGCTGGGAAGTTGAACTCAAGAGCCTTCATTTCTCTAAGGCACATAATGTTGATTTATTTACCAGCTGGGAAGTTGAACTCAAGAGCCTTCATTTCTCTAAGGCACATAATGTTGATTTATTTACCAGCTGGGAAGTTGAACTCAAGAGCCTTCATTTCTCTAAGGCACATAATGTTGATTTATTTACCAGCTGGGAAGTTGAACTCAAGAGCCTTCATTTCTCTAAGGCACATAATGTTGATTTATTTACCAGCTGGGAAGTTGAACTCAAGAGCCTTCATTTCTCTAAGGCACATAATGTTGATTTATTTACCAGCTGGGAAGTTGAACTCAAGAGCCTTCATTTCTCTAAGGCACATAATGTTGATTTATTTACCAGCTGGGAAGTTGCACTCAAGAGCCTTCATTTCTCTAAGGCACATAATGTTGATTTATTTACCAGCTGGGAAGTTGAACTCAAGAGCCTTCATTTCTCTAAGGCACATAATGTTGATTTATTTACCAGCTGGGAAGTTGAACTCAAGAGCCTTCATTTCTCTAAGGCACATAATGTTGATTTATTTACCAGCTGGGAAGTTGAACTCAAGAGCCTTCATTTCTCTAAGGCACATAATGTTGATTTATTTACCAGCTGGGAAGTTGCACTCAAGAGCCTTCATTTCTCTAAGGCACATAATGTTGATTTATTTACCAGCTGGGAAGTTGAACTCAAGAGCCTTCATTTCTCTAAGGCACATAATGTTGATTTATTTACCAGCTGGGAAGTTGAACTCAAGAGCCTTCATTTCTCTAAGGCACATAATGTTGATTTATTTACCAGCTGGGAAGTTGAACTCAAGAGCCTTCATTTCTCTAAGGCACATAATGTTGATTTATTTACCAGCTGGGAAGTTGAACTCAAGAGCCTTCATTTCTCTAAGGCACATAATGTTGATTTATTTACCAGCTGGGAAGTTGAACTCAAGAGCCTTCATTTCTCTAAGGCACATAATGTTGATTTATTTACCAGCTGGGAAGTTGAACTCAAGAGCCTTCATTTCTCTAAGGCACATAATGTTGATTTATTTACCAGCTGGGAAGTTGAACTCAAGAGCCTTCATTTCTCTAAGGCACATAATGTTGATTTATTTACCAGCTGGGAAGTTGCACTCAAGAGCCTTCATTTCTCTAAGGCACATAATGTTGATTTATTTACCAGCTGGGAAGTTGAACTCAAGAGCCTTCATTTCTCTAAGGCACATAATGTTGATTTATTTACCAGCTGGGAAGTTGAACTCAAGAGCCTTCATTTCTCTAAGGCACATAATGTTGATTTATTTACCAGCTGGGAAGTTGCACTCAAGAGCCTTCATTTCTCTAAGGCACATAATGTTGATTTATTTACCAGCTGGGAAGTTGCACTCAAGAGCCTTCATTTCTCTAAGGCACATAATGTTGATTTATTTACCAGCTGGGAAGTTGAACTCAAGAGCCTTCATTTCTCTAAGGCACATAATGTTGATTTATTTACCAGCTGGGAAGTTGAACTCAAGAGCCTTCATTTCTCTAAGGCACATAATGTTGATTTATTTACCAGCTGGGAAGTTGAACTCAAGAGCCTTCATTTCTCTAAGGCACATAATGTTGATTTATTTACCAGCTGGGTCGTTTTTGGGAGGTCGTGTTTAGAACCCTCCGGTTCCGAATGAAATCGACACCCCCCCCCCCCCCCCGTGGCTACACGACTCCGTTTTACTATTAATTAATAGGGTCCTTATTTGTATGTTAATTATTTGTATGTTAATTATTTGTATGTTAATTATTTGTATGTTAATTATTTGTATGTTAATTATTTGTATGTTAATTATTTGTATGTTAATTATTTGTATGTTAATTATTTGTATGTTAATTATTTGTATGTTAATTATTTGTATGTTAATTATTTGTATGTTGCTCAATTTTCGTGAACGTTTTTTAGTTTGTGTAAACGTCATAAGCAAAACCAGCCAACTTGCCTTCTCTAGCTCAACGTCAAAACCACATCCATCTATAGCTTTACTACCGTTGGCTGAGGTTACAACTAAAATCAATGTTCGTCTAGCTAAAAAAAGTACCCCCGTCACGCCAAGTGGCGTATAGGGAAATATGGTGTTAGTGACCCTATATTTTACAGACCTTCAGCACAAGATTTTTGAGGTAATGGGGTCAGTATTACGCCCGTGCTGCTTTACTTTCCCAGAAAAAAATCCGGTACCCATTTAAGGCTGGGTGAACCCGGAAGCCGTCGGTTGGGATCGAACCCTACCCCTTGTCCGTGGTAGTCCAGTTCACTAACCACTGAGCTATCGCGGCTCCCTCTCGTCTAGCTAAGTCAAGTTAAAGTACGAGACTTGAATCGGCGTCATAGCACGCGAGTTTTCACCCATATGTGTTCGGCCGCCTATCCAGAAGTGTTCGGAGACTTCTGAATGGTGTAGTTTCAAGGATCGAAACACACTATGCGAGGCGGCATTCCTCACCTTCCCAGGGTACTATACCCTGGTAGCTATTTCTGTCCGTGGGTCGACCGCGGGGGTGTTTTATTTTTCCAACCACGAATACAATTGAGAATACTTCCAGCGGGAATCGAACACGAGTTGTTCGAACGACGGTAGCCCAGTAGGGCGACTATCCCAACAAGGCTACCGAGGCCCACCCAATCGTCTAGCTATTGGTTGTTAGCCACCAGATTACCTTCAACGCACACAGAACAACTGCCCATAAGCGCTCAGATCACCTCCTTAGCAAATCCTTCAACGTGAAACAACTAAGATTTTTAAAACTATGCGGGTTTACACGTCTTCTTTTTCTCCCTGTAGCGCTCTTGAAATTAGGCAACATAGTACTTGAATCTATAGAAGATTTGGTAGAATTGGATGGCAAGAAAAGAAAACAAACAATGAAGTTTTAAAACAACTAAAATTGAAAAGAGAACTACTAGACACAATTAGAACAAGACAAATGAAATTTTTGGGGCATGTTAAAAGACATAACAGCCTACTAAAAGTAATATTGGAAGGGAAAATACAAGGTAAACGAGGCAGAGGCAGACCAAGACTAACATGGACGTGTAACATCAAAAGATGGACAAGTCAACCTATGACAATCTGCACCATCAAAGCAAGAGACAGAGTGGAATGGCGCTCCATGGTAGCCAACCTTCGATACGGAGACGGCACTCAGTGATGATGATGATGATGATGATGATGATGATGATGATGATGAGTACTTGAAGATCCAGCACGAACACACGAACTGGAGATTCCCGAACATCATTGGAATCTTCATCTACCCCTGGCCTACTTACTTCAGAGCGCTAAGGGTGTACAATGTAGAATTTCCTTATCAACATCAAGTGCCGTGCAGTATAGTGTTAATGACGAATTCTTTGCATCAGTTCTTGTCCTTTGAGTTTGTCAATTCGTCAGGTTGTTTGTTTGCGTTCGCCAGATTTATATCTCTAGCGAAGTCTCGACGGACTGAATTGTGCCAGCATATATGAGATGTTCCCGCCATACAGACAAAGATTCTCCCACCTCAGAGGTACTCTCATATTTCTCGCGAGATTTCACGTTTTGGCCAGATTTTCTTTCTATCAATTTTACTCGGGCAGCGGCCTACTCTTTTCAATTTCCAACTCTTAAGGGTTCTTTAACGTGCGCAAATTGTACACGAGTCCTCGTTATTTTTTTTTTTCGCCCTTTTACCAAAGGGCAAGACATAAATCGGATCTCACTCCCCTGAGACCACGGCAGGATAAAGCCATAAATTCGATTTTCTTTTTAATTTTCCACAGCCTGTTTCACGAATCGAACTTGAGACCTTCTTGTCCAGAAGCCGACGTCCAGCCTCTAGACCACCGAGCGCCCCCCCCCTCCATTTCTCAACTGATTATGTTGCCACAACCGCCAATCTTAATAACGCAACCTCAGATTACTTTTCTTTCCCTCGATCTTTTTATTTTGCACAAAACGTGTAACATCTTTATTAAATACCGTTTTAGTTATTTAGCTTTGCTGCTTATTCTAATTTCACTGTAGATATTGTTGTTTCTCTAGTCTAATTTCAAACTGAAGCGCCAACGTTCTGAAAGCGGCTTTCTTGTTATATCATTTTTAAACAACTGGTGTGTGTGTGTCTTTGTGTGTGTTGTGTGTGTGATGTGTGTGTGTGAGTGTGTGTGTGTATGTTTTGTGTTGCACAGCGTGGGCGGTATCTCAAAAGTTGTTCTCATCTTGCAACCATTTTGTGTGTATTTCGTAGGGTCAGTGCTATCTCATAAGCGCTCCTTAAATTACTATTATTGCGTGCACGTGTTTTGTGTTTCTCTCTCTCTCTCTGCTATAAAGACTCAATCAGAGTAGGATTCCAGACTCTCTTATGAAGTCTGTTTAAGCGAATCGATTGCCCCATATAGTTTCTCTTCCAGGGAGGCGGGCGTGGACCACATTGCTCTTCTCAGGTCTGTGTAATGGGGGCAATCCTGCAGAACATGTTTTGTAGTCATATTGTCCAGTGTACAGTGGCATATGCTGGTTGTACCTATTTTGAATTTGATGAACATGTGATTTCTCATTCTATTGTGGCCAGTGCGTAGGCGAAGTATGATGACTTGATCCTTCCTTGATAGTTGGTGGTATCCGTCACTCTCGTTATGCTTTGGGTGTTCTCGTTTACATTTTTCATGGAACTGACCCTTGAGGATGGATTTGGCTTCATCATAACTGAGCGGATGGTTCTCTTGTGGTAATCTCCCTCCCTCTTTAGCTAATTTGTCTGCGCGTTCGTTCCCGTGTATATTACAGTGTGATGGTATCCGCTGAATGACTTCTCTCTGGAAGTTATTGTATAGTTGGTCCAGGGTTGTTCTCAAGTCATCTAGTTCATTGTTCTTGGGGCTTTTTAGAGCTGATAGTACTGACAGTGCATCAGTCAGAATCACCAATTTATTGTGCATGTTATTTTTGTGTTGAGTAGCCAGTGTTGCAGCATCTCTGAGGGCCTCAGTTTCTGCTCTAAAGTTGTTTGAGACTTTTCCAGTAGCTATTGACTTGGTGATCTCGTCCTGATTATTCAGCGTCAAGAACACCCCCCCCCTCCATTTCTGGTGACATTTATAGCAGAGCCATCTGTGTATATGTGGGACCAAGAGTCATATGAGTAGGTATCGTGTATGTGTTTTTCTGCTACGTGTTTTCTTTCTGTGTCTGATTGGGTGCCTTTTTTCATGATTCCTGTTATATTTTCCTTAAGTTCTGGTATTTTATGTTTTCCATTAGGAGACATACCAGATGGGCCCAAGGGTTTCGATATTGTTTGGGAAAGTACTGGGTCTCCAGTAGTTAGTTCATTGGCAATTGCAGCGAAGTTGCTCCTCTTTAGTCGTACAATTCCGGAACCAGTTATTCTTTGGTGTATGGGGCGGCTATGGAGTCTTCTATATTTCTCCGCTTGTTGCAATACTTTAGTGACCCGTCTGTCATCTAAGGGTTGTAAACCTGTTACTGTTTGTAGAGTCTTGATAGGTGTAGATTTCATAGCACCAGTGATGATACGGGCAGCTTGATTCTGTGTTCTATTAATTTTGCTAAGCTGTGATTTGAAAGCCATAGCCTAGGCTGAGACTCCATACTCTAGAACTGGTCTTACTCTACTCTTCCTACGTATAGTCTTTTCAAAATATTGCTGTCTAACCCCCCCCCCCCCCACCGTCCGTTCCTGCCAATTTCTTCATAATATTAGTTCATTTTCTGGCTTTTTTCTTTGCTCTGTCTATCTGATTTTTCCAAGTCATTCTGCGATTCATGGTGACGCCAAGATATGTTGGGTTTTGGTCAATAGGGAGTGTGTGGTCTTTTATCTTCAAGTTTGCAGAGAGTGTGTTTCTTGATAGGCTGAAAATGTTATATGTAGTTTTTCTTTCGTTGATTGGTAAGAACCAGGTGTTCAAGTTCACTATTTTTCAAGTTCACCTAGGGCATCTTGCATCCTGGGTCCAGCCACCGACATACTTTCCTCGCGAGCCCATAACGCCAGATCATCTGCGTATATTGCTGAGTGTATTCTGGGTGGAATGTCCATTAGATGTCATTTATGAAAATTAAAAAGAGTGTTGGGGACAAGACTCCGCCTTGTGGGACACCTTGCTCGATAGAGACCTTCTTACTTAGTTGGTATTGAACTTGTGATTAGAGGCCACAGAGAAGGGATTTCTTAGAAGAATGTTGAAAGTTCCCTGGACAGCTAAAAAGATCAATGAGGAAATTCTCAAAGAGGCCAACACAAAAAAGGGAGCTTCTAAGAAACATCAGAAAGACACAATCAACAGTTTTCGTGCATGGTGAGAAGAGGAAAGTTGAAATATTTGGTTACAACTGGCAAAGTACAGGGAAAGAGAGATCACGGACGACATAGAGAAGATACTAAATAGCTTGGTGTCAAGCCGCGATAGCTCGGTGGTTAGTGAACTGGAATATTGTGGAAGGAGATGATCGCCTACGCCAACTAGTATGACACATGATGATAATGATGGAGTAAATGCCTTCATCGGATCTCAAACTTAAGCTGGGTAGAATACATTTCAAACGAAATTGAAGGAGACGAATCAAAACAAGAATACGTGTTGAGCTTTATAAAAAGAAGGGAGCCGCGAAAGCTCAGTGGTTAGTGAACTGGACTACAAAGGACAAGAGGTAGGGTTCGATCCCAACCGATGGCTTCCGGTTCACCCAGCCTTTAATGGGTACCGGATTTTTTTCTGCGAAAGTAAAGCGACACGGGCGTAATACCGACCACATTACCCTAAAAATCATGTGCTGAAGGTCTGTAAAATTTATGCTCACTAGCACCATATTCCCTATACGCCACTGGCGTGACGGGGGTACTTTACTTTTTTTTTTTTTTTACTTTTTATAAAAAGAAGGCGTTTAAAATACATCGGTTACGTGTTGACAATAAATAAAGAAAGACTTCCCCCACCGGGTATTCATGTGGAAACCATCTGGTAAAAGAAAACAAGGCAGACCAATAGAATCGCTACGCAGAATAATTACTAGTGAAGGCTCAACCATGGAACTAAGAAACAAATAGAACTTGCAGCAAATTATCAATCATAGAAACTATGCCTTCCGCCCAATGTGCCGTCTTCGTCCCGCAAGGAAAATGAATTGAGTGGTATCATTTAAGTGGTCGTAACTTGCGGCTAGCGTGTGTGTGTGTTATTATGTGTATGAATGTTTATATGTATTATGTGAGCATGAAGTGAATGGTATCTCATAAGTGGCCTTTATCTTTCAGGTTCGTTTCGATGAAGTTCTAGGCGAACCTGACGGGACCCACTCAATCAACTGTGTGTGGAACTGCGCATACAGATGCTTTAACTGCTGTAAGAATTGCTGCTACAAGTTGCTGACCGTTATCTTTGGCATCCCTCTAGCCTGCTGCTGGGGTCTGGAATTCGCCTGCATCACCTTCCATCACGTGTGGTGTATCACTCCTCGCATGAGGGTTTACATGATCAACTGCGGATGCATGCAGAAGTTCTACGGCACTTGCATACAGTGTTTATGCCAGCCAGTATGTGAAGCATTCAGTTACTGTTTCAGTAACATCCGTCTGACGAAGCTCTCAGGCTAATTACTCTGTACATATTAATGAATTACTCTGTACATATTAATTAATTAAACTATTTTTTTTTACTATTTAAACAGAAATAATTTCTTCTTATAAAATAATGTAGTATAGATCCATTTTCAGCAAATTAATTTTAAATAAATATAATTTAAACCAAGCCATTGAAGAAAATTTATAGTTTAAACAAAGAAATTGTAAATTCAACAAGGTTTTAGCAAGGTTACTGCTTCCTTCCCTTGCTTCCAACTTCGAAACTCCCCGCTTAGATCGATACTGAACCAGCTTTCTCCCTACTTTATGTTTGAAGATGCTAGCAGTGAGTTGACGAAATTCTGCATGTTCACGCTTTGATGTTCTCTACCAATTTTGTTTTTCTTTTGTTGATTAGCACTCACATTAACAATAGGAAAATGTAGACATTTTAAACAGAATCAAATAAGAATACAAACTGTGCAGTCCCAGATTAAAAAAAAAAAAACAAATTAAAATAAATTATTTGTCAATCATCACACTATCTTCATCCTCTTCTCTCTCACCACAGATCGACAAAACAATCGTTGGCAACATAACTTGTGGCTTAGTAGTCATTAGTTTTCATAATTATCATAATATTACGATCCATAAATATTCACAGTAAAAGGGCGAAGGTTGTTGGGTCTTTGAATTGTGCAAATGACACTCTTTCTAATTAAATTTGTATAAGAAATTTGCATTTGATTTGACTTGGTTCATCATGTCATGTGTGTTATAATGAAGACATTGTCTGCAGCTTCAATGTGTTTGCTGTGTTGGTAAAATAACACATTTAGTTGAGCCAGACAACTTTCGATGAAATTATCACCTAAGTCATGCATGCTGCAAACCTTTGCTATGAAACGAAATACAGCACGCCACAGCACACGATTTGTAGTACAGTTAAACTCAACTATGTCGACCCTGTCAGTGGTTAGTGAACTGGACTACAAAGGACAAGAGGTAGGGTTCGATCCCAATCGACGGCTTCCGGGTTCACCCAGCCTTTAATGGGTACCGGATTTTTTTCTGGGAAAGTAAAGCGGCGCGGGCGTAATACTGACCACATTACCCCTAAAATCATGTGCCGAAGGTCTGTAAAATGTATGCTCACTAACACCATATTCCCTGTACGCCATTTGGCGTGACGGGGCACTTTACTTTTTTTTTTACTTATGCCGACCCTGGGCAGGATAACAAACTATTTGTTCTTCATTATTTTTGAACCAGACGTACTCATGTTGGGTTCAACGTTTGCTAAATCAAATACTTTAAACCCCTTTCTTTTATTTTTGACGCCATCTTCTGTTTTCTTGGTCGAGACAACACGGAATACAAACAATTGCTGCCTTTCAGGAATGTTCAAGAGAAAAAGCTACAGGCTACAATCTTGAACAAATGCGTGCTTAAAGAAAAATCCATTGGACCTCTGTGTACTAAACATTTGGCTGATAGACTTGCAGCAAAGAAGTAAACATCATCCAACATAGTAAGTGATATGTTTCCCATTATGGTCAGTTACGACTAAACATAAAAGGAAGCGCGTCACCATAGAGACGATATGTCTGAGACAAGCGGATGAAGTGACCAGAAGAGACAGAACCAGAAATGATTTCATAAGTGAAAGAGTGAGCATTAAACAAATCTTAAACTACACACAGAAACAACAAATATGGTTTGCGTATCCAGAAATAATTCGCTGCGATTTCTTATCATACATAGCATATATTAAAAAAGAAGGGAGGAGAGCAAGAGGCAGACCCAGAGCAAGATGGGCGGACAACATCAAAGAAACGCTACTACAACATGAACAGGCAATAACTGAATGTGCCAGAAGGTGAGAACCAGAACTTTGTATCTCCCTCTATACCCGAACAAGAAGTAGAGGAAGATTCCAACTTCTAACTTCTTTACTCGTTAACACTTCAGTGATTCTCTTTATGGTAAGCTCACTCTTTTCCATTCATCTGGAGATTGTTGCACTTGCTCACGTTGCGTTGTATTATCGTTCATGCAAACTGCAACAACCCCGCCTTTCCATCAACTTCAGCACACTTTTGGAGCGCCTTTCTACCTTGATCTCTACTCATTTCATTAATTCTGGTGCAATGATCCGAACTAGGTACCCTAGCCACATGTTTTCTTATCTTAAGTAACAGATTGGGCCGAAGGGCGCCAACTCACGAGCTTCTTACTACATAATAACAACAGGTAACGAATGAATATTATATTTACTGACGTATTTTAATTATTCCATTATTTTTACAATGACGATTAGTGGAGTAACTATGGTTCAGTGCTGCCATCGTTATTGCCACGAAATGTGTGTTCAGATCTTCTTTGGATTCAGTGAGGACACCCTAGTGCTAAAGAATCTTAACGGAGTGCAATGATGGCGACAACATGTACACATGAACAAGAGCTGTTCTGTAACAATTTAAGTAAGTCAAGTACCCCCGTCACGCCAAGTGGCGTATAGGGAATATGGTGTTAGTGACCCTATATTTTACAGACCTTCAGTACATGATTTTTGTGGTAATGTGGTCGGTATAACGCCCGTGCTACTTTACTTTCCCAGAAAAAAATCCGGTACCCATTTAAGGCTGGGTGAATCCGGAAGCCGTCGGTTGGGATCGAACCCTACCCCTTGTCCTTTGTAGTCCAGTTCACTAACCACTGAGCTATCGCGGCTCCCTTCGGTAACAATATAGTTCCATGTAATTTAAAACAAAAAATAACGCTGATCCCTTTTTAATTGTGAAATTGATATTGATGAAATACCAATGTTTATGTTTTGACCATGCTTTCTAGTAAATTTTCATATTTTGTTGAAAAGAATAACAAAAAAAAAAAAAAACAACAACGAATGATATCACCTTTTTTTTTTACCTAATAGTACAAAACACATATACATACTCACATCCACGTTTGTTCACACCTGATTATAAATATTAGATGTGGGATGAATTCTAATGTTTATTAAATCAAGGTCGTAAAATATTCAGACAGACAACTAAAACAAGTAGAGGAATTCAAATACCTAGGAAGTCTAATGACAAACGACAATTCCCAAACAGCAGAGATAGAATCAAGATGCAACAAAGCTTGTCAAATCATTGGACAGCTATCACCACTATTATCCAACAAGGAAATAACTCTGGAGGCAAAACGAGCACTATACAATACAATCTTCATTCCAACGTTGTGCTACCAATGCCAGACCTGGACTCTAGATGCAAGAACAATAAGAAAAATAACCTCTACAGAGATGAAATGTGTTAGACGAATGACAGGAAACAGTCTGAGAGATAAGATCAGAAATGAAGAACTGAGAAAAAAGCTAGGAATAGCCCCCGCCATAGAATATATAAGGAAACAACAGATAAAATGGTTCGGCCACGTGACAAGGCAGAAAGAACAAAACACAACACAACGAGCCTTCAACAAACGTTGTGAGAACAACAGACCCAAGGGTCGACCACGAAAAAGATGGATCGATGGAATATTAGAAGCACTAGGAAACATAACAGCAGCAGAGGCGAACAGAAGAGCAAAAGATCGCAAATTATATCTCCCCTCGACGCTGAAAGGCAGATGAGGAAGGAAAGAAGAAGAAGAAGAAGTAAAATATTCGAATAACTCGATTCACTTGAAATTCCAGTATCTCTAATCTCTAGAATCTCGAGTCTCTCAAATTCTTCTTTTTTTTTTTTTTAAAGTTCGCCAGCTTTCACATCTGGTAAAGTCCCTAGAGACTAGGAACTGAATTTTTCGTGTTAATCCTTTTCACCCTGGCAGCCGTGTGCACAGGGGTCCCTCGCCGCACAGGCAGATAACTCCGTATTTGGAGGTATTCACATTTTTTTCAGTCGATAAGTAATTGACATTCAATATTCCGATTGCTTACGATGAAGGTGATATCGTATGACGAAGGACAGCTCGGCTGCGTTCATTCTCGGTACGGCTAGGCCATATGTCTTTTGGCGTGTGCTGTGGCTGTTATGATGAGGACTGCAGCTACCTTTCTTTGTTTGAATCCTTCAATGAGATGAGATGTTAATTCGGATGATTTTACTGGCACGGGCGGTTGAGCAATTATGGAATTTAATTCGCTTGCATTTAAACCAGGACCTCCGACTAACTATAACTATCAAGAGTCTATCAAGATTGCTCACTTTAAAAACCCTCCAAATACTTTTCGTGTGCGCTTTTCTGATGAATTTTCCGTTTGGACCGAAGACGGCACAAAGAGCGGAAGTCATAGATTACAATTTTGACGATTTGTGCTTGTCTTTATAAGTCTTGGTGTTTTCTTAGTTCCATGTTTGAGTCTTCCTAGTCTTGTTTTACGTATTTCTTCGATATACACTGCTAGTGAAACAATTCACTGAGTTGAAAAAAAGTGATACAAGAGTATTATATTCTACACACATTTCTTGTGCATGGCTTCCTAGACTAGTGCAGTGATCCGACAGTTTCGAGCCGTCGCCCCTAAATTATGCGATTGTTACACGTGGACTTCTTGATTCCTGTGGTCCCCTGGGACCATTATAGGACCCAGTTGAAAAACACTGTTATAGACCACACAGTCAAACCTGGTGCAATAATCGTAGTAATCATAAATAGGTCATTTAGCTTGGTTCACTTAGAAAATGTAAGCGGTCTCTTCCTCCCCACTTTGCAAATCTGTTCGTCTTTCCTTCCTTAGTAATCTTTTCCGCTTGTGGAGTTCCATTTTGTGAAGGCGCTGATTTAATCCCTTAGAGACAGTAACCAAAACAAGTACGCACGCATTATTTATAATATAATTCTCTTTGAGAACTTGGTACCTCGTTTCACTCTGACTGCCGTACATTCACTGTATAGACTGGCGTGGGCGAGCTGTTTAAACGTGTGCTGTTTGTGCTCCAGTACATTCACTGTATAGACTGGCGTGGGCGAGCTGTTTAAACGTGTGCTGTTTGTGCTCCAGTACATTCACTGTATAGACTGGCGTGGGCGAGCTGTTTAAACGTGTGCTCTTTGTCTGACAGTTATGGTGCCTGAGAAACGTGACGAACAACTTTCTCTTAGTGGATGTTTCATTTAGGTCAATGTCATCGGATATATGTATATGTACATGTGATTATAATTATATTATGTGATCGAAGGAAGGATTCAGAATAAAATCAATACTGAATTAGATGAGCAGTAATTTGGATTTAGGAAAAATAGTGGGACAAAAGAAGCCATATTCTGTAGAGCATTAATCGAAAAGTACACAGAAGTAAACAAACCAATATATGTCTGCATCATAGACTACATCAAAGCTTTTGATAGAATACACCACAAACAACTTATAGAATGCCTAAAAGAGACACATCTAGATGACACAGACATACGACTAATATGTAATTTATACTGGGAGCAAACATCAATAATAAAATATAACAAAGAGAACTCTACACCCATTGATATAAAAAGAGGAGTAAGACAGGGATGCATCCTATCACCAAGCTTGTTCAATCTATACACTGAGCAAATCTTTAAAAACAGCACAGAGATGCCAGGCCTAAACATTAATAGAAAGATACGCAATAATCTAAGATATTCTGATGATACTGTATTACTATCAGAAAATCATAAAGATATACAACAATTACTTAATGAAATAAACATGACAAGCAAAAAATATGGACTAGATATGAATATAAAAAAAAAGACTAAAACTATGATCATAAACAAAGAAGATACTCAAAACCCACAAGTGAATATCAAAATTGAAGGAATAGACCTTGAGACAGTTCAGAACTATAACTACCTTGGACATACTATAACCAGTGATGGAAAATGTACAACTGAAATAAACAAAAGAATAGGAATGTCAAAAAGGTAATTGTCATGAAAAATATATTAACATCAAAACAAATAACACCTGGGCTAAAACTAAGAATAGCAAAATGTTATATCTTCACACCATTTCTATACGGTGCGGAAACATGGACACTAGACAAGAAAACAGAACAGAGAATTGAAGCCTTTGACATGTGGATATATATATAAGAGTAGATAGATTTGGATGGAAAGAAAAAAAAAGAAACGATGAAGTCTTAATACAACTAAAAATGAAAAGAGAACTGCTAAACATAATTCAAACAAGATAAATGCGATTTTTGAGCTATGTTAAAAGACACAACAGCCTATTAGAAGTAATCTTGGAGGGGGAAATACAAGGTAACAGAGGCAGAGGCAGACCAAGATTAACATGGACGAGTAACATCAAAAGATGGACAAATCAGCCTATGACTACCTGCACCATCAAAGCAAGAGACAGAGCAGAATGGCGCTCCATGGTAGCCAACCTTCGTTGCGGAGGTAGCACTCGATGATGATGATGTGTTCGAAAAGGACATTGCACAGCAACAGGCTACATAGGGCACTTTGAAGTTAGATCAGGAGTAAGACAGGGGTGCGTAATATCCCCGGCCCCCTATTTTGTATAACCTAATGGACTACATATATAAGTTAGTCAACCCATCGGAGACAGGGGAGATTAACGAGCTTCTATTTGCAGAAGATCAGACACTAATACATTGAAAAATAGAAGACCTACAAGAACAATTTAAAAGACTCAACAGGACAGGCACTCAATACAACATGAAAATCAACATCAATAAAACAGAAGTCCTGAACATTGCAAAAGATAAAAAGAACATCAACATAACTATAGTCATATCAATATATAGAGGTTTTTTTTTTCGAAAACAAAATATGCCAAATGCACGTCATTGTGACGTCATGAACTATGCGCGATATAGACTACTTCCGTCTTTTTACCCACAACCGTCCCTGCTCGCAATACTGAAAACGTCACAATCATTGGGTGGTTCCCTTTCAGCGGACAGGCTCAGAGATATCGGGGCGACGGATGGACTTAGGTATTATAAATATTTCTCCAATGAAATAATCGCGTGCAGCAAGTTTGTCTTACCATAAAATCTGATCAAACTTCATGTCACAATTTTGCTATAGTCCATGTACAAATGTCTGGGTATCCCTGATGTTGGTAGTTGACTATACCAACACCAACTATATCTCGAGATACAGGTCTCGTTGATTATACAGGGTGTTTTTAAAGTTGCAGTGCAGTGAATGTCTACTCTCGGAAGAAAAACGTCACCAGAAATGCGGTTAACTAATGCGTCACACAAACTGTAAAATATTCAAATATACTTGACTGCTATCGGCGAGCTTATAATGGGTAATGTTGGTATTAACACAATAAAGTTGTGCCTAAAGCATATGTTGAAAATGTCCACCACGGGCCTCAAGACATGTGTGATTCGTCTTTCCATATTTGCGAAAACCTTCAGAATAATGTCTGGTGATATTTGTTTAATCTTGTCTACTATTTCAGTCTTTAGGTCATTAATTGTCTGCGGATTATTTTCATAAACTTTCCCCTTCAATGCCCCCCACAGATAATAATCTGGGGGTGTTAGATCTGGTGAACGAGCAGGCCAGATTCCACGTGAAATAATGCGATTTGCAAATATGCTTTCTAAATAATTGAGTGTTGTTGTGGCTGTGTGTGCTGTTGCCCCATCCTGCTGAAACCAGGATTCCATAATTTCCCGTTCTGTAAGGTGTGCTATGAACGGTTCCAGAATTAAAGTACGGTAAGAGGGTGTCCGGTTAGCGCAATCGATAGGCGGTTGGCTTACCACGGCAACAGCCGGGGTTCGTACCCTGGCGAGGACACCTGGGTTTTACTAATTCCCTAAAAATTAGTACCTCTGAAGTCGGAGTAAATCTGCCTGCATGGCGAGGGGCATCCTGTAATGGGATAAAACAGACTTTACACGCAAAATTCAGTCCCACAAAATTGAGTGGGTGGGACTTCGTCAGAGGTCAAAAGCTGACGAAAGCGAACGAAAGTACGGTAACGTTCTGCATTTATTGTTTCATTAAAAAATATAGGTCCTATTATCCGTATACGACTTATAGCGCACCACACTCCGACTTTGATCGTAAAGCGGCACTTGATGAAATTCATGGGGGTTTTCACTGCCGATTGTTTTGACTGTTCACATAACCGGATAAATGAAACCAGGCCTCATCAGTGAAAAAAGTGACGTCAAGGATGGCAGCGCCATGTTCATAAATAAAATTCTGAAACCACATGCAGTAGTTTAAACGGGATTCATAATCTCTTTCTTGGAGTTGAGACACTTCAGTTAATTTGTATGGACGATAGTGTAGTTCACTTCTTAAAACCTTGTGAACAGAACTCTTAGATATTTGCACCTGTTGAGACAAGTGGTTTAAAGATGCATTTGGACTCATTGTAATTCTGTCTTGGAGTTCCATAATTTGGTCTTGTGAAATTGAAGGTCTTCCAGATCTGTGGCTGTTTCTTTAATGACTGTGCATTATTTGAAAATCTAGTTGTTCCAATTTATTTATGTAAATCACGCATCATGTACTGCTGTAGCTTGTTCCTTTTTCGGTAAAGTTAAACATATAACATCACTATTCACAAAAGGTATTCGAAATATCCACCACGTTTTAGTTGGCAAATGTTGATACGTTTTTTCATATTGTCAAAAACCTTACGCAGTATGGGCTGTGTAGCATTATTAATGTTGTTGGCGATTGAAACCTGCAGCTCATCGAGTGTGTGGGGATTGTTTTCGTACACTTTTCCTTTCAGTTCACCCAGAGATAGTAGTCCATGGGAGTAAGATCAGGAGACCGTGCAGGCCAAATTCCGCGAGAGATTATACGATTAGCAAAAATTTCATATAAAAATTCCAGTGATTTTACAGCAGTGTGAGCAGTTGCGCCATCTTGTTGAAACCAAGCTTTTTCAATTTCTGGCTCAGAAAGTTGGGTTACGAATCGCTCCAGTATGTTAATCCTGCATCTTTCTGAATTTATTGTGTCATAGAAGAAAATTGGGCCGATTATCCGCTGACGACTCATTGCACACCACACTCCTACTTTCTGATCGTGGAGAGGCACTGGGTGCAATGCATGTGGATTTTCATCACTCCAAAGACGATCATTCTGCCTATTCACGTACCCAGACAAATGGAACCATGCTTCATTTGTGAAGAAAGTGAAATCAAGGATTTCCTCACCTTCTTGGGCTAGAAAATTCTCAAACCACATACAATAATTAATTCTGGATTGGTGATCTAATTCTTTTAATTGAGGAACGACGGAAAATTTGTACGGATGTAACTTTAATTTTTTTTTCAGAACTCTATGAACAGTACTGCTTGATTTGTGTACTTGTTGAGCCAGCTTTCTTATTGATTTGCCAGGACTCATTAGAATGCTGTCCTGGATGTTGAGAGATGTTACTTCAAGAACAGATGGTCTACCAGGAAGGCTAACATCATGTACACTACCGGTGTTTTGAAATTTGATTATTAAATTACTCACAGTATTTCGATGAGGCACTGGTGTATCAGGAAATCTATTCACAAATTGTTCAACAACCCCATTCGAATACTTGCCGCCGTTACGGAACACATGCTCCACTATAAATACTCTTTCTTCAATCGTTAACACCATTGTAAGCCAGATCTATCATGTAGCAGTGATGTTTAAATGAACACGTAAATGGTGCTTGAACTATTACGTCATACATAGATAAAATTTAGGTGCGTAATTATTTCAACAACAAAAAATGCACAGTCATTAAAGAGACACATACTTCTTCTTTCCTTCCTAGTTTGCCTTTCAGCGTCGAGGGGGAGATATAATTTGCGGTCTTTTGCTCTTCTGTTTGCCTCTGCTGCTGCTGCTGCTGTTTCCTAGTGTTTCTAATATTCTGCCAATCCATCTTTTTCGTGGTCGGCCCGTGGGTGTGGTGTTCTCGCAACGTTTATTGAAGGTTCGTTGTGTTTTAATCTTTCTACCTTATTCCGTGGTCAAACCATTTTATCTGTTGTTTCTTTATATATTCTATGGCGGGGATTATTCCCAGCTTCTCTCTCAGCTCTTCATTTCCGATCTTATTTCTTAGACTGTTTCCTGCCATTCGTCTAACACATTTCATCACAGTAGAGGTTATTTATCTTATTGTCCTTGCATCTAGGGTCAAAGACTGACATTGGTAGCACAACATTGGTACGAAGATTGTATTGTTGAGTGCCCGTTTTGCCTCTAGAGTTATTTCCTTGTTGGACAATAGTGGTGATAGCTGTCCAATGATTTGACGAGCTTTGTTGCATCCTGAGTCTATTTCTGCTTTTTATGAATTGTCGTTTGTCACTAGACTTCCTAGGTATTTCAATTCCTCTACTTGTTTTAGTTGTCTACCGTCTATAGGTATGTTCATGTTCTGTTTCGTTGATCATAGGTTATGATTTATTACTAAGCAATATTAAAGTATATTTAGAATAAAACGGAACAAGAAAATGACATTTTTATTAACAAGAAGGGGTGGCCAGGAAAAAGAAAAGAAATTGGTAATGTTTAGTTTAAAAGGCACGTCAGTCTACATTAGCAGACGGGCAAGCAGACGACAAACTGGCAAGCAGACGGGCAGATAAACAAGCAAGTAGTAATAAACATAGGCAGACAGAAATGCAGAATGGTAGAAACAGAGATGCAGAATGGCAGAAGAGGCAGAGAACAGGCAGGCAGGCAGGCAGGCATGCAGCAGGCAGGCAGGCAGGCAGGCAGCAGGCAGGCCGACGGGCAGACTGACAGGCGTGCAGATCGCCAGCAAGTAGTAATACAAAAAGGTAGACAGAGCTGCAGAATGACAGACGAAATAGAGAGCAGACAGGCAGGCAGACAGACAGATAGACAGACAGAGAGACTAATGGCGAGAAACTATCCATGAGTCTGACTTCTCTACCTTTTCTCCCTCTTGGGCGTACCTTCAAAATTGTAGATCCATATAATCCTGCAGTTATGCTTCTTGTAATAATGGATTATATATTCAACTGTGATATCACTTATTCTAAGCATAAATATATACGTACACAAACACACACACACACACACACACACACACACACACACACACACACACACACACACACACACACACACACACACACACACACACACACACACACACACACACACACACACACACACACACACCACACACACACACACACACACACACACACCACACACACACACACACACACACACACACACACACACACACACACACACACACACACACACACACACACACACACACACACACACACACACACACACACACACACACACATATATATGGGCTTGTCTAAGCCAGTGGCGTATACTGGTTTTGGGGTCTGGGCTACCGCTGACATAATAAATAGAAACATACATTATATTCAGTAGGCTAACATAAAGTAATATTTTCTAATGATATCGTTACATTTTAAATTACTTTCTTATTTATCATCATCATCATCGTGTGCCCTCTCCGCAATGAAGGGTGGCTACCATGGATCGCCATTCTACTCTGTTTCTTGCTTTGATGGTGCAGGCTGACATAGATTGACTTGTCCATCTTTTGATGTTACTCGTCCATGTTAGTCTTGGTCTGCCTCTGCCTCTTTTGCCTTATATTTTTCCTTCCAATATTACTTTTAGTAGGCTGTTGTGTCTTTTAACATGCCCCAAAAATTTCATTTGTCTTGTCTTAATTGTGTTCAGCAGTTCTCTTTTTATTTTCAGTTGTTTTAAAACTTCGTCGTTTGTTATCTTTTGTTTCCATCCAATTGTACCTATTCTTCTATAAATCCACATTTCAAAGGCTTCAATTTTCTGTTCTGTTTTCTTGTCTAATGTCCATGCTTCTGCACCATACAGGAATATTGAGAAGATGTAACATTTTGCCATTCTTAATTTCAGCCCTGCTGATATTTGTTTTGTTGTTAGTTATTTTATTTATATTTACTTATTTATATATTAATTCTGTCCGTCTTGTTTGGGACGAAAATGTCTTGATGACTTTGTCATTGAAAGTACTGTTGGGTTGGTTTCTAATTTTCTGAGGGAATGATTTCTCAATGGAGACGTCAGCAGTTGTGCGACTCTCTCTCTCTCTCTCTCTCTCTCTCTCTCTCTCTCTGCGATCAAGTCTCAATCAGAGTAGAATTCCAGACTCTCTTATGAAGTCAGCTGTCAGTTTAAGTGATTCGATTGCCCCATATAGTTCTATCAAAATCATCGAGGGTAAGCACTAGAATAACAAAATATAAGTCTGTCAAGTCATAAAGTGATGTAGTCTGCCTCAGCACTGAACTAAACCATATACATGATATAAAGAGAGAGAGAGAGAGAGAGAGAGAGAGAGAGAGAGAGAGAGAGAGAGAGAGAGAGAGAGAGAGAGAGAGAGAGAGAGAGAGAGAGAGAGAGAGAGAGAGAGAGAGAGAGAGAGAGAGAGAGAGAGAGAGAGAGAGAGAGAGAGAGAGACTTGAAGTAAATTTTATCTCAGTAAAGTACACATTTCAAAAATTAAATAATTTTTGGTTTTTGTTGTTTTAGATGTTACTCTCATTAGTCTTGGCCCTACTGCTTCCCATTCTAGCAGTGTCTTCTATGCATTCCTTGATAACATTATAGCTATCCCTTCACTATGTTGTGCTCCAGGTTCCTGGTGTCCTGATGATAAAATCATCTCTCCTGTATTTTAATCATCTCTCCTGTAGTTATCTCTCCTGTATTTATCTCTCCTGTATTTATCTCTCCTGTAGTTATCTCTCCTGTACTGTATGTACCAATCAAATACCAGTGGATAAAGTGACACAGAGAAGACGATGGCGCTGGATAGGACGCAACTGCGGGCGCCAACTGAGAGTATTACACAAGAGGCTTTTTTGGAATCCCCAGGGAAAAAGACAAAGAGAAAGACCAAGGAATTCTTTAAAAAGAAGATGAGATATCAAGTTGCGTATGGGGTCGGTGTGAGCTAAGAACTTGAGTGTTGACTGTTTCATGAGAACAGGACTTCAACCACCACAAGTCCACGTCACTCCTTCGAATGAAAGAGATGGGAGTTAAGATGGGCACAGCCAGAAATGACAAACTTAGTGGGCGTGTAAGTAGACTTATCAACCAACACAGAACTGGAGTCGTCAGTCGTTGGACACTGAGGGACTTGCTGATGATGATGATGATGATGATGCGTTCGTCCGATGATTTGAGGTATTCTAACGGATACGAACCGTAGACTTCCTCCTCGTCATCCGCCCTTAAAAGGACGTTAAGTGGACGTAGTTACGTTGTGTTGCAGTTTGCAGTGTAACACTG
This sequence comes from Megaustenia siamemsis, assembly GCA_032433765.1. Lineage (NCBI taxonomy): Eukaryota > Metazoa > Mollusca > Gastropoda > Stylommatophora > Ariophantidae > Megaustenia > Megaustenia siamemsis. Next base: position 2,631,277 of record JAVIAB010000125.1, on the reverse strand, counting down.
TGATATCTGCGCCTTTCGGCCCAACACATCCGATTTCAGCCGACGCTTTTTTGTGTACCGGGTTCGTCTTCCCACTTCGATCCCTGCTCGCTTGGCCAGACTAGACAGGTTAGTCTGTTTATAGAGGCACCACGAAGAGGTGTAGCAGGGTCTGGATGGTTCTGGTTCGCCGATCCTGGCGCAAGCCATCAGTTGTGAGTCACTGACGACTTCCAGCTCTGGTGCTGGGGGGGGCGCGCCTTCGCCTCCAGGACTTGCTGATGAGGGGATCTGAGCACCTATGGACATGATCGAAGTGCAATGATGATGACCCGATTATAACTCACTGTATTACACGTTAGGAATACCGGCCCACTCGCTATCTTAAAATGACATACTTATTTGTTCATTGTTATTGGAATGACGTCACAGCATTCCCCCCCCCTCTCTCTCTGCGATCACGACTCTATCAGAGTAGGATTCCAGACTCTCACATGAAGACAGCTGTCTGTTTAAGTGAATTGATCGCCCCCACAGACAGAACATCATAATTAGAGTCCGTTAGATCCACTCTGATTGAATACCTGTTAAAACGTTGCACTGTGTTCGGCGCCAGTGGCCCAGTGCATCCGATTTCAGTCAGCATTTTATTCAGGTTTGCTTTCCTTAGCCCTTGATTGTCCCCAATCTTCCTGCAAGGCAGCAGATTGTCTTTCCTGTAGGGGGATTCTGCCCTTAGATGATCGGCCCTCCCATGTTTACGAGCACCATCTGCCCGAGTCACAAGAGGTGACTAACACAGACATGCACACACAAAGATATGAGATGTGACTAACACTGACATGCACCAAGATATGAGATATGACTAACACAGACACACACACACACACACACACACTAAGATATGAGATGTGATTAACACAGACACACTCTAAAATATGAGACATGACTAACACAGATACACACACTAAGATATGAGATATGACTAACATAAATATGCACTCACAGAGATAGGAGATGTGACTAACATAGACATGCACACACAAAGATATGAGATGTGACTAACACTGACATGCACCAAGATATGAGATATGACTAACACAGACACACACACACACACACACACTAAGATGTGAGATGTGATTAACACAGACACACTCTAAAATATGAGACATGACTAACACAGATACACACACTAAGATATGAGATATGACTAACATAAATATGCACTCACAGAGATAGGAGATGTGACTAACATAGACATGCACACACAAAGATATGAGATATGACTAAACACAAACACACAAAGATATGAGACATGACTAACATAGACAGACACACATTAAGATATGAGATGTGACTAGCATGGACATACACACAAATATATGAGACATGACTAACATATACATGCACACACAAAGTTATGAGAAGTGATTAACATAGACATGCACACAAAGATATGAGATATGACTAACACAGACACACACACACACACACACACTAAGATGTGAGATGTGATTAACACAGACACACTCTAAAATATGAGACATGACTAACACAGATACACACACTAAGATATGAGATATGACTAACATAAATATGCACTCACAGAGATAGGAGATGTGACTAACATAGACATGCACACACAAAGATATGAGATATGACTAAACACAAACACACAAAGATATGAGACATGACTAACATAGACAGACACACATTAAGATATGAGATGTGACTAGCATGGACATACACACAAATATATGAGACATGACTAACATATACATGCACACACAAAGTTATGAGAAGTGATTAACATAGACATGCACACAAAGATATGAGATATGACTAACACAGACATGCACGCACAAAGATAAGACACATGACTAACACAGATACACACTAAGATATGAGATATGTCTAAACACAGACACACACTAAGATATGAGACATGATTAACACGGACACACACCAAGATATGAGATATGACTAACATGACACACACCAAGATATGAGCCATGGCTAGCACACACACAAACTAATATATGAGCCATGGCTAGCACAGAAACACACTAAGATATGAGCCATGGCTAGCACAGAAACACATTAAGATATGAGCCATGGCTTCACGGAAACGGAACACCAAGATATGAACCATGAATAGCACTGAAACACATTAAGATATGAGCCATGGCTAGCACGGAAATACACCAAGATATGAACCATGGCCAGCACAGACACACACCAAGATATGAACGTTGGCCAGCACATACACCCACTAAGATATGAGCCATGGCTAGCACGGATATAAACTAAGATATGAACCATGGCCAGCACAGACACACACCAAGATATGAACGTTGGCCAGCACATACACCCACTAAGATATGAGCCATGGCTAGCACGGATATACACTAAGATATGAACCATGGCCAGCACAGACACACACTAAGATATGAATCATGGCCAGCCCAGACACACACCAAGATATGATCCATGGCCAGCACATACAAACACCAAGATATCAGCCATGGCTATCACAGACTTCCACTAAGACAGGAACCATGGCTATCACATACACACACAAAGATATGAGCCATGGTTAGCACAGACAACCACCAAGATATAAGCCACGACTAACATATACAATTGATAACGTCCACTACAGTTAGTCTGAGGTTCTTGGTAAAGTTTCCACTGACGACCACGAAGATCCAAAACTTGCAGGCATGGTGGGCGTGGCTGACGTGCTGGAAGATCAGCCGGATAAGACCTTCAGAGAATGCCAATTTCATGTTCCCTGAGTTTTGAGTCCGCATCAGATAGTACAATCTGGCCACGTGGCTGGATGATGTAAGACAGAGACAAGGCAAAGAGCATCCTATCCACACGAACCTGGGCGCTAGCTCGCACTGAGCTCCACCTAGGATCGATGATCGGTTTCAGCTCGGAAACTTCCAGCATTGGCAGGTCACTGAGCTTCTTCCACAAGAACATGATGGACAGAACGATCGTGAAGAGCATGACAGTAATGGCGATCAGCGGTGGTAGCAACGTTACTACCGAGTCAATGTAGGTTATTATGTGCAAGAACATCAGCCTTGGACTTGGCAAGCATTTCTCCGGACCTATATCGTTTGGCGTTACCTCAGCAGCAACAGCAGTGGCCATATACAGCAACAACGTCATGACTAGAATGCACACGATCACGATACTGGCGCGTCGCCTTGTGCACACAACCACAAAGCTTGTTGGATGACATATGGTGATGTCATTCTCCACTGTTATGCACACAATGTACCATACAGACAGAAAGCTAAACTCCAGGCATTGTGCCAGTAAAAGCTAAACTATAACGGCCACTGTTGATAATGATGAAGTTCTGCAAATTCAGATCTTGGCCGTTGGGCTTTGTTCAAACGCAAACAAGCGTCCATCTTGGTGCCAGTTGTGCGACTAATGAATAAGCAAAACATATCAAAATGATATTTTTTTTAAAAAGTATAATTGCTTACGTCTTCGGGACTTCCGGGAAGATAGCGACCATGATGAGCCTCATCACTAAAACAGTTTTTGATGTGATTTTGTCGATTTATTCGAGCGAATTGGAGTTGGAAGTGACTGTGGGCACTCTCTTTTCGGTGATGTCGTTTGAAATTGTCGCCAATGCTGCCGATTTGGCTCGCATTGGAATTCGACTTTGCTAACGATGCAGCCGGCACCGCAAAATGACTGCATGTCGCACTGTTTTTGCAAAGACTAAAGTAATTGCTAAAACTGTTTCGGTTGCTTTGTTTGTTTTAACCTTATGATTTAACTGTGTGTTTTAACCTTGTGCTTTAACTATGTGTTTTAACCTTGTGATTTAACTGTGTGTTTTAACCTTGTGATTTAACTATGTGTTTTAACTGTGTGTTTTAATCGTGTGCTTTAACCTTGTGCTTTAATTATGTGTTTTAACTGTGTGTTTTAATCGTGTGCTTTAACTATGTGTTTTAACTGTGTGTTTTAATCGTGTGCTTTAACCTTGTGCTTTAACTATGTGTTTTAACCTTGTGATTTAACTATGTGTTTTAACCTTGTGATTTAACTGTGTGTTTTAACCTTGTGCTTTAACTATGTGTTTTAACTGTGTGTTTTAATCGTGTGCTTTAACTATGTGTTTTAACTGTGTGTTTTAATCGTGTGCTTTAACCTTGTGCTTTAACTATGTGTTTTAACCTTGTGATTTAACTATGTGTTTTAACCTTGTGATTTAACTGTGTGCTTTAACATTGTGATTTAACTATGTGTTTTAACTGTGTGTTTCAACCGCGTGATTTAACTGTGTTTTAACCTTGTGCTTTAACTATGTGTTTTAAGTGTGTGTTTTAACTGTGTGTTTTAATCGTGTGCTTTAACTGTGTGTTTTAACTGTGTGTTTTAACCTTGTGATTTAACTGTGTGCTTTAACCTTGTGATTTAACTGTGTGCTTTAACTGTGTGTTTTAACCTTGTGATTTAATTGTGTTTTAACCGTGTGATTTAATTGTGTGTTTTAACTGTTTGATTTAACTGTGCGTTTTAACTGTGTGATTTAACTGTGTGTTTTAACTGAGTGATTTAACCGTGTGTTTTAACTGTGTGTTTTAACCGTGTGATTTAACTGTGTGTTTTAACCGTGTGATTTAAGTGTGTGTTTTAACCTTGTGTTTTAACTGTGTGTTTTAACCTTGTGATTTAACTGTGTGTTTTAACCTTGTGACTTAACTGTGTGTTTTAACCTTGTGCTTTAACTGTGTGTTTTAACCTTGTGATTTAACTGTGTGTTTTAACCTTGTGCTTTAACTGTGTGTTTTAACCTTGTGATTTAACTGTGTGTTTTAACCTTGTGATTTAACTGTGTGTTTTAACCTTGTGCTTTAACTGTGTGTTTTCGAAGAAATTGGAGTGAGGACGTGACTGTGCACTCTCTATTCTATGGAAGTCGTTTGGAATCGTCGCCTGTTGCAGATTGAGGCTGCATGGTAGTTGACCCTATCAACAGAGCATAGCTTCCTGTCAAAATGGCAGATAGACGACAGGAACCTTTGAGGCTCTGTCTGAAAAGTGTTCCTTGTTGCAGTTTCTTCATATTCCAAGTCCAGCTTGCTGTCGGAGCTTCTGAGTTTAGTGCGCTGTGCACACCATGAGGTGTGTTTTTCATCCGGATTGTGTTTCGATATTCCGATGCCTTACGATGAATGATGATATCGTATGACGAAGGACAGTTAGTTGCTTTCACTTTCGGTACGGCTAAGCCTTGTGTCTTTTGGCGTGTTCTGTTGGTGCTATGATGGGGAATGCAGCTACCTTTCTTCGTGATGTTAATTCGGATGATTAAACAGGCACGGGCGGTTGAGCAATTATGGATTTTAGTTCGTTTGCAGTGAAACCGGGCCTTCGACTAACAACAACAGAACGCCCTTTGGAAGAAGCTGTGACATGAGTGGAGCGGATATGAGGAATTTCCGACTGCAGTGTAAACTGATTCCATGAACTGATTTAATTCAGCCTACTTCTTCGTTGCTCTCTTCTGCTATCAATTTCAAACATACTCGTATGTGACGATTTCTGCAATATACAGAACTGTAGATCAGGTGGCCAATGGATGAATTGTTGCATTCCAAATCAGGAGAATGCGGGCTCCAGTCATGGTGTGATCAATAAGTTATGTTGTAGGTGAAATTATAACTCTGTCCTAAACACCTTCTGGTAACGTACTTAACATGCAGCCTTTATTCTCCAGTCCTATTCTATAGTCATCTCAGCAAACCCCAGAAATAGGATTAACGTCATAAAGATAGATAGACTTCAACTTAAGCGTAAACCGCAATGTCTCCAAAGAACCGAAGATCTTGTCTTTTAGAAACATTTCAGTAGGCAAGAATTTGTTTTCAGCTGAAATTATGTCTCCTACCCGTGTTCAGCCACAGTCAACTATAGATTTACTACGGGTTTTTTTTTTCTCAGTAAAACTATAGTTGTTGAGATCCAGCCCACGAGGAATCACGATCTAAATCTGGATTGATGGTGTAACCACCGTCAACTATACATTTACTAAGGCCCACGGACAGAAAATAAAACCGCTATTCGTGGCTTATCATCATTGCACTCCGAACATGTCCACTGGTGCTAACATTTCCTTCTCAGCATATCTTGCAGCGTCTAGAGATTGACGACTCTGTGTTGGTTGATAAGTTCTCTTATGTCCTCACTAAGCTTCTCGTTTCTGGCTGTGCCTATCTTTAAATCCAAGCTCTTTTATCCCAAGGAGTGACATGGGGTTATGTTTATCAAAGTCATGTGTTCTTCCTGCATCTCGAAGGACTTAATGACGTCCGCCTGCTTGACTGTCTTTGACGACAGCACAGCTAGCCAGCCTGTCCGCTCTTTCGTTTCCATGTACTCTCACATGTCCAATGACGTAGACAAAGATGACACAGGGTATTGTTGACTTCTGTAATGACTCGACCACTGTCTGTGTACAGATTCCGCCTCCACTTTTCTTATCATGCTCGTCGAATCACGTAGCATACTGGCGTTCGTGTAGTCTTGTGAGTTCAAGCAGATGAATGCCCTGGTCACAGCCATCACTTCCATCGTCATGTTATACGTGGTTATAACGTATGGTACCACTGACCTCTTTGACACTTCTGCCTGCAGAGCGTGCTGTAAATGCTCCTGAGCTTCTTTAAAAGTCACCTTTCCCTGTGTTTAGTTCATGGTGCAATGGGTGCTCTTTATCTTTAGGTAAGCTCTCCTGATCATGATCTGTCTGTCTGTACCAACATGTCTGCCTGTCTATCTGTTACCCTTTCAATCCGAAGACGGCACTAAGGGCATAAATTTTAGGCCCTCTATGTCCACAAATCTTTATTAAGTATTAGACATTAGACTCAGTCTGCTGTTGTTTCTCGCCTGCATTCTTTTTAGCGCTTCTTAAGGTCTGCCTCTCTTTCTTTAACCGTCTAGTTCCCATTTGAGGGCCTGCTTTGAGATGAACTTGTCTCTTCTCATCACTTGACCATGATATGGCCACCTTCTTCTCTTGATTATAAATGATAGATATCCTTAAACTTTATCCTTACTTTTACTTTATAATATTAATCCACATCATTTAGTAGTTTAAGCTAAACCCGCCAGTATATACCTATAATAAGAATATTAATATGGAATGATTACCATTAAATTATGGTGCAATGCTGAAAATGGAAAACACTACAATCAGTTGCACAAAAGTGCAAATACTCTTGATAGCATTCATGTTGGGAAAATTAAATGAATGATTCCCCGCAATCTCTGGTAGCATGCGGTGACATACTGGCCACCGTGTTTACAATTGTTGATGTTCAGCGTGAGAGATTGCAACGTCGACACAGAAGAGCTCCTCTCCAGACCTGGGAACTTGATGATGATCTGAGTCTTACTAGAGTCTTAGAACAAGGGGTAGGTCTGGGTTATTTTATTGTCACTTCCTATTGTATACTTATTGTAAAAGATGAAACAAATTTGAAATTTTAGCTTTAAGCATATCTTTTCCATCATAAAGTTAATTATGACTCGTGACTGCCCACTAATCACAACTCGTCAACTACAGCAGTCACTGCACTCAAGTGACTTGGTGGACTGAGGAGAGTGACTGATTTTAACTAACATTAGTTAGAGTAGACTAATGCAGTTTTTAGTAGAGGAGTAGTTCAGTTGTTCTTTTTATCTATCTTTCGTTCGCCTGAAGTATTGTCTATATCAGCAATGTCGTTTCATGTATAAATTTTACTGTCTTTTGTAATTCTTGCAGTGGCCCTTACTTATAGTTTATAGTTTTGTCTGTAGTGTTGTATCTATGGGCCAATGGATTTCCTTGTCTAAGTGCAATCTTGAAGTATGTGTTCAGCAGTTTAGCGAGGGATGACTGTATACCAGTCAACTCTATGATAATGAAAGACCAGAGCTAAATAATTCCAACAAAGACACAGGACCACCAATAAATGCAGAGTGAAGTGGAGGAGGCAATTCAACACATGAAAAGAGGCAAAGCTCCAGGTCCTGACAATATAATAATCGAACAGTTAAATTCATTAGGAGAGCTGAGAGTACAAGTCATAACAAAACTACTCAATGACATATATAAAACTGGACACATACCCGAAGATCTACTAAAATCTATCTTTGTAGCCATACCGAAGAAGTCAGGAGCCACTGATTGTGAAGACCATCGCACTATTAGTCTCATGAGCCATATGACGAAAATATTACTAAGAATCATCATGAGACGTGTAAGGAACAAAATAAAACCAGAAATAAGTAAGGAACAACGTGGATTTGTGTAAGGAAAGGGCACCAATAATACAATATACATCTTAAGAACATTGATAGAAAGATCTATAGAGGTAAAGAAAGATCTATATATGTGCTTTATAGACTACACGAAAGCATTTGACAAAGTAAAGCATGTGGAAATAATCAATATGCTGGAGAAATTAAACATTGATGGCAAGGATCTGCGAATCATAAAAAAACATGTACTGGCAACAAACAGCAGTAATACGAATTAGCAACCAAATAGGACAATTTCAACTTATAAAACAAGGAGTCAGACAAGGCTGTGTTCTGTCGCCAGATTTGTTTTCACTTTACAGCGAACATATGAGATCAAAATAGACAAAAAAGGAATAGAAGTTGATGGTCACGACATAAATAATTTGCGATATGTGGATTACAAAAGTCTTAGTAGCAGCGACAGAGAATTAACTACAAGAAATGAAAGAAATAATAGTAAAAGAAAGCAACAAAAAAGATCTCAGTCTGAATAGTAAGAAAACAGAAGTAAAGGTCATATCAAAGAAACAATCATCACCATCATGCAGCATAAAAATAAACAGGACAAATCTGAAACAAATGCAACGTGTCAAATACTTGGGCATGATAATAACATCAGATGGAAGATGCACTACAGAAATAAAAAGCAGAATAGCTCAGGCCAAAATAGCATTTCAGAAAATGAAAAATATCTTATGCAACAAATCTACGTCAATAGAAGTGAGAAAGAGAGTTCATCGGAGCTATATAGAACCAATTCTGACCTATGGAAGTGAATCATGGACAGTAGACAAGCAAATGAAAAGACAATTAGAGGCCACAAAGATGGGATTTCTCAGAAGAATGTTGAAAGTTCCCTGGACAGCTAAAAAGCCCAATGAAGAAATTCTCAAAGAGGCCAACACTAAAAGGGAGCTCCTAAAAAACATCAGAAAGAAACAATCAACATTTTTCGGGCACATCATGAGAGGAGGAAAGTTGGAATACTTGGTTACAACTGGCAAAATAAAAAGAAAGAGAGATTGCGGATGACAAAGAGAGAAAATACTGGATAGCTTAGTGTCATGGCATGGAAAACAGTCAACAACAGAACTGATACGATGCACTGTAGATAGAAGATTGTGGAAGGACATGATCGTCTACACCAACCAGTATGGCACATGGTGATGGTGATGACTTTCAATGACTCTAACAACAATGATGATATTAGTTTCTCCCCCCAAATTGTGCTCACAGCTGAATATTGTTGCCCCCATTTATGCCTGTTTACCATGAAACTCCAAACTGTTCAAATGCAGCTTATTATTTCTTGTCTCGTTACAGTCTTATCATTTTTAGTTGACTTTTTTAGATAATAAAAACTGGTGTAGACAGAGCAAGAAGAAGAAGATTAAAATTGTGAGGAGCGCCAATAGTGTGGGAAACCATCTTCATTTTAGTATTTTTCATGTGGAAATACGATATGTGTTTGATTTTATATGATTTTGTTTGCATCAATTTTCTGCATTACTAAATTTTTTTAATGAATATTATTTGTTTATTAATATAATATAAGCAATAATTGTGAAAATTCATCTGATTGAAGAGTTTTTGTGCTGGAAACATAACAATGATATTTGTATGAAGTATGTTTTGACTCAATGTGATTAACTCTTAGTGCAGGTGACTAAAACTATATAGATGTGCATCTTTGCTACGTCTAGGAAAATGAGGGTAAGAGTGCACAGTATGATGTCTTCAACATTTGATAAACTTCAAACATTGCTGTGATACATTACATATCAAAATTTGTAGAATTGAATGAAATTTTCAGAAAAAAATAATTTACAGACATTTTGCAAAATAAGTGCAGGAATTGCTTGATAAATCTAATTAATAACAAATTAATATTTGACAACACAAAAATAAAAACTGCCCTTGAAAAATGATTCTTACATTTTTATGCAGGTGGTCCAGAGGTAAGACTTTGGCTTATACAGAAAGGTTCCAGGTTTAAATCCAACCACAAGTAGTAGAAATTTTTCCCTTTATTGTTGTTTTTTTTCACGGCTTTACCCTCATCTGGTCTCTGGGTAGCGAGGTCCTATGCCCACATTAAAGAATCCCCGGCAATTAAAAACAGAAAAGAGTAGGCCAAAATAGTGGTTGCCTATGCAAAACTATTAAGCAAATGTACCCCTTCCAAAGACTAATGTGTTGAGCTGAAAGGTGCAGACATCACAGTTTTGCCACAAACTAGTGAAACAACACATCCACCAAAAACTTAATGGATAATTGCTAAGAAGAAAAAGGCAACAACAACAAATTTTTAATAATTAAAAAATGTTTGTCTTGTTTATTCAAATATTGGAGGCAAAAATGCCTCCCAGCAACAGAGCTGGAAGTTGTCAGCGACCCACAGCTGATGGCCTGCACCAGGATCGATGAACCAAAACCATCAAGACCCTGCTCCACCTCTCTTTGGTGCCTCCAGTAACAGACTAACCTGTCAAGTCTGGCCAATCGAGTAGGGATCAAAGTTGGAAGACAATCCGCTACTCCAAAATAACATGCTGAAGTCGCATGTGCTGGGACGAAAAGTGCAAATATCAGTTTTACTGCAAAACCACAGTACAACGTACACACGCCACATAACATAATTTTAAGGTAGGATGATGAAGAGGTAGTATTCCTTTAGTCGTCGAGGGAACACAAGGAAAAGCAAGTATTCAAGTATTGGCAAATTCAGCCTTGAGGGAATCTGCTTGACAAAGCAACATCTGACATTTGCTTCCAGAGATTGGCAATATTCTGCTTTCAAACACAAGTGAAGAGAAGAAAGACCATATTTATATTTTAAAAATAGTTGAATGGCATAGTAGTGGTGGTGTTATAATTGTTTGAATTAAATTATTATAGATGTAATTGTATGGATAAAATAGTAATGATGTTGTAGTTGTATGGATTAACCTGGAAATTTGCAGATTATGAGAGTGAAGTGGCAAAAGTTGTATTATTAGAAACTTGTTTATATTAATTTTGTTTATATTTCATTTTCCAGGATCCTGTCCCAGACATGTTTACACAATGAGGAGACCAGAGCATGGATAAGTTAATGTTGGATGGGCTTAGGCGCCGCACTAAGCTTAGAGATCAAGATCAGAACATGGTACCATACAATATGACTTTGACTCAGGCAGATTCCCGCTCTCCTGGAAGTGGTGTTGTCTCTGATGTTTTGGAGTTGCAGAACCTGAGAGATGGGGTGTATAAACATTTGCCTGATCAGCAAGTTGATTCTTCAAGAGCGAGAGCTCTAAACAACGATTATACTGAAATGGAGACTGATATAGATAATGCAGACGGAGCTGTTGATACTGATAGACTTTTAGCAGTCTGTAATGAACATGAAATATTTGTTAGCAATGATGAGGTAATAAACACTGTTTTGGCAGTAACTGCTGAATATTTCTATTCAAATAATCAAATGAATATCATCTTTTCCTTATGTACCTTCTTGAGGGACTGGGTGGTCTAGAGATAAGATGCTTGCCTCTAGACAAAAAGGTCTTGGGGTTTAATCTCACATAGATGGTTGGAATTTTTCACTTCAGTTTGATGGTTTCTCCATGGCCTTACCTTCCCCTGCTTTATGGGAAACTAGCCCTCTCGGATAACGGCAAAAAACATGAGGTTCCATGTACACCCTGTTTACATGAAATAGTGCACTCCACTTACATGAAAGAGTGCACTCTGCTTACATCAAAGTGTACTCCACTTACATGAAATAGTCCACTCTGTTTATATGAAAAAGTGCACTCCGCTTACATGAAATAGTGCACTCTGCTTACATGAAATAGTGAACTCCACTTCCATGAAAGAGTACACTCCGCATACATAACGAGTACACTTCATTTACATGAAAGAGTACACTCGCTTACATGAAATATCGCACTCTGCTTCTATGAAATAGTGCATTCTGCTTCCATAAATAGTGCACTCAATTTACATGAAAAAGTGCACTCTGCTTACATGAAATAATGCACTCCACTTACATGAAATAATGCACTCCGCTTACATGAAATAATGCACTCTGCTTACATGAAATAGTGCACTCCACTTACATGAAATAATGCACTCCACTTACATGAAATAGCACACTCTTCTTACATGAAATAGCACACTCTGCTTACATGAAATAGCACACTCTGCTTACATGAAATAGCACAATCTGCTTACATGAAATAGCACACTCTGCTTACATGAAATAGCACACTCTGCTTACATGAAATAGTGCACTCAGCTTACATGAAATAGTGCACTCCACTTACATGAAATAGCACACTCTGCTTACATGAAATAGCACACTCTGCTTACATGAAATAGCACACTCTGCTTACATGAAATAGCACACTCTGCTTACATAAAAGAGCGCATTCTGCTTACATAAAAGAACCTTGACAGTTAAAAAGAGTAGGCCGAAGATTGCTGTACTGCCGGGGCAAACATTATTAAGTTAGGAATTTACCAATGCCAAAGACAGATGTTTTGGGCTGAAAGGTGCAGATATCGCAGCTTGCTATAAATAGATGACACAACACATCCACTCCCACTAAACATCATCATCAAGTACCAGGCCTGCTGGCGTAGGTAATCATGTCTCTCCACAACTTTCGATCTTGGCAGCTATTTATCATTTCTTTTGTTGACCTTCTGCCAAGCCATTCTCTTAAGCTGTCTGTTATTTTCTCTCCTTGCTTCCCTCTATCTCTTCGTCCCTCAATTTTTCCAGTTGTTACAATATATTCCAGCTGTTCTCTTTGCATTACATGGCCAAAAAATGATGATTGTTTCTTCCTAATATTGGAAATTAGCTCTCTTTTTGCTTAGATCTCTCTCATAACATCTTCATTACTCTTCTTAGCTGTCCATGGTACTCTCAATATTCTTCTGTAAAACCACATTTCTACAGACTCCAGTGATTTTCTTGTCTGTTGTCCTATTGCCCATGATTCACATCCATATGTTAAGACTGGCTCTACGTAACATTTAAGAACTCTTTTTTCTTGTTTCTATTGTCAACAATGGATTGCATAGTATCTTCCTCATTTCTTGGAAAGCTGCTATTGCCTGAGCCATTCTGCATCTCACTTCTTTTGTACATCTTCCGTCTGAGGTTAACAAAGTTCCCAAATATTTCAATTCATTTATCTGTTTTAATATTGTTCCACTATTAGGGCTGAGTCCTTTATTTTGCTTTCTTTCACTATAATATCCAACATTTCTTGTAACTCATTTTCACTCTTAGTGATTAAGACTGTATCATCAGCATACCTTAGATTATTTATATTACGACCTCCAATTGTTATTCTAGGCATGCCTCTTATGGATCTTAAAATAATCTCACTATAAATATTAAACAAATCTGGTGCCAGCACACAACCCTGTCTAACACCCTGTTTTATTTGTTGAAACATTCCCAGTTGGTTTCCAGTTCTTATGGCCGCTGTTTGTTGCCAATACATGTTCTTTATTATTCTTAGATCTTTGCTGTCTACGTTTATGCTTTCTAAAATGTTGATTATTTCTTGGTGCTTTATTTTGTCAAATGCCTTGGTGTAATCTATGAAACATGGGTATAGATCTGTTTTCACTTCTATGGCTCTTTCTACTAAAGATCTTATGATATAAATGGCATTGCGTGTTCCTTTATCTCTATCAAAACCACACTGTTCATCGCTAATTTCTGGACTGATTTTGTTTCACACTCTTCGCATGATGATTCTTAATAATATCTTAGTCATATGACTCATAAGGCTTATTGTGTGATGATCATCGCATTCAATCACACCCGATTTCTTTGGTAGGGCTATGAATATTGATTTGAGCATGTCGTCTGGTATATATCCGCTGTTGTAGATACCATTCAATATTTTTGTTATTATTTCTATTCCAAAATCACCCATGGCTTCAATCTCTTCTTTAGTTATATTATCTGGTCCAGGAGCTTTGCCTGCTTTCATATTGCGCAAGGCGTCTTCCACTTCTTCTCTGAGTATTTCTGGCCCTTCTCCATTATCCTTAATATTTACTTCTGTTCGTTCATCATTATTAAAAAAAAAAGAAGTAAAGTACCCCTGTCACGCCAAGTGGCGTATAGGGAAATATGGTGTTAGTGACCCTATATTTTACAGACCTTCAGCACATGATTTTTGGGGTAATGTGGTCAGTATTACGCCCGTGCTGCTTTACTTTCCCAGAAAAAAATCCTGTACCCATTTAAGGCTGGGTGAACCCGGAAGCCGTCGGTTGGGATCGAACCCTACCCCTTGTCCGTGGTAGTCCAGTTCACTAACCACTGAGCTATCGCGGCTCCCATTCATCATTATAAAGATCTTTAATGTATTCTGTCCATCATTCCCTTATGTTTTCTTGATCAATCAACAGTTCTCCTTCCTTTGATCTTAGACATCCAGTTTTTTATTGTGTTTTTCTTCCTGTTAATTCCTCAATTTCTTTGTATATAGCTTTAGCATCTCCTTTTTGTCACATTTCAATCTCTTTGCATCTCTCTTTTAGCCATGCTTCTTTTGCTTCATTGCATTTTTCTATCTTTATTTAATCTCTTATACTCATCTTTATTTTCTTTATTTCTTCTTCTTGTATCCATTTGCTGCAAAATGTCATCTGTCATCCATTTCTTTCTTGAATTTGTTCTCACTGGTGGTGTGGACTCTTTTGATGTTTGTTGCATTGATTCTTTTAGCATTTCCCACTGTTCATCAATGCTTTGTATCTTCTCTATTGCATTGTACCGGTTCTGAATTGTGATTTTATATTTGTCTTGCAGCTTCTTGTCTGATTTTAGTAAATCTAAATTTCACTTGATGTTAACTGAGGCTCGTTTTTTTGTTTTTAATTTTACTCTAAGCTTTCCCACAACTAGTACATGATCACTATTGCAATCTGCCCCTGGTCAAGTTTTCACACACACCAGACTGTTTCTAAATCTATTGCTTATCATTGTATAATAAATTTGATTACATGCGTTGTCCCCTGGGCTTTTCCATGTCCACAGATGTCTTGGATGTTGCTTAAACCAGGTGTTTCCTATCATCATGTTGTGTGATCTTACCCAGTCAATAAGTTTCTCACCTCTTTCATTCCTCTCGCCAAAGCCATAATGACCAACTACTTCCTCAACTCTTTCCTTTCCTACTTATGCGTTAAAATCCCTTAGAACTATGGTGTTTTCATAAGGTTTGCATTTATGAAGGGCCTCATTTAACTCGTTGTAAAATTTATCGTTTCCTCTAGACTGTCTGCTTTTGGTGCATAAACTTGTATAAGATTTATGTCTATTGGCTTTCCATTCAATTTAACTAAAAGGACTCTGTCAGATATTGGGTAAAAGCCTTTCACTGTTCTTTGCCCACTAAACAATGAACCCTAAAAAAGTGTGCCTTCTTGTGTAGCCATGTGTGTGGGAGTCGCCATTCATCCACTTGAACTATGAGGGACAGTGGTGGTGAATGTCAACCAGCGGTCTGATTCAAAGACCACCACCATTGTAACGTTATCAGCAGGGGCTAGCTGCGGTCGCCACCACCATTGTAACGTTATCAGCAGGGGCTAGCTGACGGTCCCACCACCACCATTGTAACGTTATCAGCAGGGGCTAGCTGCTGGTCGCCACCACCGTCATTGTAACGTTATCAGCAGGGGCTAGCTGCCGGTCGCCACCAACATTCTAACATTATCAGCAGGGGCTAGCTGACGGTCCCACCACCACCATTGTAACATTATCAGCAGGGGCTAGCTGCCGGTCGCCACCACCACCATTGTAACGTTATCAGCAGGGGCTAGCTGCCGGTCGCCACCACCACCATTGTAACGTTATCAGCAGGGGCTAGCTGCCGGTTGCCACCACCACCATTGTAACGTTATCAGCAGGGGCTAGCTGCCGGTCGCCACCACCATTGTAACGTTAGCAGCAGGGGCTAGCTGACGGTCGCCACCACCATTGTAACGTTATCAGCAGGGGCTAGCTGACGGTCGCCACCACCATTGTAACGTTAGCAGCAGGGGCTAGCTGACGGTCGCCACCACCATTGTAACGTTAGCAGCAGGGGCTAGTTGCCGGTCACCACCACCATTGTAACGTTATCAGCAGGGGCTAGCTGATGGTCGCCACCACCATTGTAACGTTATCAGCAGGGGCTAGCTGCCGGTCGCCACCACCATTGTAACGTTATCAGCAGGGGCTAGCTGCCGGTCGCCACCACCATTGTAACATTATCAGCAGGGGCTAGCTGCCGGTCGCCACCACCACCATTGTAACATTATCAGCAGGGGCTAGCTGCCGGTCACCACCACCATTGTAACATTATCAGCAGGGGCTAGCTGCCGGTCACCACCACCATTGTAACATTATCAGCAGGGGCTAGCTGCCGGTCGCCACCACCACCATTGTAACATTATCAGCAGGGGCTAGCTGCCGGTCACCACCACCATTGTAACATTATCAGCAGGGGCTAGCTGCCGGTCGCCACCACCATTGTAACATTATCAGCAGGGCTAGCTGCCGGTCGCCACCACCACCATTGTAACATTATCAGCAGGGGCTAGCTGCCGGTCACCACCACCATTGTAACATTATCAGCAGGGGCTAGCTGCTGGTCGCCACCACCATTGTAACATTATCAGCAGGGGCTAGCTGCCGGTCGCCACCACCACCATTGTAACATTATCAGCAGGGGCTAGCTGCTGGTCGCCACCACCATTGTAACATTATCAGCAGGGGCTAGCTGCTGGTCGCCACCACCATTGTAACATTATCAGCAGGGGCTAGCTGCTGGTCGCCACCACCATTGTAACGTTATCAGCAGGGGCTAGCTGCTGGTCGCCACCACCATTGTAACGTTATCAGCAGGGGCTAGCTGATGGTCGCCACCACCATTGTAACATTATCAGCAGGGGCTAGCTGATGGTCGCCACCACCATTGTAACGTTATCAGCAGGGGCTAGCTGCCGGTCGCCACCACCATTGTAACATTATCAGCAGGGGCTAGCTGATGGTCGCCACCACCATTGTAACATTATCAGCAGGGGCTAGCTGATGGTCGCCACCACCATTGTAACGTTATCAGCAGGGGCTAGCTGCCGGTCGCCACCACCATTGTAACGTTATCAGCAGGGGCTAGCTGCCGGTCGCCACCACCATTGTAATGTTATCAGCAGGGGCTAGCTGCCGGTCGCCACCACCATTGTAACGTTATCAGCAGGGGCTAGCTGCCGGTCGCCACCACCACCATTGTAACATTATCAGCAGGGGCTAGCTGACGGTCGCCACCACCACCATTGTAACATTATCAGCAGGGGCTAGCTGCCGGTCGCCACCACCACCATTGTAACGTTATCAGCAGGGGCTAGCTGACAGTCGCCACCACCACCATTGTAACATTATCAGCAGGGGCTAGCTGCCGGTCGCCACCACCACCATTGTAACATTATCAGCAGGGCTAGCTGACGGTCCCACCACCACCATTGTAACATTATCAGCAGGGGCTAGCTGCCGGTCGCCACCACCACCATTGTAACATTATCAGCAGGGGCTAGCTGACGGTCCCACCACCACCATTGTAACATTATCAGCAGGGGCTAGCTGCCGGTCGCCACCACCACCATTGTAACATTATCAGCAGGGGCTAGCTGCTGGTCGCCACCACCACCATTGTAACGTTATCAGCAGGGGCTAGCTGCCGGTCGCCACCACCACCATTGTAACGTTATCAGCAGGGGCTAGCTGCCGGTCGCCACCACCATTGTAACGTTATCAGCAGGGCTAGCTGCCGGTCGCCATCACCATTGTAATGTTATCAGCAGGGGCTAGATGACGGTCCCACCACCATTGTAACGTTATCAGCAGGGGCTAGCTGCCGGTCGCCATCACCATTGTAACGTTATCAGCAGGGGCTAGCTGCCGGTCGCCACCACCATTGTAACGTTATCAGCAGGGGCTAGCTGCCGGTCCCACCACCATTGTAACGTTATCAGCAGGGGCTAGATGACGGTCCCACCACCATTGTAACGTTATCAGCAGGGGCTAGCTGCCGGTCGCCATCACCATTGTAACGTTATCAGCAGGGGCTAGCTGCCGGTCGCCACCACCATTGTAACATTATCAGCAGGGGCTAGCTGCTGGTCGCCACCAGTGATGGGTCAATCAGCTGGTGACATTATATCTTCTCCATTTTACCTGGTACACTTGTGCTTCATACTGCTGTTTGAAAGAGTTTTGCAGTTGCTTCAGGCATAGTAATTTGTTTAAGCGAGGGAGGAGAATTCTCTCCACACTTTAAAGTATATGAAGAAGGTATATGGCATTCTATCTATCTATCTATTGACCTTTCGAGCCGTAACCGGCCCATAGGGCGTAGACCAAGATACACCTTCTCCTATATGAATTTTTGTTCTAGCAGTTTTCTTTTAAAGATATTTTATCAAATCTCGCCATCTGTCTCTGTTCTGTGCAAGCAGTTCTATCTCATTGAGGGAGCCGATTCCTGCTGCTCTTGCCTCTCTCATCAATGTTCTTCTCAGTGTCTCCCTGGGTCTTCCTCTTTTTCTTTTACCTGTTGTTTCCCATATGAGGGCTTGCTTTGCTATTCGATTATTATCTCTTCTCATTAGTGTCCATATTTTTCTAGGACCAACTGTACATATTATGGGTGTTGTAGCTGGCATCACAAACCGCGCTACTTTTTTCTCCAAAAGAACTTCAAGTACCCATTTTCAGAGGATATGTGAACCCTGAGGCAGTGTTGGTCTGAAAAAAAATGTATCATATCTGGGAATCTGAGACCCATCTGGTTGGTAGCGAGCAAACCACTGAGCCCCAGAAATTCTAGTTAGTAACTTGTGTGACGGAGGTGAGATGCAGGCTATCTCAGCCAAAGGTAGCTTTCCAAAATGTGAGGAAGGTTACTGTGCAATTCATTTTTGACAATGAAAACAAGAAAAAGAGTTCTTAAATGTTATGTAGAGCCAGTCTTAACATATGGATGTGAATCATGGACAATTGGACAACATACAAGAAAATCACTGGAGGCTGTAGAAATAGAGTTTTACAAAAGAATGTTGAGAATACCATGGATAGTAATGAAAGAGTAATGAAAATGTTCTGAAAGAGGCCAAAGCCAAAAGAGAGCTAATTTCTAATATTAGGATGAAACAATCCTCAGTTTTTGGCCTTGTAATGAGAAGGCAACAACTGGAATATATTGTGACAACTGGGAATATTGAGGGATGAAGAGATAGAGGGAAGCAAAGAGAAAAGATTCCAGACAGCTTAAGAGAATGGCTTGACAGAATGTCAACAGCAGAATAATTTGCTTATAACAAATATCATTGGACATGAAGAATAGAATTTCTGCCCTGTATGCTGTCTTAATACAAGCCACTATGAAGAATTGCAGAAATACTGTTAAGTAGATAAGTATACATATTTTAACAATGGACTTCTGTTTCCAAGATTGGGAAACGAAGTTCATGTTCTCTTGACCACTGCAGGAGTTGCATTTTGGGACTGATTAATTTCGGCTCTCCAATGCAATTTTCTTTGTTAAAGTCATTCCGATGTTCTACTTAACAAATCTGCGCCGATGATGTGGAGTCATACACACGGCAATATTCCGTTTTGACAAGTCAAGTGTTGTGAATGCGACCTTCCACCGTCTAGAGTTTACGTCAACACACATTGAGTGCTGTTCAAAGGCCGTTTGATGTTGGAATTGTTTGACGCAAAATATTTACATGCTACAACTCATTAATGTGCACTGCTGTGCCAAATCAACCAAAATTTTCACTTTAGGAATTTTACACCATGTTTCTTTCATTGTAGGCTGCATTCACTAGAGTAATCAGGAATATATGGGCGCAGCCATTGTTGTGTGTGCTACGTCATCATAATGGCTCATCGTATATCCCTAGACTGGCCGTACGCTAATGTTGAAAGGCGAACTGATGGAGCTTTGTTCATGACCTTGAGCACTGGGATGACTCTTGGAGTTTCATGTTAGTCAAGATGGATGTTTCCTAGATTCAAGAGGGCTACTGTGAGATCGATGGTAGACATACTTGCTGCTTGTTTGCTTGCTGCATTCGCCTGATGACTAAAAGAGTACACCTCTTTATCATCTGCCCTTAAAAGGACATTAAGTTGGCATGTCTGCTTTGTGTTGTGGCTTGCAGTATATCTGAGATATTTGCGCCTTTCAGCCCAACACATCCAATTTCAGCACAACATTTTTGAGTACCGGGTTGTCTTCCCTCTTTGATCCCTGCTCGCTTGGTCAGACTAGACAGGTTAGTCTGTTAATAGAGGCACCACAGAGAGGTGGAGCAGGGTCTGCATGGTTGTAGTTCACTGATACTGGTGCAAGCCATCAACTGTGGGTCGCTGACAACTTTCAGCTCTGGTGCTGTGAGGTGCACTTCGCCTCTGGGTAGACATGTGATTTTATCATTTCAATATGTGGTTTATAATTTCACAAATTCACATTGCAGGAAAATCTTACGGTCTGTTGTTTGATGTGTGACGGGGATAATCTGATGACTGTGTTTCATATGTTCGGATTTGGAGTTAAAAACAGTGTCCTAACATCATCAAGCGCAATACATTTTTTAAAAAAATGCTGATCATCATTTTCAGGAAGACGTTAACTTCCGGTCAATATGGTGGATAGGCGGCAGGAACCATTGAAGGCTATGTCTGAAAAGCGCTCCTTATTGCAGTTTCCTCATATTCCAAGTCTGGCTTGTTGCAATTATCCAAGTCCAATTGTTTACAAAGATATCGTATGACAAGGAACAGTTGGCTGTGTTCACTTTCTGCACGGTTTCACCTTATGTCTTTTAGTGTGTGCTGAGAATGCTATGATGGCGTCAACAGCTACATTTCTTTTGTTTGGGAGATTAGTTATTAATTTGAATGATTCCACTAGCATGAGCAGTTGAGCAATTATAGATTTTAATTCGTTTGCAGTGATACAGGGACCTTCCATAACAATAACATATTTTAACTTGACAAATTATTTAAAATAGAAAAGTAAAAAAAAAAAGTAAAGTACCCCCGTCATGCCAAGTGGCACATAGGGAATATGGTATTAGTGACCATAAATTTTACAGACCTTCAGATAATGATTTTTTGGGGAAATGTGGTCGGTATGATGCCCGTGCCACTTTACTCTCCCAGAAAAAATCTGATACCCATTAAAGGCTGTGTGAACCGGATGACGTCGTTTGCGATCAAACCCTACCTCTTATCCTTTGTAGTCCAGTTCACTAATCACTGAGCTATCGCTGCTCCCAAATTAGAAAAGTATTTGGCATATTTTTTAGTTTGGCTATCACAGTGATATTTTTTAAAAGATAATGCTCATAAAGTTTGTGGTTTTAAGTCACTAGGAGGATTTTTGAATTCATCTTTTATCTTGTGATAATGGATTAAAATGTGTAGCCTTTTTCAGTTTATATTTACTTTTACTTTGTTGATCTATGGTTTCTGTTTAAAAGGCAGCCAGAAATTGTGACTCATTTCCTTTTATTAATTTCTTGTGTTGTACATTTTGGGATTGTTAATCATCTCCTAATACAACCATCTATCTTTTCCAATACATTACATGACCTTTGTGTCAATAACACTTTCTTATTCCATCCAGGTTCTTTCTCTTGTGCCTTTCTCTGATGTTCCTGCCTCAATGTTTTCTATAGTCACCAAGTTTCTCCAACCATTGTGTCTGCAGTTCATTTGAGTTATCATTATTTTATTGCTAATGTTTTCTGACTATACTTCCTAATATGTTTTCTTAGTTATCCTTTATTTTGTACACCAAACATTCTTCTCAATATTGCAGCAACAGATCCTTTGAACAGTTTATCTAATATCCAACATTCATATTAACATGGCAGTATTAGTTATATATATATATATATATATATATCGTCCTTTCGAGCCGAAGACGGCACATAGGGCAGAACCACAATTTAAAAAAACAGAAACCTTGCGTGCCAAAATGGCACATATTGCAGAGATCGCTGCTTCCCAAACTTATGGCTGTTTCCATAACAATACTTTTTACAATGACAGCTTGTCAAGCCATCGATCAACCTCCTTAGTCGCCTCTTACGACATGCCTGGAAGGTCACAGTGTCACTATTCTTTACTTCCCTCATAATGAGGCCCCGGTAACACACAGGAGAATATATATATATATATATATATATATATATATATATATATATATATATATATAGCGGAAAATCCTAAAGATCTACAACAATTGCTTAATGTGATAAACATGACAAGCAAAAAATATGGACTAGATATGAATATCAAAAAGACTAAAACTATGATCATAGACAAAAGGAAATTCTCAAGACCTACAATTAAATATCAAAGTTGAAGGAATACATCTAGAGACAGTTCAGAACTACAACTACCTGGGACATACTATAACCAGTGATGGAAAATGTACAGCTGAAATAAAGCAAAAGAATATGTATGGCAAAAAGTAATTTCAATGCCATGAAAAATATACTAACATCAAAACAAATAACAACAAGGCTAAAACTAAGAATAGCAAAATGTTAGATCTTCTCAATATTCCTGTATGGTGCAGAAACATGGACATTAGACCAGAAAACAGAACAGAAAATTGAGGCTTTTGAAATGTGGATTTACAGAAGAATAGGTAGAATTGGATGGAAAGAAAAGAAAACAAACGAGGAAGTTTTAGAACGACTAAGGGTGAAAAAAAAACTACTAAACACAATTAGAGCAAGACAAATGAAATTTTTTGGTCATGTTAAAAGACACAACAGTCTAATAAAAGTAATATTAGAGGGGAAAATACAAGGTAAAAGACGCAGAGGCAGACCAAGACTAACATGGACGAGTAACATCAAAAGATGGACAAGTCAGCCTATGACAATCTGCACCATCAAAGCAAGAGACTGAGTGGAATGGCGCTCCATGGTAGCCAACCTTCGATGTGGAGAAGGCACCCAATGATGATGATGATGATTAGTTATATATAGAACCATAGTTCTCTTTCTCACTTTAAAAAGTTAAGCACT
Source organism: Megaustenia siamemsis (assembly GCA_032433765.1). Lineage (NCBI taxonomy): Eukaryota > Metazoa > Mollusca > Gastropoda > Stylommatophora > Ariophantidae > Megaustenia > Megaustenia siamemsis. The sequence goes on along the minus strand of JAVIAB010000125.1, from coordinate 2,607,844 downwards.
GATTTATGCTTTTGAATGTCCATAGTTTTGCTTTATTCTTTGCAATCCTGTTCTTTGTTTTTACTTTAAATCTTCCATCCTCTGCTTGTAAGATTGCCTAGATGTTTGTATTTTGTCATTTGCTTTCAAGTTTTATCTACTATAGTAGGCATTGTCTTCTTTTCAATTTAAAAAAAAAAAAACTTTAATTTAGAAAGATATTTCAAAATAATATAGTCTTTACTTTCTATATTAATTTTTAAAAAATATTGGGAATTCCCATACTTTCCTCATGTCCCTGTACTTCTTTGTACTAGTGTTGAACACCAAGTCTAAGAGCACAATTATGGCCTTTCAACATATCATAGTGATGGGGTAATTTAATGATCTAATCTGGCTTTGCACAGTTAAAGGCCTTTTCCTGAATTATCAAATCTGACTAGACTAATTGTGGTGGTGAGTCATGAAATTCAACTTTGGGAAATAATTTGTTCTGCAGTTATAATTTAACTGCATATCTGTGCACAAAAAATAAACTGCCATCACACAAATGATTTCAGCTATTTTTCTGATTTGAATTGCCAGGACTAATATTCATCATTGACCTTCAGTTGTGGATAAAAGTGCATGGAGTATGTATTGGAGAATCTCTTGTTGTTATCCTCACAAATTAGTGCTCAATCTCTCCATTGATTGAGGGCCCATGGGCTGACATTATTTATTATGGCCCATTTGGAAAAAGCTGTCATCAGCCAATATAGAAAGATAGGTCAGCTTATCCAACAATTACATCATTGCTTCTAAGCATTATTTTTCATACTGACATTGTTTGTAATTAATCAGCTTCTGTCACTATTTAATGGCCATTAAAAGAAGAAAGAAGATCAACCCAAAGTTTCATTCCCATTCCAGTCTTTTTGCTAGTTCAAGTTCAATTTCTGAGTTAATTTCTGAATCAACATCAAGAACTCAAACTGTTATAAGAGAAACTTCAAGCCTTTTTAAATCAAGGTCACTAAGAGAATTCTATAACAAGATTGACAATGTGAGTCATCTCAATGAAAATGTTAATAAATAAATATTTCTATTTCTTTTAAATATTTCTGTTGTCATATTTTTATTTTATGTGTGCCAGATTTATTATTTTTTTTGCAAAAAATAATAACTGCATATATGTTTATTCCTGCACCTCTTATTATGTGTTTTTGTGCTATTTTATTAAATATGAGTGACTTATGTACTTTGGATAATCAATATAGTACATGATGTGGGATGCCTAATAACACCACCATTCATTTAAATTAGTATTATTTTTTCGTCTTATAACATGAAACTGTAATATTTGCTCTACAATATTTCTCTTATGCAACCTTTTTAATGTTATCAAATGTACTCCAATTCATTTGATTTCCTCTTTAACTGATCTGTATCAAATTTGCCTTTACCTCAATATTTTTCCCCAGTGTTTTTCATTGAACTATTGAACTAGGTACTTTATATTTTGGGATAATTAGATATTTAATTTTGTTCATCAAGTCTGTTAGTCACTGGCCTGCCCACCACTTTATCTGGGTTAAATTTCCATTTACAGTGTGAAATCTTTTTCAAACTAACATGGCTTGACCGAGCATCTAAAAATGGTTACCACAGATTATCTCTGAGAAAGTAGAGCAGCCTGGCACGATACTAATCACATCACCAATAAATGTGCCAACAGTCATGGACAAAATATTGACACTAACACTAAATATTTCCCATAGAGAAACCCTTTACCTTGCTACTGCATGTTTGTCTCTGTTTTCCTCTGATTGGGATTTTTGCATCTTTAATTGATACTATGGCTAAATTGTAGTGAAGGAAAGTGAAGCAAAGCAAAAATAAAAGATTTATCCTTAATAGTAAAAAGAAAGAAGTAATGGTAGCAGCAAAGAAAAAGACTTCACTGCAATGCACAATAAAGACAGGTGGAACAATATTAAAACAGGTAAATTAATTTAAATATCTGGGAACAATGTTAACCTCAGATGGCAGATGTACAACAGAGGTGCAGAATGGCTCAGGCAAAAGCAGCTTTCCAAAAAATGAGGAAGATACTGTGCAATCCATTTCTGACATTAGAAAGAAGAAAAATAACTCTTAAATGTTATGTAGAGTCAGTCTTAACATATGGATGTGAATCATGGACAATAGGACAACAGGCAAGAAAACCACTGGAGGCTGTAGAAATGTGGTTTTATAGAAGAATGTTGAGAATACTGTGGACAGCTAAGAAGATTAATGAAAATATTCTGAAAGAGGCCAAAGTAAAAAGAGAGCTAATATCCAATATTAGGAAGAAACAATCATAATTTTTTTGATATTTTATGAGAAGGGAACAGCTGGAATATATTGTAACAACTGGGAAAATTGAGGGACGAAGAGATAGAGGAAAGCAAAAAGAAAAGATACTAGACAGCTTAAGAGAATGGTTTGGCAGAAGGTCAACAACATAAATGATAAACAGCTGTCCAGATCAAAAGTTATAGAGAGACAAGATCTCCTAGGCGAGCAGTTTTAGTACTTGAAGATGTTGATGATGGCTGAATTGCTTTTTAACCCTAGTTTTTACTGTTGTAAAAATTACCACCTGAAAATATAATTGCTTTGAATTTGACAGTTTGCTGCGGGCAAACATCTCCCCCTCCTACCTTCATAATTACTACTTTTGGTGACCCCTGAGTGTTGAATTTGATTCCTCAGATGTTGGATCACACACTCATGTGTGTGTGTGTTGTAAAAAGTTATTATGCTATCCTAAAAATGGGGCTGTTTTTTTTTTTTTAATTTGACAAATTTTCAATAGATTCACTTTTTCTTTTTTTTTTTTTCCTAATGATTGGGGGGGGGATCTACTTGGCTGTCGACTAGACATCACCTCTGGTAGCTACGGCACGATGGGGTAGAATTTCAGGTTATAAATCTACCCTTTGCCAGAGAATTATTACAGCATCCAATCCCCGTGTCTCTGCTAGGGTAAGCACACAGCTGCAGAACAGAAGTCCAAAGAAATCTTATTTTCCAAACTCCATAAGTAGCAATTAAGTGGTAGTAGATTTGTACAACGGTATCGCAAAAATGTGACTCACAAATTGGTCTCGTAATGTAGGGTTAAATGTGCTTGTGCTAGCTGGTAAATCAGTCTCTTTTTCAGCAATCTAGAGTCTTTGATGATGAACTATAATCATGAATTTAACAGATATTAACCGTCCCACAATTGATATTATAAGCTCTTCTATCTATTTCAAAATCTATTCTATTTTCAACATAATTATTGCCATCACACATGATAAGTACTCAACTTACAACTGTTTCTCATTATTCTGACAGGGTATATCTTATGATATCAATGCGCTTATCCATTCCCTACATGGTGACGAATCCTCCTTGAGTATCATATCTCAGGTGTCTTTGCCATTTCTCATTGCTGGCTATGGAACAGTAGGTGCTGGTATGGTTCTGGACATTGTTCAGGTAAAAATGAAACTACACTATTCCTTTATTCTTTATTCTTTATTCCTTGCTTTTATTTAAATTATGTTTGTTTATTTTTTTATTAATTTATTTTAAATTTTTGTATTTCTTTTTAAGTTTTCTAGAATATTTTACAATTAAAAACTAAAAATAATGCCACAACTTTAGCATTTAAATGCTATACACGCTGTGTTCCAGAACGCACAATGGATATCACTTATGAGCATTGATGTATTCCGTCATCATGTAATTTTTAAGTGGTATCCTTTCATTTTTAAATTTTTTTTTCTAACATTTATTTCAATAATTGAATTATCACATGAACACAAATTAACTATCTGGTAACTACAACAAAAACTGTTCATTTCAGGAAAATGGACACAATTTTTTCAGTTTGCAGAACTTAAAGGCTTCAGATTTATTTGCCAAAAACAAAATATTTCCACATAAGGCTTAGACTGGGCCTAGACCATCCATATAAGTAATGAAAAAAAAAAAAATAACTGTAAAACAGCCTAAATATAAATGACGAGACAATGATCTTGGATAGAGCATGGACTTTTGCACCAAAGAGAAGCAGAACCTAAGGGAGTTGTTAAAAGTGAGCAGCAGTAGCTGTAAGGTTTTGACTCAAATAATAAATTGATATATTTGTTACTGCCTGAGTACAAATGTTAACATTTAATGAATTGATATATTTGTTACTGCCTGAGTACAAATGTTAACATTTAATGAATTGATATATTTGTTACTGCTTGAGTACAAATGTTAACATTTAATGAATTGATATATTTGTTACTGCTTGAGTACAAATGTTAACATTTAATGAATTGATATATTTGTTACTGCTTGAGTACAAATGTTAACATTTAATGAATTGATATATTTGTTACTGCTTGAGTACAAATGTTAACATTTAATGAATTGATATATTTGTTACTGCCTGAGTACAAATGTTAACATTTAATGAATTGATATATTTGTTACTGCCTGAGTACAAATGTTAACATTTAATGAATTGATATATTTGTTACTGCCTGAGTACAAATGTTAACATTTAATAAATTGATATATTTGTTACTGCCTGAGTACAAATGTTAACATTTTCTTTTCCTAAAATTTTTCTATAGTATTTTTTTTTATTTCCATATTTTGGCCATTTAAAAAAACACAGCAAAATATGGAAATCAAAAATACTAAGCAAGAAAAGAAAACTAAACTTAGAATATTCAATTCAAACATATTATCAACAAATACTTATGCACGTGAAATCTAGAAAACAACAAAGAGATTGAGAAAAAACTAAACGCTTTTGAAGTCAAATCCGAAAAAAGAATATTTGTGTGCAATGGAATGAACTCAGACAGAGAGATAGGAGAAATGGCCATGCAACCAACGTTCTCATCTACCATTAGAAAGAGAATATGGACATATGTCAGACATGTGTTAAGAAGAAGCAACAAGAAAATTCCAAAACAGGCTCTTCAGTGGGAAACATCAGGATACAGAAAAAGAGGAAGACCTAGAGAGACACTAAAAAGAACACTTATAAGAGAAGCAAAGTTGCCAGACATAGACTCATTAGATAAGATCGAATATCAAATATCTCGCCAAGAATAGAAATGGATGGCAAAAAACAATACACACCCTATGCAACATCTAGCGGTGTGAGGATGGATCTAGATTAAGATTAGGATAAGGTGATAAATGCTTGATAAGAAGTTCCTTATTAATGAAACTGCATATATTTGTCAAGGCCTCTTTATCCATTTCAGCATTGGGATGTATTTCTAAAAGTCAAAGAAATATTTATCTTGGTACCTGCTCTGCTGGGTCTGAAAGGTAACCTAGAGATGACTTTGGCTTCCCGACTGTCTACACAGGTAGTCACTGTTTTGTATTTTATGTTAATGTATTTGTTATGTAACAAGATTGCTGCAATAAGATTAAAACCTGGCAGAAAATAAAATTTATGAAACATATGTAAAAACCAGAATATATGTAGAGCTTTATAAGAAGTAGGTGTTGGAAATACATCGGTTATGTGCTGAGAATGAATGAAGAAAGCTTTCCCCATCAGGCATTCATGTGAAAACCATCTGGTGAAAGAAAACAAGACAGGCCAAGAGAATCACTATGCAGAACAATTACAAGGGAAGGCTCAACCAATGGACTTAAGAAACAACCAAGAACTAGCAGCAAATTATCAATCATGGAGAAATATGACTTTTGCTCTGTGTGTTGTCTTTGACCAGAGAGGAAAATGAATATGTAAAAGGTATTGTAACAGTTTTTATTTCAAGGAAGGACCACAAATGACAATCACTGCATTGTTGTCAAAGGCCTTCTTTCAAGGAAAACAAATAACAAGACAAACTATATCAAGAATATATTTTTTAAAATAAATAACAAAGACCCAGCTCATAGTATGGGAGTAAAAGTATACAAAATCATAATATGGCCAGCTGTGTTGATAATGTCTGATAAATGTGGAAGTAACTCCAAATGAATTTCCCATTCAGATGTTTAGACAATGGCACATACCGAAAATAGGAAATTTTAATCATCAAATAAAGTTATGTGCTGTTTTGATATATATTTTGTCTTTATAAATGCTATTTGTCTTGCAGGCAAATTTAGGAAATATGGACTCAAAGGGAGAAATTTTTAAAATGGTTGGTGGAAACATGTCCTTGATACAAGCTCAAGCAATAGTTGTTGGTTTTCTGTCATCAATCACAGCCATGGTTTTTGGATGGATACCAAAGGAGAGTTTAATGTTCAGCATGGTCTTCTTCTGTGCGCCAGCAGTTTATTTACAGCTACCATTGCCAGTTTAGTTTTAGGTTAGTTTTGTGTGCCAGGATTGGCATCAATTATTTGTTTTGAATTTATGTTATGAGTTGAGATATGTCTTTTTCCCATTATCTTTCTATTATTTTGTATATCCTCAAATACAATCAGTCATTGCTAAGGTCATGAAAAATATTTTTGCTTGATTTTAATATTTAAAAAATATTTCTTTTTTTTCTTTCCTTTCTCATTTGCCTTTCAGCGCTGAAGGGAGATACAGTACATGGTTTCTTGCTCTTCTATTGGCCTTTTCTGCTGTTATGCCTCTAAGTGTTTCTAGTATTACATTTATATCCACGCTCTTCTTGGTTGGCTTCTTGGTCTGGTGTTCTCATATCATTTGTTGGTAACTCATTGTATATACTTTCACCTCTGGTGAAGTCTCTAGAGACTAGGAAATGAATTTTGTGTGTTAATCCATTTTTCCCTGGCAGCCATGTGCACATTGGTCCCTCTCTGCACAGGCACTTAACTCCGTCTTCGGAGGTACTCATATTTTGTCCGTCAATTAGTGATTGACGTTTCAAGCCAGGCATTGCTGCTGAGACCAGGGGTGGTTGCCAGCAGAGAGGGATTTGAACTCACAACCTCTCTGTCTCAAGACCGCGTCTTGCCTCGAGACTAACCAGTCCCCCAACTCAATGTATTAGATTTAGTTCTTTATGTCTTATCACATACCTAAATCACTTGATCTGTTGTTGCTTTATGTATTCAATAGCTGGTTCCGTTCTTAGTCTTTTTGATAACTCTTCATTTCTGACCTTATCTCTCAGGCTGTTTCCTGTCATGCATCTGGCACACTTCATTTCTGTGGTGGTTATTTTTATAATAGTTCTTGAGTCTAAGGTCAGTGTCTGGCACTGGTAGCACAATGTAGTGATAAAGATAGTCTTATAAATAGTTTGCTTCTCTTCTAACGTTACTTCTTAGTTGGACAGTAATGGTGAAATCTGTCCAATAACTTCATAGGCTTTGTTACATCTTGAGTCTATTTCTGTTGTTTGCATGTTGTTATATGTCAGTGTGCTGCCTAAGTATTTGATTTCTTTCACTTGTTTTAGGATATTACTATCTATCGTTATGTTAGTGTCACGTGTGTCTTTTGATATTGTTATTAATTCTGTCTGTTTATGTTGATTTTCATATTATGTTGTTTCCTGACTCTGTTAAGAATGTTGAATACATTTTACATTTGTTAACTAATTAGTATAACTGACCTTATTGCACTCTGACATCACCAAAGATGTGGATATATCTTTCTTTCCTAGGAGAATATGGTGGGGATGTTCTTGGATGACTTAAAATGTACTGATGTCATCACATTACTTGTCTTCTAACACATTAAAGAAAAGACAGACTTACTGCACAAACAGATTCAACAAATTGGATAAATATTACTATAGAAAAATCTCAGAAGTTATGCTAAATTTAAGAAGTCCAAGAAATTCTAGAAGATTCTCCATGTCAGATGATCTTTTGATATTAAGCATCAGATTTAGCTCATGACCTTCGCCAAATCATCCTTGTTCTTGACAACCACTGTTGTTGCTTCTTGCCTCACTATTCTTCTTAGTGTGTCTGTAAGCCTGCCTCATTTTCTTTTACCTTCTGTTTCCCATTTGAATTCTTGCTTTGCAATTCTCTTGTTATCTTTCTCATCGCACAATCGATATATACCCTTCTTTTTTTCTTTAGTATTGATGATATTGTTGAATGCATGGCAGCGTCTCTTACGTCTGCGCTAGACTTGAATTTACTTCATGGTAAACAAAGTATTTTCCTGAGGCATTTATTTACGATTATATATATTTATTTTATTTTTCTTTAATTGTTTTCAGCTCTAAAATGCTTAACACCTAAGATTTAATGCTATAATTGATACATTTCATTTGAAAATCCTGAGATTTATTTTTGCGCTTAGAAATCTTGATTTCTCTATTTTATCAAGGTTTCTGAAAGTCTTTGCTGCCTTTTCTTTTCTGATTCTAATTTATTTCTTTGTTTCTCCTTGATTTAATTTATAAACTTCCAAGATACGCATATTTTTCATCTTTTCTTGATTCATCTCAAGTCCTATTTCGCTAGCCAATGAAGAAAGAACTTTTTTTTCACTTTTTGCATTTGCATTTTGCTATTGTTAAGAGCTATGTTGTCTGCAAAATCAAGGTCATCTAATAGGGACCCAAGTATCAATTCAGTGCTTTTGTTAAGCTGAACAGGATTTCTGCATGATGAAGTCAAAGGCAATACCAAATGACAATCTGAAATCATTAACTCAGTCCTGCCTCTATGTAATCTCTACAAAAGAAGCCTTCATGATCTTTGGTGTTGATGATTTTTGTTGGTAAGGTAATGAAACATTTTAATTTAGCAAGCAACAAGTATCACATATGGGGAATCAGTCTTTTAATGAAGAAACCTTTCTATGGACATCTAATGGATATGAAATGATATCCATGATTTTAATATACCTGCGATCTTAGTAGTTTTAAGATGTAAGCAGGAGTACTGGTATCCAGAGGAATGTTATAAAGGTGTTTATGGAAATGGTTATCTGAACAGGTCCCCCATTTAGTGATAGAGACATTTATGTGCTTTATGACAGAGTAGACATAAAAAAGCACCAAGAAATAATCAAAATTTTAGAAAGCATAAACATAGACAGCAAAGATCTAAGAATAATAAAGAACAGGTACTGGCAACAAACAGCGGCCATAAGAACTGGAAACCAATTGGGAATGTTTCAACAAATAAAACAGGGTGTTAGACAAGGTTGTGTGCTGTCACCAGATTTGTTTAATATTTATAGTGAGATTATTTTAAGATCCATAAGGGGCATGCCTGGAATAACAATTGGAGGTCATAATATAAATAATCTAAGGTATGCTGAAGCTGCTAGAAGAAGGGATTGAGCAGTACAGAAGAGAAAATCCTGAAGAAAAAGTTGCAAAATTTAAGAGGAATGCACACAGAAATAAAATGAATGACTAATAAAGACCAAAAAGCTGCAGGAAGCGGATGTATTGCAAACAAAGAGGGAAGAATGCTAACAGACAACAAAGATATAATCAATAGATGGCCGGAATACATAACAGAATTATTTCATGATGAAAGAGACAAAAAAAACCATTTATAAAATGTACATCCAGCTATAAAATCCTGAAATCTGAAGTAGAAAAAGCTATAAAAACAGTGAAAAAGGGAAAAGCAGCAGGACCTGACAATATACAGATAGAGATGATAATGGCACTAGAAGATTTTGGCATTCACATGATCACAGACATATGCAATGACATATACCATACAGGATACATACCAAATGAACTAAAAACAAACTTTTATTGCATTGCCTAAAAAGAATGGTGCAGTTGAATGCAGTGATTTTAGAACAATAAACCTAATGAGCCAGGTAACCAAAATTTTACTAAAAGTTATACAAGGAAGGATTCAGAATAAAATTAATACTGAATTAGATGAGCAGCAATTCGGATTCAGAAAAACAGTGGGACAAAAGAAGCCATATTCAGCATGAGGGCATTGATTGAAAAGTACATAGAAGTAAACAAACCAATATATGACTGCTTCATAGACTACACCAAAGCATTTGATAGAATACACCATAATCAACTTATAGTCTGCCTAAAAGATATAAATCTGAATGACACAGACATACGACTGAAATGTAATTTGTACTGGGAGCAAACATCAATAATAAAATATAACAAGGAGACCTCTACACCCATTGATATAAAAAGAGGAGTAAGACAAGGATGCATCCTATCACCAAGCTTGTTCAATTTATACACTGAGCAGATCTTTAAAAACATCACTGAGATGCAAGGCCTAAACATTAATGGGAAGATAATCAATAACCTAAGATATGCTGATGATACTGTACTACTAGCAGAAAATCCTAAAGATCTACAACAATTACTTGATGTAATAAACATGACAAGCAAAAAAATATGGACTAGATATGAACATCAAAAAGACTAAAACTATGATCATAAACAAAGAAAATTTTCAAGACCTACAATTAAATATCACAGTTGAGGGAATACATCTGGAGACATTTCAAAACTACAACTACCTAGGACATACTATAACCAGTGATGGAAAATGTACAACTGAAATAAACAAAAGAATAGGTATGGCAAAAAGTAATTTCAATGCCATGAAAAATATACTAACATCAAAACAAATAACACCAGGGCTAAAACTAAGAATAGCAAAATGTTACATCTTCTCAATATTCCTGTATGGGGCAGAAACATGGACATTAGACCAGAAAACAGAACAGAATATTGAAGCCTTTGAAATGTGGATTTATAGAAGAATAGGTAGAATTGGATGGACAGCTCTCTCTCTCTCTGCGATCAGGACTCAATCAGAGTAGGATTCCAGACTCCCACATGAAGTCAGCTGTCAGGTTAAGTGTGTAGATCGCCCCCACAGACAGAACAACAATTTAGAGTCTGCCAGATCCAAGGAGATTTTCTTAAGCTCTCTGGTATCTTTTCCCTTTGCTTACCTCTATCTCTTCGTTTCTCAATTTTCCCAGTTGTCACAATATATTCCACCTGTTCCCTTCTTATTGCAAGGCCCAAAAATTATGATTGTTTCTTCCTAATTTTGGAAATTAGCTTTCTTTTTGCTTTGGCCTCTTTCAGGATGCTTTCATTACTCTTCTTAGCTATCCATGGTGTTCTCAACATGTTTTCTTCTGTAAAACTCCATTTCTACAACCTCCAGTGATTTTCTTGTCTGTTGTCCTATTGTCCATGATTCACATCCATATGTTAAGACTGGCTCTACATAACATTTAAAAACTCTTTTTCTTGTTTCTATTGTCAAAAATCACCTCTGTTGTACATCTACCATCTGAGGTTAACATTATTCCCAAATATTATTTATTTACCTGTTTTAATATTGTTCCACTTGTCTTTTATTGTTATTGGCTATGGAAGGCCTCGGTCTCACAGCAAACGAATTAAAATCCATAATTGCTCAACCGCCCGTGCCAGTGGAATCATCCGAATTACTAACTCATCTCCCAAACAAAGAAAGGTAACTGTAGTCCCCATCGTAGCAGTCTCAGCACACGCCAAAAGACATAAGGCGAAACCGCGCAGAAAGTGAACACAGCCAACTGTTCCCCGTCACACGATATCATCATTCATCGTAAACAAGCGGGATATCGAAGCAGGATCAAAACGGATGAGACACACAGCTCACGGTGTGCACAGAGCACTTAACTCAGTAGCTCCTGCAACAAGCCGGACTTGGAATATGAGGAAACTGCAAGAAGGAACACTTTTCAGACATAGCCTTCAATGGTTCCTGCCGCCTATCCACCATAAACCATGGGAGTTTACGTCCTCCCGAAAATGATGATCGTTGTAGCACTTTATGATGTTAGGCCATCATTGATGACTCCAATTCCAAACATATAGACACACAGTGGGGGTAAGTTATCATTTCCAATCCAACAGAAGCCACATGACCTGTAGTTAGTAAAAACACAATTGATGATGTTCTCCGCTCCCTTCTTGTAGCTGCCGCCACACGATTCTGATGTCTCATTAACTTGGATATCATTCAAGAACAATGTCAGATGAACATTCCATAGATATGGCTTTGCTGATGAACTTGTCTTTATTGTGCATTGTGGTGATGTCTTTTTCTTTGTTGCTTCAATTACTTCTGTCTTTTTTCTATTAGGGCTGAGTTCATTTTTTTTCACAGTCATACTAAAATGATAAGAATGTATATGGACATGTCTTACAAACTGAATATCTACAAGTGACTGTCCCATGGTGGTTGTGGCTGAAGACAGGGAGGCAGTTCTAACTAACAGATACAAGTTTCTATCAATTTTGTTGATGACCAGAGAGAGAGAGAGAGAGAGATGACAATAATTACCTTAAGGAAATCATAAAAATACCAAGGAGGATAGGGCATAGTTCTGACAACCCTTCCTTTATAAAACAAGCCAAAAAACTTGCAGCAAAAATGTAGTAGCTGTTGAGGACTGTTTGTTTTTTTGTTAATATTAATTGTCAACTGGTCTTCGATTTAAAGGAATGTGCTGATAATGAATGCTGGCTTAAAATGTTAACATTGCTTTTCTGAGAAGCCGGTGCTCAATAAAAACACCTCCCTATCTCTTGCAGGTACAATCATGGTAATTGTTGTGTTACTGTCCAGATTTTTCAAGATTAATCCAGACAATGTGGCAACACCTATAGCTGCCAGCTTAGGTGATCTTGTGACACTGGCATTGCTAGCATGGGTATCCAATCATTTGTTCGAAGCTTTAGGTAAGAGTTATCTTCTAATGAATGTATGTGTATGTAATAAGTTAATGAAATAAATAAATCCTTCATGCCTTAAGGCATATGGGAAATGTGATGTTACTTCTTGTACTCATAAGATTTATATGACACACATAGAAATATAAACAAGACTTGTAGTGTGAAACTAGAGGTTGGTTCAATTGTGATATCTCTGGAGTGACTTTCATCTATAACTTAAATTGAAACGTGTTGGATTCTCAGGCAGTTTTGGAAGATTCAGAAGAGATGGTTCAAAAATGCATTGAAAGGAATCTAAATCTTTGGAGACTGATATGATTTTACTGCTCTAAATGTATAGCTGTCTACAGCAGTAAGAAAACTGATTAGCATAGAAGGCACCTAATTAGGGACAATACCAAAGAAACATACTGAGATATATATCACTCACATATTGCATTTAAATAAATCCCTAATGATTGATTAAACTGCAATCCAGAGACTGCAGACTTTGAGAATCTGGCACAGCAGTACTAGGAAGATACATTTTATTTGGATGAGAGAGATGTGCTTAATCGTCAAACTACTGCAACCATCAGCATGCTCTTCTACAACTGTTGAAATGGTTTGGATACCTTTGGAATTGCAGCGAGTGCAGTGATGATGCTTATGGTGACTAATAATCCAATCATATAACAAATAAAGAAGCACCCCTTCCACACAAACACACACACCAAATCTGAAAACACAGGAGGAGCACTGAGAAGAGGATCAAACTATATTGGTATCATTAACTCTGCTTTGAATTAATGTAAAAGAGGCACGTTCTCTGTTACACCTGCAAGGATCCCAACAGTGGAACTTCCGATCTAACAAAGTTATCAGCATTGGAAAGATAGAATTAACCATCTGTTGTTTTTTTTTGCCAATAAGTGTAACAGTTAACTTTGGCGCAAATATCACCACGCCATCTTGAAACCGGAAGTCCAAAAATGCCTGTCATATCTTTTTGTTTTATTTTCTTTTCTTAGAGTGGTGGTTAGTATTTTTCTGTTTGTTGTTTATTTTTATTAGCATATATTAATTATATTTCTCTGGTGAAATTTTATTTGTATTACTGCACATGCTTAACTTGTACAGGCAAACAACACTGGCTGGCTCCAATCATCATTGCCCTCTTTCTGTTACTCTTGCCTATATGGGTAGTTATTTGTATCAAGAACAAGTACACCAATGATGTCATATACTCTGGCTGGGTTCCTGTGTTAAGTGCAATGGTTATATCAAGGTATACACTATAGGCTCTAAAGTTCTCTTACATTAATTATTACATTAATTATTAATTATGTTTATCAATAGCTTTGCTTAAACTAGATTACGATACCGTAGTAAAAACTACCACATCAGAAAACAAATCCTTCAAATTTGACACTTTGACATGTTCAAACATGTACCTTCTGAATTAGCACTTCCGATGAGTGTTTTATTTGTTTCCATTGTTGTTGGGTTCTTCTCCCCCCCCCCCCCCCCCCCCCCCCCCCCCCCCCCCCCCCCAATCATTTTGTAAGATACAATCACATATAATGCGGAAAAAAAGTTCAAAGAAAAGACTATTTTCAGAGCTCCTAATATTACAATTAAGTGGTAGTAACTTTTACTACGGTATCGTAAACACGTCATTCACAGATTGACATCATAAACTAGGGTTAATGTTCTATTATACTTAAATATACTGATATTTCCTACATTAATTATTAATTTTATAATGTTTTATTATATTATATTAATATTATGTTTATCAATAGCTTTGCTTAAGCAAAGTTTATGGATTCTGTTTTTGCCAGTGTATATTAAACATTTGTTTCCATCTTCATTTGTCTTTCAGCATTGTTCTTTTACTCTTTTGCTTGGCCTCTTTTGCTGTTGTCATATTTCTGGATGCTTCAAGTACTATGTCTGTTCAAGGACATCTTCTCTTTCTTCTTCTTCTTCTTCTTATGTGATCATGGTTCATTTAAACTAGGATTCCAGACTCTTTTATGAAGTCTTCTGTTTCAGTGATTTGGGTGCACTGTAGAGTTTTAATCAGAGTGGATTTAACAGATCATAGCATTTGCTCATAGCTGTGTGAATTTTGTCTAGTTATTTCTGCCTTGTTGCATGACCCAACTATTTAATCTATTGTTTCTTTATATTTTATAATGTGGGGGAAAAGGGGGAGAGGGGTGATCCCCATCTTCTTAGTTCTTCACTTCTAATTTTGTCTTTTAAGATGGCTCTTAATACATGAATGAAAAAATCAAATTTCATTTTGATGATATAGACCTTAATTATTATACACCTGTATGATTTTTATTATTTATCTTTTTCTTTTCTCTTATATTAAAAATTTATATAATGAATTATGAGAGTCCTTGGTTTCAACTTTCATTGCCAATCATTTGCTGTGTCTCTATATGTATGAGATGATACACACCTTTTCTTTTTGTAGTGTTACAGTGTTGTGTATCTTTAATTTCAGTGTTGAAGCAACATATAACATTTAGTACATTCTTGTTGATCTCATTCAGCATTGGTGGCTTGGTTTTAGATTATGCTGTTTCAAACTATGATGGTATTGCTGTGTTTCAACCTATTATAAATGGTAAGAACTTTTTATTTCATTGAAATCAATTTTAGACCAGTTTCATTGCTTTTTATTATATAGCTACTACCCTATAAGAATAATTGAATTATTTCTGAACATATTTATTTTTCCTAAGCAATCATTCCTGCTACCAATTTTTAAAAAAATTTATAAATTCTTTCACTTGCCATAGACATTTAATGAACCAGAACTACAGATTCATTGTTGTCTCTTCTATCTATCTATCTATTGTCCTTTCGAGCCGAAGACGGCACATAGGGTAGAACCACAATCTCAAAAACAGAAACCTTGCGTGCCAAAATGGCACATATTGCAGAGATCACTGATCTAAAATCTATGGCGCTGTTTGTTGTCTCTTACTATTAGAAAAATCAACTTTTGTTCTAATCTCCCCACATACTTATGTCATTAAATCAGGTAGTATGATTTTATACAGTCCAATAAATTGTTGGACTGCACGATGATTTGCTCCATTTTTTTAAAATGTCATCATATACTCCTTTAGTTTTTGTGGTGATGAAGGATATTTTAAACAGAAAAATAATCAATAATAATTTCTCACCATGCAGCACATGTGCATACCAGCATGCAGCAGCTGGTTGAATTTCTACCACATAAATTATGAGCAAATAATATTTTGAAGTTTGTTTTCTGCATCTATTATTGCATTTCCTATCAGGCATTATAATGATTTTTTATTTGTCATTTTCTTTTCAAAATGTTTCTCTTTTGAATCACTTATCAGAAGTTCAACAAAGTACTACTTCCTCCAGAGCTTTTAATATTTCATTCATTCTGAAAATATTTCAGCTATGGGCTTTATCGTCCTGACAGTGATGACAGTAAAATACTTCAGCTGTGAGCTTTGTAGTCCTGACAGTGATGACAGTAAAATATTTCAGCTGTGGGCTTTGTAGTCCTGACAGTGATGACAGTAAAATATTTCAGCTATGGGCTTTGTGGTCCTGACAGTGATGACAGTAAAATATATCAGCTGTGGGCTTTGTGGTCCTGACAGTGATGACAGTAAAATATTTCAGCTATGGGCTTTGTGGTCCTGACAGTGATGACAGTAAAATATATCAGCTATGGGCTTTATGGTCCTGACAGTGATGACAGTAAAATATTTCAGCTATGGGCTTTGTGGTCCTGACAGTGATGACAGTAAAATATTTCAGCTGTGGGCTTTGTAGTCCTGACAGTGATGACAGTAAAATATTTCAGCGGTGGGCTTTGTGGTCCTGACAGTGATGACAGTAAAATATATCAGCTGTGGGCTTTGTAGTCCTGACAGTGATGACAGTAAAATATTTCAGCTGTGGGCTTTGTGGTCCTGACAGTGATGACAGTAAAATATTTCTGCTGTGGGATTTTTTGGTCCTGACAGTGATGACAGTAAAATATTTCAGCTATGAGCTTTGTGGTCCTGACAGCAATGACAGTAAAATATTTTATCTGTGAGCTTTGTGGTCCTGATAGTGATGACAGTAAAATATTTCAGCTGTGGGATTCTGGTCCTGACAGTAAAATATTTCATCTGTTGGCTTTGTGGTCCTGACAGTAAAATATTTCATCTGTGGGATTCTGGTCCTGACAGTAAAATATTTCATCTGTTGGCTTTGTGGTCCTGACAGTAAAATATTTCATCTGTTAGCTTTGTGGTCTTGACAATGATGACAGTAAAATATTTCATCTGTGGGCTTTATAGTCCTGACAGTGATGACAATAAAATTTTTCATCTGTGGGCTTTGTGGTCCTGACAGTAAAATATTTCAGTTGTGGGCTTTGTGGTCCTGACAGTGATGACAGTAAAATATTTCATCTGTGGGCTTTGTGGTCCTGACAGTGATGACAGTAAAACATTTCATCTGTGAGCTTTGTGATCCTGACAGTGATGGCAGTAAAATATTTAAGCTGTGGGCTTTGTAGTCCTAACAGTGTTTACAGTAAAATATTTCATCTGTGGGCTTTGTGATCCTGACAGTAAAATATTTCAGCTGTGGGCTTTGTCATCCTGACAGTGATGACAGTAAAATAATTTTTCTGTGGGCTTTGTAGTCCTGACAGTGATGACAGTAAAATATTTCATATGTGGGCTTTGTGGTCCTGACAGTGATGACAGTAAAATATTTCATCTGTGGGCTTTGTAGTCCTGACAGTGATGACAGTAAAATATTTCAGCTATGGGCTTTGTGGTCCTGACAGTGATGACAGTAGAATATTTCATCTGTGGGCTTTGTGGTCCTGACAGTGATGACAGTAAAATATATCAGCTGTGGGCTTTGTGGTCCTGACAGTGATGACAGTAAAATATTTCAGCTATGGGCTTTGTGGTCCTGACAGTGATGACAGTAAAATATATCAGCTATGGGCTTTATGGTCCTGACAGTGATGACAGTAAAATATTTCATCTGTGAGCTTTGTGGTCCTGACAGTAATGACAGTAAAATATTTCAGCTGTGGGGTTTGTAGTCCTAACAGTGTTGACAGTAAAATATGTCAGCTGTGGGCTTTGTCATCCTGACAGTGATGACAGTAAAATAATTTATCTGTGGGCTTTGTAGTCCTGACAGTGATGACAGTAAACTATTTCATCTGTGGGCTTTGTGGTCCTGACAGTGATGACAGTAAAATATTTCATCTGTGGGATTTTTTTGGTCCTGACAGTGATGACAGTAAAATATTTCATCTGTGGGCTTTGTGGTCCTGACAGTGATGACAGTAAAATATTTCAGCTATGGGCTTTGTGGTCCTGACAGTGATGACAGTAAAATATTTAAGCTGTGGGCTTTGTGGTCCTGACAGTGATGACAGTAAAATATTTCAGCTGTGAGCTTTGTGTTTATAGCTTCTAATCAATATATAAATATGCCATAGAAGGGGGAAGGTGTGGTAAGGGTATTCCCTACCAAAAAGAGGAGTAAGACGTCCCCTTTCTTCCATTAGTCTATTTGACACCCTTGAATAAGGTGGAGTACCTGTTTAGTCTGCAGATCAGGGTTACACCGAAGCCATGGGGGCATGTGCATGATGCTCTTTTGACTATTGTGAGTCTTTTATGACTATTTTGACTATTGTTTGTAGTGCAAAATGAAACTGAAAGGTTTGGTCACGTATCTTCTATTGTTTGTAGCACAAAATGAAACTGAAAGGTTTGGTCACGTATCTTCTATTGTTTGTAGCACAAAATGAAACTGAATGGTTTGGTCACGTATCTTCTATTGTTTGTAGCACAAAATGAAACTGAAAGGTTTGGTCACGTATCTTCTATTGTTTGTAGCACAAAATGAAACTGAATGGTTTGGTCACGTATCTTCTATTGTTTGTAGCACAAAATGAAACTGAAAGGTTTGGTCACATATCTTCTATTGTTTGTAGCACAAAATGAAACTGAAAGGTTTGGTCACGTATCTTCTATTGTTTGTAGCACAAAATGAAACTGAATGGTTTGGTCACGTATCTTCTGTTTGTAGCATAAAATGAAACTGAAAGGTTTGGTCACGTATCTTCTATTGTTTGTAGCACAAAATGAAACTGAAAGGTTTGGTCACGTATCTTCTTTTGTTTGTAGTGCTAAATGAAACTGAAAGGTTTGGTCACGTATCTTCTATTGTTTGTAGTGCTAAATGAAACTGAAAGGTTTGGTCACATATCTTTTATTGTTTGTAGTGCTAAATGAAACTGAAAGGTTTGGTCACGTATCTTCTATTGTTTGTAGTGCTAAATGAAACTGAAAGGTTTGGTCACGTATCTTCTATTGTTTGTAGTGCTAAATGAAACTGAATGGTTTGGTCACGTATCTTCTATTGTTTGTAGTGCTAAATGAAATTGAAAGGTTTTGGTCACGTATCTTCTATTGTTTGTAGTGCTAAATGAAACTGAAAGGTTTGGTCACGTATCTTCTTTTGTTTGACCTAGCAAAGACTATCCTGCAAGGAATTGTAAAATGAGCATGAGAGAGAGGTATTCAGAGAAGGAGATATGAAGATAATATAAAAAAATGGACAGGCCTTGACTTTTCAGAGCCCAAAGAATGACCAATGATAGAGAGAAATGAAGAAGGTTGACAAAGTCTGACAGTGTTGCCCCAATGACTCCTGGGGTTATAGGATAAAGAAGAAAAAAACCATAGTCAATGCATTTTATATTTCTGAAAGGAGACAAATGAGCAAAACAACTAAAGTATCAATGACAAGCTGCTATGTAAACATGATTTATATTACAGCCCAACTTTGCTCTTGAATATTCCACTCTGTTACACCTTTTTTGCTTCAGTCATTGTTATGTACTCATAAATCTGTACATATTAAGGGAGCTCTGTTGATATTAATAGGAAGATGTGCAGATATTAATAAAGCGACCATTCTTGACTGTGAAATTTCGAGAAGCACCTCATCTTGCACATCAATAAAAGCTAAAGCCCATCAACTTTGTATGTAAATAAAATTATATCATTTATATTATAATTCTTGTTTTGTTTTGTGAGAAAAAATGTCAAATGGCACTGATCAAATTTCTGTTATGATTTTATTTGTAGGAGTTGGGGGGAATCTTGTGGCTGTCCATTCAAGCAGAATAAGTACCTCACTTCATTTAAAAGGCAGACCTGGATCTAGTATCAGAGATGACACATTAAAAGGATGTCTTGACATATTTAAAGTCTTCTTTGGCTCTGGTAATTATGCAGTAGATGTTAAGCTTGTCATGTTCTAATTATTTTCTTAATAATGTTTTTGTCATAATAACAATTAAAACCATAAATCAATGCCTACCTTTATAAGATATTTATGAAGTTCTTTATAAGTATTGACTAATAATACACAGTCTTCATAAATTGTTCTTGTCACAACAAATAATATACTGTCCGTTGGAGATAATGCTGGGGGGCAGTGGCCTTTACTATCAAGTTGTTCAATGTTTACACTAAATGCGCCCTTCTAGAACTGCCCGCAAACTAGACCCTTCACTTTACCATAAAAAGACCCGTAATGCTCTATGCTCACTTTTATTACTACATATCTATTTGTGAAGATGTATCTGCCTATATTGTATCTTTTATTCTTAACCAAAGTTCACAATCTGTCAACTTTTGCTGCGTAGATATTTAATATATGAGTGGTGGATAAGGCCATGAAGAATATTCCTGGCAGAATAGCTTAACTTCTAATGTTCATGGCCCTAGGCAGCATTCTCTTATTCTGAAAAAACAGATATGGGTTCATTATTTAGTTATCACAGAGCTCATTAAGATCATATACTCTGTTTATTTTTACATAGCATTCACCACAGTGGTCACCTCTTGTTTGAATTGGAGCTCCACATAAACATCACATATTGGAGATACTGAATTAAGTGCTCTGTGCACACCATGAGCTGTGCATTTCATCTGTTTTAACCGTGTTTCAATATTCTGATTGTTTACGATGAATGATGACATCGTATGATATGGAACAGATGGTTGTGTTCACTTTCTGTGCAGTTTGGCCTTATGTCTTTTGGCATGTGCTGAGGCTGCTATGATGGGGACTACAGCTACTTTTCTTTCTTTGGGAGATGAGATAGTAATTCAAATGATTCCACTGGCACGGTCAGTTGAGTAATTATGGATCTTAACTTGTTTGCAGTGATACTGGGGCCTTCCATAACCATAACCATAAACATCACATAAGCAAACATATTAAATATGGTCACCCTCAAGGATATTTAACTAACAAGAGTATCATTTCTTCCTTGATATAAACCATTACTATACTAACAATGCTAATGTAAAATAATTTGAGTATACTTTCTGCAAAATGTTGATTTGGTACACAACTTATAGATAGTTCAACTAATTATTACACAACTTATAGATAGTTCAACTAATTATTACACAACTTATAGATAGTTCAACTAATTATTACACAACTTATAGATAGTTCAACTAATTATTACACAACTTATAGATAGTTCAACTAATTATTACACAACTTATAGATAGTTCAACTAATTATTACACAACTTATAGATAGTTCAACTAATTATTACACAACTTATAGATAGTTCAACTAATTATTACACAACTTATAGATAGTTCAACTAATTATTACACAACTTATAGATAGTTCAACTAATTATTACACAACTTATAGATAGTTCAACTAATTATTACACAACTTATAGATAGTTCAACTAATTATTACACAACTTATAGATAGTTCAACTAATTATTACACAACTTATAGATAGTTCAACTAATTATTACACAACTTATAGATAGTTCAACTAATTATTACACAACTTATAGATAGTTCAACTAATTAGTCATGTGCTAGTGATATCAATGTTCTTATTTTACCTGTCAATGTTGGATCCTAATTCATCATCATCAAGTACCATGCCAGCTGTCATAGGTGATCATGTCTCTCCACAACTTTCAAATTCGACAGTTATTTATCATTTCTGTTGACCTTCTGCCAAGCCATTCTCTTAAGCTATCTGGTATCTTTTTTCTTTGCTTCCCTCTATATCTTTGTCCTTCAATTTTCCCAGTTGTCACAATATATTCCAGCTGTTCACCTTCTCTTCCTGCATGACCAAGAAATAATGATTGTTTCTTTCTAATATTGGAAATTAACTCTCTTTTTGCTTTGACCTCTTTCAGAACATTTTCATTACTCTTCTTAGCTGCCCCCTGTATTCTCAACATGCTTCTGTAAAAACACACATCTACAGCCTCCAGTGATTTTCTTGTCTGTTGTCCTATAGTCCATGATTCACATCCATATGTTAAGACTAGTTCTACTACATAACATTTAAGAACTCTTTTTCTTGTTTCTATTGTCAAAAATAGATTGCACAGAATCTTCCTCATTTTTGGACATCCATTTTTTCATCTACCATCTGAGGTTAACATTGTTCCCAGATATTTAAATTCATTTACCTGTTTTAATATTGTTTCACTTGTCTTTATAAGATCCTAAGGATCCTAAATACAGAATCAAAAAGGGAAATATGAACCATAGAAATGGTTTCACCTCATACAGAGACCACATTATAAGTGAGAAAATTCATAAAACCATCACCAATAACATAAGTCCATATCAAGAGCTTCTAACATTAGTAAAGAAGAGACAACTATACTTGCATGAACATGTCATTAGATCTAACAGTCTGGGAATACAGAGGGCAAGGGTAAAAGGCAGAAAGATAGAAAAGAAGAAAATGGATTGATGAACTCACTCAAGGCACACAAAGTAAAGAGTGAAGAAAAATTGTGAACTAGGATCCGAAGAAAATGAAAAGATTTGATGATTGTTACTCAACCCTTATCTTTCTCTGTATGCTGGTAATAAAGGAACCTATATTTTAAAAAAATATTTCAAGTATTTTTAATATTGTGATAGTGTTTATAGCTGTTTAGAAGACAAAAACACTTCTGTTCTCATATTGAAACAGGAGTGTCACAACTTCATTTACTGCCCATCATTTTTCATGAAAATTCTTGTTTCAACTGTTGAATGCTGAAAATACAGTCAAACCTGGTCTTAGGACCACCTGTTTAAAGCGTTTCCCTGGTTATAGGACCGGGTCTACAATTTCCCCGAGTTTTTTTACTATATGCTAACACTGATTACGGCGCTCACCGTATGACGCGACCAGAGACCAGGCTAATTAACCGCCGCCAATGTTATTTATCCCGTTTACGACGACCAGCCAGTCCTTCGTCTCGCTGGGAGCTATAAACGATCGACACAGGTGTCTACAGGTGTTGATGTTTTCCCGTATTTAGTGAGTCCATGATTACAGTGGGACGTGTTACGTTTATCAGTCAATACTGGTGCAGACACAGATCTATGATTCGTGAAGTGACATCACTTCGCGGTTCCGTCTAGACCAGAGTAGACCATTGCGTGGCCGTATAAATTACAGGAATTAACTAAAGAATTAGTCATTGCCCGCTTAGAGTGTATTCATGTACATGTACAGTATCTCAGTGAATTATTTTGTGGATTTTAAAAGTGTTACACACAATATAGGAAATGGCCAGTGTCAAAAGTGTAAACCAAAAGCATTAACGCTGGAAGAACGAATATCAGTGATTCGACAAAATCAGCAAGGTAAAAGTTCGCGATTATTGGCAGAACAGTTTGGAGTGGGAAAGACACAGATTTTACGTACGTTAAAGAGAAAAGCCGAGTATATGAATGACTTTGAAAATAATGCACCAAGTATGAAAAGAATTTTATCGCTCTATTATTATGTGAAACCTGTGAGGCAGGACCACCTGTCCTATGGGACCAGTTTTTGAAAGTCCCGTGAATGGTCGCCTTAGACAGGTTCGACTGTATATATAGTTCAGCACTACTGTCAAATTTGTGACCAGAAATAATGTTATGTTAAAATAATGGCCACATTGTTACGTGTATTTGGGAGTGTGCTAGTAATGTTTCTGGTTTAGTGGACTGATTTATTCTTGTTGTTCTCTGACAGGTGTACATTCTCGTGCGGCAAGGATTTTTGTGTTCCTCACAATACCTGGTCATTTGTTGTTTAGCTTTACGGTGTTTTATATGGGAGCTGGCCATACTTCCAGTACTATAATGTTCCAGTGTTTTTACCTAATTGCAGCCCTTTTACAGGTAAGTTCTAAGGTTTGGGGTGATCCATTTGTTGGGTGCCTTCTGGTCCAGTTTTGTGAATGTTCTTATGGGAAGCTAAGTTAAGGTGTTTTCCTCTTTCCTTCCTCATTTGCCTTGCAGCTGGGGGGGGGGGAGATATGATTTGTGGTCTTTTGCTCTTCTATTGGCCTCTGCTGCTGTTATGTTTCCTAGTGTTTCTAATATTCCATGAGTTAATCTCTTTTGTGGTTGGCCCTTGAGTCTGGTCTCCTTGCTCTGTTTATTAGGACTCCTTGTGTTGTGGTCTTTCTGTCTTATCATGCAGCCAAATCATTGTATTTGTTGTTTCTTTATGAATTCTATGCAGGAATTATTCCCAGCTTTTTTTCTCAGTTCTTCATTTCTGATCTTATCTCTCAGTTTATTTCCTATCTTTCATCTAACACATTTCATATCAGTAGTTGTTATTTTTCTTATTGTCCTTGAGCCTAGAGTCCAGGTCTGGCATTGGTAGCACAATGTTGGGATCCAGATTGTTTTGTAGAGTGCCTGTTTTGCTCCTAGAATTATTTCTCTGTTGGACAGTAATAG
The DNA here is from genome assembly GCA_032433765.1 of Megaustenia siamemsis. Classification (NCBI taxonomy): domain Eukaryota; kingdom Metazoa; phylum Mollusca; class Gastropoda; order Stylommatophora; family Ariophantidae; genus Megaustenia; species Megaustenia siamemsis. Next base: position 2,583,371 of record JAVIAB010000125.1, on the reverse strand, counting down.
TTGTCCGATGATCTGACTATCTTTGTTGCACCTTGAGTCTATTTCTGCTGCTTATGAATCATCATTTGTCACTAGATTTCCAAGATATTTTATTTCCTTCAATTGTTTTAATTGTCTGCAGTCTATCGCTATGTAGATGTTCTGTTTCTCTTTTGCGGTCTTGACATTGATTTTCATGTTGTATTGAGTGTTGTATTGAGAAGCACTGTTAAGTTTATTTCAGTGTTACTACAGGTCTTATATTTTTTTCACATATTAGTGCCTGAGATGGGAGCCGCGATAGCTCAGTGGTTAGTGAACTGGACTACAAAGGACAAGAGGTAGGGTTCGATCCCAATCGACGGCTTCCAGTTCACCCAGCTTTTAATGGATACCGGATTTTTTTCTGGGAAAGTAAAGCGGCACGGGCGTAATACCGACCACATTACCCCAAAAATCATGTGCCGAAGGTCTGTAAAATTTATGGTCACTAACACCATATTAGATGGATATTAACACCATAGACGATGGTCATACGTTGGACATGTGATGAGAAGAGATAATAATCGAATAGCAAAGCAAGCCCTCATATGGGAAACAACAGGTAAAAGAAAAAGAGGAAGACCCAGGGAGACACTGAGAAGAACATTGATGAGAGAGGCAAGAGCAGCAGGAATCGGCTCCCTCAATGAGATAGAACTGCTTGCACAGAACAGAGACAGATGGCGAGATTTGATAAAATATCTTTAAAAGAAAACTGCTAGAACAAAAATTCATATAGGAGAAGGTGTATCTTGGTCTACGCCCTATGGGCCGGTTACGGCTCGAAAGGTCAATAGATAGATAGAACACCATATTCCCTATACGCCACTTGCCGTGACGGGGGTACTTTACTCTTTTTTTTTAGTGCCTGATATCTGCAAATAGAATTTTTAAAATCTTCTCTGTCTTCATTGGGTTAAGGTGCTTCGGTTGGTATAAAAGGTAAAAGAAAAATTAAGAATCAGGATGGTTTCTTATCATCTCTGGGATTAAGTGAACAAAAAGTGATATGTAACTTACACCTAGAGATCTGTGACTTACACCAAATGATCTGTGACTTACACTAAGTGAGCTATGTCTTAACTAAATGATCTGTGACTTACACCAAATGATCTGTGACTTACACTAAGTGAGCTTTGTCTTAACTAAATGATCTGTGACTTACACTAAGTGAGCTATGTCTTAACTAAATGATCTGTGACTTACACTAAGTGAGCTATATCTTAACTAAATGATCTGTGACTTACACCAAATGATCTGTGACTTACACCAAATGATCTGTGACTTACACTACACCAAATGATGTGTGATCTGTGCTATCTGTTCTTCTCTGGTCTCTGCATCTCCTAACTATTGCGTGTTCCTTGCTGCCTAAAAGTCTGTTATTCTGGCTTGATGTTTTGACTCTAGATCTTCACTCCCTGCCAACTCACTCTCTTCCAATGTTCGGTCTTTTCATCCCCTATCCAAGTGCTTTTCAAAAGTGTCTCTATATGAGTGCTTCTCTTCGACTGCATCTCTCTGAGTGCTTTCCTTATGAGTGCCTCTTCAATCTTTTGTGTTTACCTCTTAAATTTGTATCTTGTCAGCCAATCATAATTGACCTCCCACGCATCTGTCTGTCCACCCACTCCTGGGCATGGCCTTCCATGTTTTACAGGTGAATTTCGACCCATAGTCTCATTTTTCTCCTGACCTTGTCTTAATGTCTTTTTCCTTGACCTTATTCTATCGTCTGTTTATTCCTCTATTCTCTCCATTCCTCCCCCTTTTACACCTACGCGTCTATTTGTCCACTCACTTCTGGAGATGGCCTTCCACGTTTTTGCATGTGAATTTTGACCCATCCTTTTTATTTTTACTGTGACTTTGTTTTAATGTGTTTTTCCTCCTTGACCTCATTCTCTCGTCTCGCCTACCTGCCCCTCACTTCTGGATTGTTATCTCATCTTTGTTTCCTCCTCTACTCTCACCATCCCTCCGCTTCTACAAAGTGAGCTATGTCTTAACTAAATGATCTGTGACTTACACCAAGTGATCCGTGACTTACACTAAGTGAGCTATGTCTTAACTAAATGATCTGTGACTTACACTAAGTGAGCTATGTCTTAACTAAATGATCTGTGACTTACACTAAGTGAGCTATGTCTTAACTAAATGATCTGTGACTTACACTAAGTGAGCTATATCTTAACTAAATGATCTGTGACTTACACCAAGTGATCTGTGACTTACACCAAATGATCAGTGACTTACACCAAGTGAGCTATGTCTTAACTAAATGATCTGTGACTAACACCAAGTGATCTGTGACTTACACTAAGTGAGCTATGTCTTAACTAAATGGTCTGTGAATTACACTAAGTGAGCTATGTCTTAGGGAGGCGCGATAGCTCAGTGGTTAGTGAACTGGACTACAAAGGACAAAAGGTAGGGTTCGATCCCAACCGACGGCTTCCAGGTTCACCCAGCCTTTAATGGGTACCGGATTTTTTTCTGGGAAAGTAAAGCGGCACGGGCTTAATACCGACCACATTACCCCAAAAATCATGTGCCGAAGGTCTGTAAAATTTATGGTCACTAACACCATATTCCCTATACGCCACTTGGCGTGACGTAGGTACTTTACTTACTTTTGAGCTATGTCTTAATTAAATGATCTGTGACTTACGCTAAGTGAGCTGTGTCTTAACTAAATGATCTGTGACTTACACAAAGTGAGCTATGTCTTAACTAAATGATCTGTGACTTACACTAAGTAAGCTATGTCTTAACTAAATGATCTGTGACTTACACAAAGTGGGCTATGTCTTAACTAAATGATCTGTGACTTACACCAAGTGAGCTATGTCTTAACTAAATGATCTGTGACTTACACAAGTGATCTGTGACTTACACTAAGTGAGCTATGTCTTAACTAAATGATCTGTGACTTACACTAATTGAGCTATGTCTTAACTAAATGATCAGTGACTTACACCAAGTGATCCGTGACTTACACTAAGTGAGCTATGTCTTAACTAAATGATCTGTGACTTACACTAAGTGAGCTATGTCTTAACTAAATGATCTGTGACTTACACTAAGTGAACTATGTCTTAACTAAATGATCAATGACTTACACTAAGTGATCTGTGACTTACACTAAGTGAGCTATGTCTTAACTAAATGATCTGTGACTTACACTAAGTGAACTATGTCTTAACTAAATGATCAGTGACTTACACTAAGTGATCTGTGACTTACACTAAGTGAGCTATGTCTTAACTAAATGATCTGTGATTTACACTAAGTGAGCTATGTCTTAACTAAATGATCTGTGACTTACACTAAGTGAGCTATGTCTTAACTAAATGATCTGTGACTTACACTAAGTGCACTATGTCTTAACTAAATGATCAGTGACTTACACTAAGTGATCTGTGACTTACACCAAATGACCTATGGCAAATATTTTCCCCCTCTTTATACCTTCTTAATTATTCCGTGTGACCCCTGAGTGTTTGGATTTGTCTCCTTTGATGTTGAATATTTTACCCATGTGCACTTCGTAAAAAGTACTAAGCTATTGTAAAAAGGGGCTTTTTTTATATATAAATTTTGCCAATTTTCAAGAAATTTTTTTTTCCTTTTATTTTTCTTATAATGAGGAAAATCTCTTCTGTGAGACATCAAACAAACCTTTGTTACTGAATAGGCAGTGAACAACACTGTGAGAAAGCTCAACACATGGCTTGAATGATGGACTGACAGCCAACATGTCAGTAGACAATATAACACCTCCAGTAGCCATGGAGTCATGCGGTTAATTTTCACATCATAAATCAAACCTAAGCCAAGAAATTATTAGCGCATCCAATTCCCATTTCTCTTCTTGTATAAACACAAAGCTTTGTAGCAAAAGTTCAAAGAAAATACTATTTTCCAAACTCAAAAAGTAACAATTATTGTTCATCATTTTGACAAACATATTATAAGAACGTGACTCACTGATAGGTGTTGTGATCTAGGGTTAATGATTTGTTTCCAACATTTCTAGCTTTCAGTAAACTCACATCTGTTTGAAATGCTAAGTAATTGTATTTCCGCAATTTATTTTCAGGTCACACTGCTGATTTACATTGCCACCTGGCTAGTCCCACTGATTTGGGTTAAGGGTTCTGACCCAGATAATGTGGCAATTCCTTATCTGACAGCCATTGGTGACCTTTTAGGTACAGGATTCCTTGCAGTGGCCTTCCATTTGTTGTACTTGGCTGGAGACAGAGATGCAGATATAGGCGACTAAAAATTCACTTGATACTTGATTACTGGACATTATGAAAAAACCTAGTTCAAGCAGACATAATGCTGCAACAGTTGAATTTTAATAAAAGATCAAGTATTTTCAACTAAAATGAATATTTTCAGTGCTTCCAAGTGCAACGTGGTACACCTTTAAGCAAATTATTTTTCTTCCCTGAAACTTTACACAAACAGCAATAGATGACTTTGTTACTACAGTAGTTTTGATTCTATAAATGTATGGTCACAAACCTTGACATAAATGGATTGTCACATGTTGTTGGGTTGTTTTAGTGAAACATTGTTACTAAATTATAAAAAAAAAAAACACATATAAAATAGAACTTGATTTTCCAGCCTTTTAAAAATATCTTTAAGATTTATACAGTTTCAATTAGTGTGTATGTTAATAACTACTTGATTATTTTTTAAAACCAGACATTGCAAAGGCTGCATCATTTATTTGATTATTGCTGGAATTAATGCAGCAACGGCAAAGTATATCTTTATCTCAAACCTAAGACTTTTTTAAAATGAGTACAGCAAAGCTATAAAAACGAGAATGTATATTTTTAAAAGGCTGTTTTTGCCACTTGTATGAAACAGACACAGTGATATAAAAAGAGGAATCATTTGTTAATACTGACATGGGAGAAACACAAGCTAATGAGAAAACCATGCTCATTATGGAATCCCCATAAAGTTTATTAACCTGATAAAAACAATGTATGAAGGAACAAAATGTAGTGTGGTGCATGAAGGACAGCTTACAGAAGCATTTGAAATAAGAACAGGAGTAAGGCAAGGATGCCTTCTGTCTCCATTTCTCTTTCTACTGGCCATAGATTGGATTATGAAAATAACTCAAAACAACAGAAATGGGATCCAGTGGTCACTGACCAAACAACTTGATGATTTAGACTTTGCTGATGACATAGCTCTCCTATCACACAGCCATCAACAGATGCAGGATAAAATGAGTATATTAGATGAGAGATCACAACAGCTAGGACTAAAGATTAATAGAGATAAGACCAATATTATGAGAATTAATGCAGTTGGCAATAACCATATAAAACTAGGAGAAATACCTCTACTAGACGTACAATCTTATATATATCTGGGCAGTAATATAGATAAAGAGGGAGGAACAGAAAATGATACCAAAATAAGGATATCAAAAGCAAGAGGAGCTTTCATTGCACTGGGAAACATATGGAAATCCAAAGAAATTAGGCTAAATACAAAAATAAAAATTTTCAACTCAAATGTTAAGTCGGTCCTATTATATGGCTGTGAAACATGGAGAATGACAAAATTGACAATCACGAAAGTACAGACTTTCATTAATGGATGCTTGCGCAGAATAAAGGGATGGAAATGGCAGGACAAAGTCACTAACGTGGAATTATGGAAATGTACCGGTCAAATACCAGTGGATAAAGAGATACAGCGAAGACGATGGCGATGGATAGGACACACACTACGGAAGCCAACTGAGAGTATTACACAACAGGCCCTTTTTGGAATCCCCAGGGGAAAAGACAAAGAGGAAGACCAAGGAATTCTTGGAGAAGACAGATAGAAGCAGAGATGAAGATGATGGGGAAGACATGGAATGATCTTAAAAGAATGGCAAAAAACAGAACGACTTGGAAAGTGTTTGTTGAAGACCTATGCTCCACCAGGAGCTAAAAGGTAAAAGAAGAAGAAGAAGAATTAGTGTGTATGTTAATAACTACTTGATTATTTTTTAAAACCAGACATTGCAAAGGCTGCATCATTTATTTGATTATTGCTGGAATTAATGCAGCAACGGCAAAGTATATCTTTATCTCAAACCTAAGACTTTTTTAAAATGAGTACAGCAAAGCTATAAAAACGAGAATGTATATTTTAAAAGGCTGTTTTTGCCACTTGTATGAAACAGACACAGTGATATAAAAAGAGGAATCATTTGTTAATACTGACATGGGAGAAACACAAGCTAATGAGAAAACCATGCTCATTAGCTGGAATATAGATCTCTACAAACATATAACACATAATGTTAATTTTTTCTTCTTGAGTTTTATTCAAATATAAATTTTGTTTTCTATATACTTATATAAAAGTATATAATGTATTAGAATTAATTTTCAATTTTACGCAGCCATCTCTATAAAGTACATTACACTTTGAAGAATCATACATATTTGTTATCAATACTTGACACAAAAGTGAATACACTATGGAATATATATATATTGTATCATATATGAGACATCCACTAGTTTTAAATTATATATATATATGTATATATGGCCCTTTTCGTCTTGTCAGACGGTCTAGTGGAGGCTATTGTGTATTTTTTTGAGGTTTTGTTTTTGTCAAACAGCTTCTCTCGTGGCTGATTCTACCAATGTTTGACAAACACACGCGGTCACATAATGAACAAGTCAGGCTCGCTGATCCACATGGTTTTCCATCTGTTTTCATGAGTCTTTTCTCTTCTAAGTTTTGCCTTAGCACAGTCTCAAATGATGTTATACCGTTCCTTATACATGTTCTCCATGATGTGCGATTACTAGCCAGATGTTCCCAGTCATTTTCGCATATAGAGAAGTCTTTCAGAGATGATTTGCAGATATCTCTATATCGTAGTTTAGGTCTGCCAATTTGTCTTTTTCCGTGTATTAGTTCACCATATAGCACCTGCCTAGGAATGCGCTTTTCTTCCATTCGTTGGACATGCCCCAGCCATCTTAGTCTTCGACATCTGAGCATCGTCATGATTGTTGGTGTCTTAGCACGTTGCAGGACAGTTAAGTTGGTTATTTTGTCATGCCATTTGATGTGCATTATTTTGCGGAGACATCGCACGTGGAAGACATTTAGTCTTTTTTCCTGGTTTGAGTATGTTGTCCAGGTTTCAGATCCATATAATAGTGTGCTAAGCACACAAGTTTGATATATTAAGAGTTTAGTCTTCAGTGTTAGTTTCGTGTTGTTCCAGGCCCTTTCAGTGAGTTTGTTGAAGGTCATAGCTGCCTTACCAACTCGAATGTTTATTTCTTCATCAAGAGAGATGGTTTACGTAATTGTGGATCCAAGATTGTAAATTTCTGTACTGATTCTAGTGGACAGTCTTTTAGAGTAATTGATAGAGGTTTGATGTCGCCTTGACTTAGTATTACTGTTTTCTGAACATTAATTGACAGTGAAAAAAGGCCGCATGCTTTGTCCAGGTTGTTGATCAGGGATTGTAGGGTGGCTTCACTATGAGCGACTAGGGCAGCATCGTCAGCAAATAAAAATTCTTTAAGTAGGGCAACATTTGTTTTGGTTTTTGCGCTTAGTCGTGCTAGGTTGAACAGTGAGCCATCTGATCTTGTGCGAATGTAAATATCTCCTGAGCTGTTTTCGAAGGCGTAATTTAGGAGGGCAGCAACAAAATTAATCTTTTAATGTGTTGATTGTATTAAACTTTTATGATATACGAGAAGTTGATCTATGCACATATATTGTGACATTGTCTACATTTATATTTATGTCACTCTTGAAAATAAATAGCTCTCGGGCACAACCTCATGAGATGAGGTAAATGAGAGAGATTGTTGTGTCCCTTATTATAGTTCAAAGTTGAGTGCCTTTGCAAACTTATTAATGTTATTCATTCAATTTTTTGCCTTTTCTTGTACAGAATGTACACATTCCAGTTTCATAGTAAAGTTACTAGTTTTTGAAGTATTTATATTTTGGTTTTCTCATTATTTAAACAAATAAAGTAATCCAATAGTGTTCATTGTTTCATGCAACCTTCCTGGGGATAACTCTGGGCCAAAGAAAATAAGCCAGCAGGAACTGCTCAAGAGATGAAATCACACACTGATTACAAACAGATGATAGAGCTGGTTAAATTACATGCTCAGAAATAATCAAGAAACAATCTCAAGGATTTTGTTATGTTAAGATCATCAACACTGTGCTGCGGACGCATCCATGGATGCTCAGATCTTCTCCTCAGAATGTTCTTCAGCACACTATGACTAAACTTACCAGTTTTGTGTTGGTTGACAATTCCTTTCATTCATTCTGGATATTGTTCTGTTCTGGCAATGCCAATTTTCAAATCCAGTTCTCATAATCTAGATAATGATGAAGTTTCACTTCTTTCAAAGTTCTTCTTTCTGCCAAATTTCTGAGGTTGTTAATGATATCTGACCTATGCATTGTCTGTCCATCTGATACAATCCTAAACCAGCTAATTTATCTCCTCTTTGATTGCCTTCAATACCATCATGACCCAGGATGAGCAAGAAGGTAACACAGCAGATCTTCCACCTCTGTATAGACTCCAGCCATTTCCAGTAGATGTAGCCTGTCTGGATTTTGTAGATCAAGTCCAGGGGTCATTCAGTACACAGACATATGTAATATTTTTATTCTAACCAATTAAATACTTTTATCACAGCCATGACCTCCATTATCTTACTGCTGAGTACCATTGCACAGGCACTACTATCTGCATGAATTGTTCTGCCCCTGGAATGTGCAGCAAACACCCAAGCATTCAAATGATGACACTACAGAATCACCTGTGTAGATCAGAGCACCAGTCTCACTGGAATGTTCACAAATGAGAGCATGAACCTCTGCTCTAACCACAATGAGGTTCTGTTCTCTGCATCCTCTGTCTAGAGTAGCTATGACAGAAAAGGTAGTACTAAATCCTGGAGGTGTAGATACCAATTCTTCCCCAAGATTAATCCACTCACCAATTTAGCATTATCTTCAGCCTGACCTATCCATGATAACCCCCACCCCCACTTATCTTCAGTCAGCTTCCAGCCTCTTGTATAATGAATATACCTGATCTGGTGCTTATCTTTAGGTGTGTGCATGCTCTTCAAATCGTGAGTCTGTCCTCCATAGTGGGAAAATTGATTAGGAATTGCATTGGTACATATGAGGTGTCTCTTGTGCATCCCAATATAATGTGTATGTCTTTATTTTGCACTCTTTCGAATCTGTCAATATGAGTTACACTAGCAGTAGATGGCTATGGTGTACTTGATGAGCAAGAGGACTAGTCCCTGATACAAAGCACCAGCAGCCGTTGTTCAGTGCCACCAGCTGCCATGACTCTCATTGCCAACAATCCCTGTGAGCTTTTTTTGTCACATAACTATGTCCTTTGAAACACAAGCCACTGTCAAATTTTACTCCAAATATGTCATCATATTGCTTCTAATCACCTCATTGCCACACACTTTCACAACTGGTATGCCTGTATTAACAGTGTGGTTATTAAGGGAGAACCATATTGCTTTGCAAAGACTTGCTTATCTCATTCCTGTCTTTTACTCTGATACACCAAAATATCAATGAAGGACAATGTTCTTACCATTGCATCCAGTTGCCACAGTGTAAGCATTGAATAGGACCGGTGACAATGGAGAGACTTGAGAATGTCCTGAGCAAATGCTTTGCAAATGAAATAACCAACTTCCACAACTGAGAGCCATCTTTTATGCAGCAAAGGTGCCACTATCTAACAGTCTGAGGATATGCGTCAAGTCTCAACATCATATGTAGGAGATAGTCAAATGATACTCTGTTGTTAGAATCCTCTCTAAGTCTATCACTATGGCACAAGTCTCACAAATGGAATTCTTCAAATACATCAAAAAGCTGCACTGAGCCATGTCTCAAGAACTTTCATGTTGTGGACTTCAGTTGAAAAGTGAATGAGAGGCAGGCCAAAGACATGCTAGTGGAGAACAGTGTAAACATAGATGAATAGTGTGAGCCAGACTTGGGGATTGTTAAAAATGGAGGAACTTTGTTGTGACATGACAATCAATCAATCAATCAAAGCTCTTTAGGCCCCTTTTTGCAGCATTGGCCACAGACTGCTTTCATTCTCCATCCCTAATCTTGGACATCTTCTCTCCATATTTTTATTCACTGTTATATGACAAGATGCCACATATTGAGCACTGCCTTGTCAGTCTGTAGTTAAGGTATATAATAAGAAGAGTAATTTCTAATTCAATAGATACGTGAAATATTGGCAAGCTCACAGAAATAAGACTCAGAATTTGGAGACAATGTTGTTAAAGGGTGTTTATTGTTTTACTTCTTTTTGTAAGTCAAGGATTCTTCACAATTGAGTTGTCTAGAGCTTGTTCATTTTTGGGTTCATATGCTGTGCAGACAAATCTGACATTGTGCATTGAGTCTTGGACAAATATGCAAACTGGAATGACCTTCAAGTAAGACAATTCCTGTTTTTCCATTTATCAAGGCATATATATCACTGCAGTCTTCATATGTGCATACGCACAACCTTTCAAGGTGCTGCTAATAATTTTACAATGCACTAATACTTTTACTGCTTTTATATATTAAAAATGATTTTGTTTTAAAAGCACCAAAACAGTAAAATATAAATAATCAAAAATGTGTTGAATGTTTCTGCAATTGCACAGTTAGACAATAACAAAGATTCATAGCTGCTGTTGGTGTTTACCAGGTATGTTTTTAGATGAAATTTTAATTTTCACCAAAGTTAGTAATTTAGTATTTGTACCTGTAATTCTCCACCATTCAGTTTTAATGTGGAGATGGGTAAGGTCAGTATTAATTATATATATCTTAATTTAAAATAATTAAAAATAATATATTAAAATAAAATAATTATATATATATATATATATTTATATACAGATTATTATATAAATCTGTGGATCATGTTTTCACGATACTGTCGTAAAAATTACTACACTTAATTGTTACATATGGAGTTTGGAGGATAAGATATTCTTTGAAGTTTTCCTATGCAGCTGTGTGTTTACTCAAGCAGACACATGAGAATCGGATGCTGTAATAATTTCCTGGGTTACGTTAGATTTATGGCTTGAAATTAAAATGCATTTCGCCATGGCTACTGGAGATGTTACATTGTCTTTTCACATGGCAGCCGCCAGCCCATCAATCCAGCGATATGTTCACTCCCTCAAAGTGTTGTTCACTGTCTATCCCATGTTACAAAGGCTTGTTTGAATGTCTCGCCAACGGCTTAGGAGATTTCCCCAGTAATAAGAAGGAAAAAAAAGAATTTCTTGAAAATATGTGAAATTTATTTTAAAAAACAGCCCCCTTTCTGCAATACCATCGTACTTTTTACTATGCACTTTAAAAAAAAAAATCTAACATCGAAGGAAACAAATCAAACACTCAGGGTCACCAGAAGTAGTAATTAGGGTAGTATATGGAGGGGGTAAAGTTTGCCCACAGCAAACCGTCAAATTTCAAGAATTTGTATTTGGAGGTGGCAATTTTTACGACAGAATCGTAATCGAGGGTTATATAAAAGGTAACAAATTTAACACTTTTACCAACTATATAAACCAATAGACAGATTATGTCAGTAAATTAGTTTTAACACTTTAACTGTTTTTTATCCTTTTGACTTAATCTGTCCTTCATAATTACCTTTTGGAATATGTTTCACTGCTGTAAATTATTTTGGAATTGAAAGTGAAATCTTGTTCAATAATAAATTTACATTAACAACAAGTTTGAAATCAAATAAGTAGTCAAAAAACTCAATCTCATTAAAGACTCTTTGAAGATCAATGTAATCAGTCTGAGGTTATTTTCATATTATTTAATCCCTTGCTGCAGTCTTATGTCATATAGCTAGTATTGTGTGATACTATAATTATTGTTACTTGTATATATTTTAAACTGTCTATAAATTATTTTCTGCTCACATCAGAATTTCTTTTATCTTTTTGATCATTGATTTTATTTTTTTTATCATGTTATAAATGTGTCAACTTTGTACTAAGAATTTGAGTTTTACTAACACATAAATCAGCTTATGCTCAAGTACATACTTAAATGGTATAAAGTTTAACATAATTCATATGTAAAAATATATAAACTATATTTTCCTATTGTTTCATCCATAAACTTAAAATAATTTAAACACAATAATTTCTTTCTGTTTTCATTTTAAAAATGTTTTTGTTTTTTAAAATCATTTTACTAAACCTAAATGTGTTCCTTAATGAGCATTGTGGATTGATTTAATTTAATTAAACATTAGTTTAATTAGCATAATTCTGTTTGCATTTTTATTGTTTCTATTTATTTATGCACAGCTAAATGAGACATAAAATAGTCACTATGAGCTCAAAATGTTTTTTTTTAAAAGAGGTGTAATAACCTGGACATCACATAGCAGACCTTTTTTAGTATTGTCATTTCTGGCTAACATATAGATTACTTGGATTGAATGCCAGCACATGGAGATCATGCTGTCAGTGAAAACTATTACAGCGACCTAGAAGTTTGTTCATAGTGACCATTTGCAGCATTGGCAAGAAACAGATCAGCTTGGAAAGTATTTGGTAAAGACCTACTCCACCAGGAATTGAAAGGAAGAAGAGCTGCGCACCTTTGTTCAATGGCACAGTATGAACATTCAGTTTGAATGCTTCGTAGGTTGTTGGAATAGAGGAGTAGCATATATGGTGGTTTCCGGTTGTTTCCAAAATGGAGGAATTATTTTTCTCCGGCTTGGTATTGAACCGTTGATCAGAGGTTTAACAAGCCGCTATCGTAAAAACGATGTTGTTAATGAAACGTAGACCTGATACAGAATGTGTAAATTAGCAGTAGATAATAATGATAGTTTTTTCGGCCCTAAAACAACAACAAAAATAGGATTCTGGAATGTGCGAACAATGGCCGCTCCGACGAAACATGCACAGGTCGCGAGCGAGATGGACAGATACGATCTAGATATTTTAGGATTAAGCGAAATGCGCTGGCTTGGAACAGGTAGGAGATCTATTGATAATAAAATAGTAGTTTTTTCTGGAAGGGAAGATGGAAAACACCGTGAAGGAGTAGGCATAATGATGACAGACAAAGCTGCAAGAAGTTTATTAGAATGGGAACCGGTAAATAGCCGTCTGATACGAACACGATACAAAACAAAACATGGAAGACTTTCAATTATTCAATGTTATGCGCCTACTAACGAAGCTGATGATGAAGTTAAGGACGTTTTTTATAACCAACTGCAACAACTTATAAACAAAATACCAAAACACGATCTTTAATTGTAATGGGAGACTTCAACGCCAAAGTAGGACAAGATAACGCAGGAGTGGAACATGTGATGGGGAGAGAAGGCTGTAATACAACAAGTCAGAATGGAGAAAGATTAATAGAATTATGTTTAATAGAAAATTTAGTTATAGGTGGGACATTATTTCCACACAAAAATATTCACAAAACAACATGGATATCTCCTGATGATAGAACATCAAATCAAATTGACCACCTATGTATTAAACAACAATTCAGATCATCATTAATAGATGTAAGAGCTTACAGAGGTGCTGATGTTAATAGTGACCACAACCTGTGCATTGGGAAAATAAGATTAAAATTTAGAAACCAACAGAAGAGGTCAATTACACATAAAATTGATAGTCATAAACTGAAAGATGAAGCCATAAAGGAAAAGTTTAACATAGAGCTAAGTAATTGTTATTCAGCACTCGGTGAAATAGACTTAGATATCAATGAAATGTGGGACTCACAGAGCAAAATACTAATGACAGCAGCAGAAGCAAGTGCCGGACTGAAGAAAATGGAAAAACGAGCTTGGATCTCAGACACCACATGGAAATACATCAAAGAAAGAAGAGAAGCAAAGAGAGCCATGACTAATGTAAAGACAGATCTTGGAAAGGTTCTGGCAAAAGCAACATACAAAGAATTAGACAACAAAGTGAAAAGTTCGGCAAGAAGAGATACAAGAGCTTATATAGACAACTTGGCAGAGAAAGCAGAGACAGCTGCAATTACAGGAGACAGCAGAACTCTCTATACAGTACAAAAGATGCTGACAAACACCTATACATCCAGTGGAACACCAATTCTAGACAAATCTGGATTAATGCTAACAACAAGCGCAGACATAAAAGCCCGTTGGGCAGAACACTTCAAAGAAATTCTTAACCGTCCACTACCTCACAGTTTAATAGATTTTGAAGCTGAAACACCAGCAGCAGAATTAGATGTAAATTTAGATGACTTCACCTTGAGTGAAATAGAAACCACCTTAAAGCTAATGACCAATAACAAGGCTGCTGGAGAGGATAAGTTAACAGCTGAGATCCTCAAGGCAATTGATAGCCATAATTTAATACATCTCCAAAAAATGTTCAACATCATTTGGAAAACAGAGAAGACGCCTCATAAATGGAAAAAAGGAATCATTGTTAAGATCCCAAAAAAGGGCAATCTTAGAGATTGTAACAACTGGAGAGGCGTGACACTTTTGTCAGTTGCCTCAAAGTTATTCTGTAAAATCATCCTAAATAGAATAAAGGATTTAATAGATACAGTAATGCGTGAAGAACAGGCTGGGTTTAGAAAAGGGAGAAGCTGTCTTGACCACATTTTCACTCTACGACTTATATTGGAGGAACATATTGAAAAGCAAAAACCTTTTGTACTTAACTTCATCGACTTCAAAAAAGCATTTGATAGTATTCATAGAGATTCTTTGTGGAAAATTCTGAAGCAATATGGTTTACCATCAAAAATCATAAATATTATCAAAGACATGTATGATGGTTACACATGTGCAGTTCGAACAGAGGAAGGACTGAGCGAATGTTTCCCAATAGAAACTGGGGTTAAACAAGGATGTATTTTATCGCCCTTGTTATTTGGAATTGTTATGGACTTCATAATGAAGAAATGCTGCACTGGTAATAAAGGCATCGAATGGATACAAGGAGACCATTTGGAGGACCTCGACTTTGCTGATGACATAGTTCTCATCAGCAGTCAGATAAAAACGATGCAGGAAAACACAAATGAACTATCATCAATAGCCAGCAAAATTGGGCTTGAGGTCAATCATGAAAAGACTAAAGTCATGAAAAGTTTAATTCCAACAAGTGACAAAATATACATGGAAAACAAACCAGTAGAAGAGATCGATCACTTTATCTATCTTGGAAGTCACATTGATCGAGAAGGGGATACGAGCAAAGAAATTAGAATCAGACTGGCTAAAGCAGCAATGTCTTTCAGAAGCCTTGAAAAGTTGTGGAAATCAAAACTCATTAGCACAAACACAAAACTTAGGCTATTCAAATCAAATGTACTATCAACCCTTACGTATGCGTGTGAAAGCTGGAAAACAACAAGAGATATAGAAACAAAGTTGAACGCATTCGAAAATAAATGTCTAAGGAAAATACTTGGTATAGAATGGAACGAATTCAAAACAAACGAGGAAATTAGAGAAATCGCCAATCAACCACTAATATCTTCAGTAATAAAGAAAAGACGATGGTCATACGTTGGACATGTGATGAGAAGGGATAATAATCGAATAGCAAAGCAAGCCCTCATATGGGAAACAACAGGTAAAAGAAGAAGAGGAAGACCCAGGGAGACACTGAGAAGAGCATTGATGAGAGAGGCAAGAGCAGCAGGAGTCGGCTCCCTCAATGAGATAGAACTGTTTGCACAGAACAGAGACAGATGGCGAGATTTGATAAAGTATCTTTAAAAGAAAACTGCTAGAACAAAAATTCATATAGGAGAAGGTGTATCTTGGTCTACGCCCTATGGGCCGGTTACGGCTCGAAAGGTCAATAGATAGATAGATAGATAGATATGGAAGTGTCCCACTTACAGTGGTGCCAATCTGTTCTAGATGTAACTTTTTGCTTGATGGTACTTTGTTTTGAGTTTTACCTAAAAAGTGAAACTCAGGTTGTGACTGAATTGTGACTTAACAAAAAATAAATTGCTAAATTATTCTCTCCTAATTTTAATGTGAAATATTTGTGTTATTATTTATAATGCCACCATTTGTTCCTTAAGAGTGTTGCATAATTCATTGCATGTGCTATTTCTGTTATTCCAAACCTACTGTATATTATAACTACTCAATGACATATGTAACACTGGACACATACCAGAAGATCCACTAAAATCTATCTTTGTAGCCATACCGAAGAAGTCAGGCGCCACTGATTGTGAAGACCATCACACTATTAGTCTCATGAGCCATATGACTAAAATATTACTAAGAATCATCATGAGACGTGTAAGAAACAAAATAAAACCAGAAATAAGTGAGGAACAATGTGGATTTGTGGAAGGAAAGGGCACCAATAATGCAATATACATCTTAAGAACATTGATAGAAAGATCTATAGAGGTAAAGAAAGATCTATATATGTGCTTTATAGACTACACAAAAGCATTTGACAAAGTAAAGCATGTGGAAATAATCAATATGCTGGAGAAATTAAACATTGATGGCAAGGATCTGCGAATCATAAAAAACATGTACTTGCAACAAACAGCAGCAATACGAATTGACAACCAAACAGGACAATTTCAATTTATAAAACAAGGAGTCAGACAAGGCTGTGTTCTGTCGCCAGATTTGTTTTCACTTTACAGCAAACATATTATGAGATCAATAGTAGACGAAAAAGGAATTGAAGTCAACGGTCACAACATAAATAATTTGCGATATGCAGATGACACAGTCATAATAGCAGAGACAGAGAATGAACTACAAGAAATGATAGACATAATAGTAAAAGAAAGCATCAAGAAAGGTCTCAGTCTGAGTAGTAAGAAAACAGAAGTAATGGTCATATCGAAGAAACAATCATCACCAGCATGCAGCATAAAAATAAACAGGACAAATCTGAAACAAGTGCAATGCGTCAAATACTTGGGCACAATAATAACATCAGATGGAAGATGCACCACGGAAATAAAAAGTAGAATAGCTAAGGCCAAAATAGCATTTCAGAAAATGAAAAATATCTTATGCAACAAATCTATGTCAATAGAAATGAGAAAGAGAGTTCATTAGTGCTATATAGAACCAATTCTGACCTACGGAAGCGAATTATGGACAGTAGACAAACAAATGAAAAGACGATTAGAGGCCACGGAGATGGGATTTGTCAGAAGAATGTTGAAAGTTCCCTGGACAGCTAAAAAGACCAATGAGGAAGTTCTCAATGAGGCTAGCACAAAAAGGAAGCTCCTAAAAAACATCAGGAAGAAACAATCAACATTTTTCGGGCACATCATGAGAAGAGGAAAGTTGGAATACTTGGTTACAACTGGCAAAATAAAAGGAAAGAGAGATCGCGGACGACAAAGAGATAAAATACTGGATAGCTTGGTGTCATGGCATGGAAAGCAGTCAACAAGAGAACTGATACGATGCACTGTAGATAGAAGATTGTGGAAGGACATGATCGCCTACGCCAACCGGTATGGTACATGATGATGATGACGATATTATCTGTGAATTTTAAATAATTTTCATTCTTTATACATACACATTCATAAAATACATTTACTCATAAGACTGTCAGTCAATTATAACTTGATGTTGTATTTTTATTTTTACCTTATGCCCAGTCCAATTTTTGGTTGTACATTTTGTTCCTTTTATTCTTAGTAAAGCACCACTTTCCTTTTCTTTATTTTTCTTAGAACACATCACAGTAACTTTTTCTCCAGCAGTTGTTTTATTTTCTAGAATTCTTGCGGCACCATATTTTGTTTTCACCTGATCACACGGAGTGGCTATGAACAACTATTAATGGCTGGAAATGTTCACGGCATTTTTGTTAAAAAGTAACTACAGCAGTATAAAGTCAGTTTGTGTGTGTGTGTGTGTGTGTGTGTGTGTGTTACAAGCATATAAGACATACCAAGTGTAAGTGAAAATCTTCTTACAACCTTCTCTTAACTTCATCGTTGTTATTATCATCTCTTATCTATTAGAGATAATTAAGGCAAAGTTGTGTGCAACTAGCATTTTCCATCTCACTGTCTACCCGAGAGTCAGTCAATCCAAGACTTGTCCACTCTTTGCTGTTGTTTTCCCACTTCTTGTTTTGTCTGCCTGTCTTTCTCTTAATTTTTTAACAATAATCTTTAGCCAGCCATGATGACACAACATGCGACCACATCATCTATCTAAGATTAAATCCTCTTGACAGTAGTAATATCATCATGTTTTATTGCTACTGAACTCTGTTGCATATATTGTTGCTGGTGCTATAGTCTATTGAAAATTTCACAGAATTTCTTGGATAAAAGAAAACATTTAATAAAGGTACTGCATTAATTCAGTATTTCAGGTTGTCCTCTTTTGTTTCTCATTACTCTGGGATGAATTTCCTCAGTTACTTAATTAGTTCATCCGCTTTTGCCATGAGGTGTAGAGAAGTGCCTTTTCAACTTTTAAAGCTCCTTCTATGGTTGCAATCTAGCCCTAGATGTTTCCAGAGCTGTCTTCACTAAATGTGTGTTATCCTAACGGTGACCTTTATCACTGTTGTGTTTATTTCATTTTTTATGAGAAATCACTTTTCATTCCATGATCATAGCCAAACAAAAATGGATGTTTTTTCCAATCAAATTTATATAGTCAGAACTAACTTTGAAGGCTGTGATCTTTTCTTATTGAGCTGTATGTCTTTTCTAAACTTTGGAGTTGGTTTTTTTGTGGCAGTGGTTTAAGTATCAAGACAGGTACATATTAACATATAATAATCAACTCAATTGTGACAAAATATGCCAATTGTTGTACATAGTTGAATGCTTGTACTGAAAAAACTTTGTTGGGGTAAAGGCATTTGTTATTGGTTATCAGCTATTTATTCTTTCTATGCTGATATATTTATTGTTAAATCAGTGTTTAATCTCACAAAGGGAACGTTGATTCTACCCTAATCATTGTAAGATTATTGATGTGTAACATTGTATTATGTAATAATTTGTGATTTGAGGATCATTTTCCATGTGCTTGTGTTGTTAACTGTTTGTGGGATTAGCTTGTAAGAAACATCAATGTTAAAGCAATTTGAAGATTGTATACATGAGATCCGGTTTCTGTAACATGAGGTTGGTAACAGGTTGGACATCTCCGGTGGTTACATGAGACTTTTTTAGTAAATGAAGGTTATGGAAAAGTTGAGGCTTATAATCAATGAATTAACCATTGTACAGTCAACTGAATACATATAGACAGTGCACTAAACCGGTTGTGGCCAAATAGTGGCCAGCGGGCTAGATCCGGCCCATCAATCTTTTTTTCTTGGCCCTTGAAGCATCCACATAAACCACTATATTAAATATCTATAAATAAAAAACCAAAATTCCTGTCAATTTAAAAAAAAAAAAACTATTGATGCCAACAATACTAGAGGGTTTGTTTATACTTTGGGCTGCAAAGTTGCTTTTCTGTCAGTGGGTGATAGCGTACGAGCTTTATTTATTACTAAATCACAGTGTAATTGTTGTAATACTCTAAGTTTGGCCCTCTGGCCCTGGCTATAATTTGGCCCTCTGGCCCTAGCTATAATCCAGCCCTGGCTATAATTCGACCCTGGCTATAATCCAGCCCTCTGGCCCTGGCTATAATTCGGCCCTATGGCCTGGACTATAATTTGGCCCTCTGGCCTTGACTATAATGCAGCCCTCTGGCCGTGACTATAATTCGGCCCTCTGACCCTGACTATAATGCAGCCCTCTGGCCCTGATTATAATTCGGCCCTCTGGCCTTGACTATACTGCAGCCCTCTGGCCCTGACTATAATCCTGCCCTCTGGCTATAATTTAATTAATCACATTTTTTAAAAAATTGTAATTTAAATTATAAATAATTATATAATTATAAATTATTAAATAAAAATAATTATAAATTAAAAATTATAATTTAATTCGGTCAACCTTAAGTTGGCCACCACTGCACTAGACCAGAAACAGCATTTCATAAAGCAGTGCCACTCATTTTGTGAGTGAAGAAAATTATAACAAAAATAAATTAAACTTAAGAAATGTGTGTGAAAAAGGATGAAAGATTGTTGTTGTTGACACAACGTGGGTGAAAGATTAACTGGGTTCTCTTTTATAGCTGTCTCAGGAGGTGGTAACATTTGTGGGTGCTGATAATTAGTTTTAGAACATTTTCAAATATAATCCATTTATTTTCAAATATAATCCATTTATTTTAAATTAGTTTCTTGTAAATAAATGACAATTTGTGACAAATGTTTAATTTCTTTAAAATTATTCTGCAGAGTTTGAGATTTTAATATTTAATTTTGCTATGTATAATTTACAGTTCTCAACATAAAAAAACGTATCTTTATAGCATTTTGTTCTTGAGAGTTCTCTTGGGGCTGAGAAAATGACCACATACCCCAATGAAGTCACTGTGTAGTGTACAAGGGAAAGATTTTATTTCATCCCTATTAGCCCTACTAGGAATTGATCCCACGGTCAACAAATTGGAATATCACAGCTCTAACCCATTTGGCTAACAGCTTCCATATGACCATGTAGCTCTCGTTTTCTTTAGTGATCTGCTATTGCTATGCATTTAGACATTTAGACCAGCTTGGGTCACAAACAAGATAGTGCTTTTGAGGTCATCACCACTTCCTCATATCTTGTCATTTTGGGTTGTTTCTGTGGGCCACATTTGTGTTCTTAGAGTGCTGCAGTTCTATAATGTCTGCTTTGCAGTTTGTTGGGATGCTCCACAGTCACATGTTGCCAAGTCACTGAGTACTATCTTGTGTAGGTGTGCTCTGAGGCCACAATGACTTGTTCTGAGTTTGAATATCTTGGCCTGCTCAATTTGTTACGGCTGACATGTTCTAGCTCATAATTTTGATGTATAACTCCCTCCATTATGTTTTTCTGGCTTGCTTTAGGATTGTTTTTATTTCTTTGAGGCTCTGGTTGGACTGTTGAAGGTTGTATTGCTTTTATGAGTTCATCTGCTTTCCGATTTCCAGGGATGCCACAGTGTTCTGGTATCCACTGCAGGATTAGTTCTGTCTTTTCTGACAGCGAACATGTGTTGTTCTTTATTTCATGGATGAGTCTGTCCTGTTTTGGACTTGACATTGCTTGTAAAACTGACTTTATATTGGTGAGGATGACAAATTTTGGACTTGGGGCCTCTTGCATGTTGAGTTTGTATGGCTGTGTGGTGTGCCATTGCCTCTCATCTGGGGCCTTTGTAGCCTAGCTGGGAAAACCACCCAACTGGGCTACCGACGTTCAGACAACCCATGTTTGGATTTCCGCTGGAAGCAATGTGAATTGTACTCATGGTTGGAAAAAAAAAACCCACGGTCAACCCAGCCACTAGCAGAAATGGGTACCAGGGTAGTACTCTGGGAAGGTGAGGAGTGCCATCTCTCATCGTGAGTTTTGATGTTTGAAGCAACGCTATCCAGAAGTCTCTGAACACTTCTGGATAGGCGGCCGAGCACATATGGGTGAAAACTTGCGTGCTAAGACGTTGATTCAAGTCTCTTACTTTACCTTTAACTTGCCTCTCATCTAAAAGTTGTGCACCTTTCTCCAGCAGGAAGAGAGTATGTTTCTGTCTTTCCACTCCATTGCTCTCAAAAGTTGAAGATATTTAGTTAGTCATTATCCTACACATTTTTGGGGAGAATGTGTTTACTTATTCTAATGATCATTACTTGTACATAGTTTGTTAAATGAACTTAATAAACTTATTTTATCCAATTTGTATTTGTTTTGCAAGATTGTTTAAACATAGGTCAATTTACTTATATTTATTAATGGTATAAATCTGATTAGAAGTTAAACAAACTTTTTAAACTTATTTTCTTACATTTTTCTTTTGTTTTGTATAGTTATTAAAACATAAGGTCAGTTTATTTATATTTTTTTGAGGTATATCTCCAATGGAAATCATTGTCTACACGAGAATATGTGTTTTTTGAGTTTCATCATCATCAGATACCATACTGCTAGCGTAGGTGATCATGTCTCTCTGCAACTTTCGATAGTTATTTATTATTTTTTTTGTTGACCTTCTGCCAAACCATTCTCTTAAGCTGTCTGCTAACTTTTCTCTTTACTTCCCTCTATCGCTTTGTCCCTCAATTTTCCCAGTTGTCACAATATATTCCAGCTGTTTCCTTCTCATTACATGGTCAAAAAATGATGATGTTTCTCCATAATATTGGAAATCTGAGTTCTTTTTGCTTTGGCCTCTTTCAGGACGTTGATGACTTTGTCTGCTCAAATTGTGTATCTAAAATTTATGTTTTTATTCTCTTTGCTATAAATTATTATACTTTTATTGGAGAATAATGATACAAGCATACAGGGTATCTTCATCTCCAGAGCTGCCTATATTCAGGTCTTTAAAAAAAATTTATGTTCCTTTTTTTTTTAATTATAATTGCCTTTCACCACTTAACTATTTATAAAAGTATAGTCTGCCTTACACATAATTTTTAACCACTGTTTGTTAAGCTCTTTCTAAAGTAAATTCTCTCTTTTTTTATTGATATTGCACCTAACCACATATTGCACCTGACCATATATTTACACCTGATCACATATTGCACCTGACCATATATTACACCTGGCCATATATTGCACCTGACCACATATTCCACCTGACCATATATTACACCTGATCACATATTGCACCTGACCATATATTATACCTGGCCATATATTGCACCTGACCACATATTCCACCTAGGGAGCCGCGATAGCTCAGTGGTTAGTGAACTGGATTACAAAGGACAAGGGGTAGGGTTCGATCCTAACCGACGGCTTCCAGGTTCACCCAGCCTTAAATGGGTATAGGATTTTTCCGGGAAAGTAAAGCGGCGCGGGTGTAATATTGACCACATTACCCCGAAAATCATGTGCCGAAAGTCTGTAAAATATATGGTCACTAACACCATATTCCCTATACGCCACTTGGCATGACGGGGGTACTTTACTTTACATTACATATTCCACCTCTTAAACAGACAGCTGCCTTCATAAGAAAGTCCGGAATCCTACTCTGAATGAGCCATGATTGCAGAAGAAAATATTCCACCTGACCACATTTTACACCTGACCATATATTACACCTGACCATAAATTGCACCTGACCATATATTACACCTGACCACATATTTCTCAACCAGTTCTGCTACTGGTATGTCTTTTGATTTCTTTATGGCTATTCTCTTTTCGGTATGTGCCTGTGCCATGTGTGTAAATTTGTTGTCTGTTACTGGACATTATATATACTTTGTTTAACATTAGGGTATATCTGGTTTTTTTTTACTAGTTATTTAAAATTACTTGTACAATTAATATAGTAATTTTACAAATTCAACTTTAATTCATTTCATACCTCTAATTGTTACAAAATATAAACTTTTGACCCCACCTGTGGAATACAAAGCCATGTTACATTTTTTAATGACATTTTAAACAAAAATTTGTAGACTACAAAATTATTTACATGAAATGTTTGTCCAATATAAAATATTGCATTTAGAAATGGTTTGAGAATGTGGTAGCAATATTAGCTTGTCAAATACATTTAATTTTAATGTGTTTTTTTTTAAACCTTTTCAGTGTTACCAAACAAGGCAGTGTTACCTCCTTCAACTTATTATTGGTTACACTAATCATTAATATTATTGGATAATTATTGGATATAGGCAATTATAGTACATCTTTTAGATTGTCTGATATTATATTAATTAGTATTTTTTTAAACATATTTTTGTTTATAAAATGCATTATATTATTGAATAACATTTGAAAGTACATTATTTTAGTCTGTTATAATTAATAGTCAGTTATCTTTAACATGTAACTTGATTTATAACAATCTATTCATGATTAAGCTAACTTCACCTCACTTTATAGACACAATATCGGTGAATAAGTTATTAAACAATTAATTCAGCCACAGCAGAAATTGTGTGTTTCTATTTGGCACTGAAATTGTTAAATGACTCATTGCACCATTAATATATTTTTACAATTTATTTAACCTTTGTAAAATGCCTTTTTTCCCCACTAAGATACTAGTGAAATAATCAGAGAATGATTGTACTAGCAGACATTACCTTTCACACATTATCAGGTATTCAAAGATTATTCCTGATTTAATATTTAATTGCTTGATATCAGGTACTATTTTTGCACCGAACATTGTCTCTTGCATTGTTATTACACTAAAAGACTTGCACTGGTGCCATCAGCCTCCCAAATCTATAGCATTGTTGTCCTTTTCTTGCCATCAATCTTACCTCTGATAGTCTTATAACGATGTCAAGTTGTTCTATATATTTAATTTACCTAATCCCCACCACTGTGGTTCTTGTTTCATACTTAGTCTTTCTAAGTCTGTAATACCTTGTATTTGTTAGCTTTGTTCTTCCCATGAGATGTTTCCTGCCTTGTATTCTCCATCTATCTATTCTCAGCACATAGGACAGAAAATTTACACTCTATATGTCCGACAATCTTTGCTATTAAGTGTTAGACCTTGCACAGGACCCACATTGTATCTTGTCACATGTCCCTGTGCTAGGCGAGCTTCTCAACCCCGACAAGGATGACAATGCCTATATTCTCAATACTTGCACAATATATTAACTTGGTAGATTAACAATGCAACATTATTTAACCAGCTACAGTAGAGAGATGGTTAGTAAACTGGTAATGCCAATCTTCAAATTCAATTCTAGTAGTCTAGATAACGACGTAGTTTCACATCTTTCAAAGTTTTTTCCACCCTTATTTCTGAGGTTGTTAATATCCATTGGCTGTCCGTATGATACAATAGCTGAACCAGATAATTTATCTGCTCTTTCATTGCCTTCAATACTTCAACCAGGAACAAGAGAACGGGTTCTATCCCAACTGATGGCTTCTAAATTCACTCAACCTTAAAGGGGCACCAGATTTTTCAAGGAAAGACAGCACAGCTGTAATGGTGGCCACATTACTTAGAAATATGCTGATGATACTGACACCATTTCCCTTACACTCCACGAGGCTACTGTGTTTTTTCCTCTTTACTTTAAAGAACATATTAAAAAAAAAAACACCTAAAATTACTTTTTGGTTGTGTTCATAATTTGTGGTGAATTACTCAGGTAAATATTTGTTGAATGCAACATTTTGTATGGTCAACATCTTCACATTTGTAATAGATGTCCCATATAATAAAATGGCACTGTGTTCCAACAGATCACATGTATTGTCGTGGTTACTCATTGAAAGCTCTTCACTGTGTTCCAACAGATCACATGTATTGTCGTGGTTACTCATTGAAAACTCTTCACTGTGTTCCAACAGATCACATGTATTGCCATGGTTACTTATTGAAAGCTCTTCACTGTGTTCCAACAGATCACATGTATTGCCATGGTTACTCATTGAAAGCTCTTCACTGTGTTCCAACAGATCACATGTATTGTCGTGGTTACTCATTGAAAGCTCTTCACTGTGTTCCAACAGATCACATGTATTGTCGTGGTTACTCATTGAAAGCTCTTCACTGTGTTCCAACAGATCACATGTATTGTCGTGGTTACTCATTGAAAGCTCTTCACTGTGTTCCAACAGATCACATGTATTGTCGTGGTTACTCATTGAAAACTCTTCACTGTGTTCCAACAGATCACATGTATTGCCATGGTTACTCATTGAAAGCTCTTCACTGTGTTCCAACAGATCACATGTATTGCCATGGTTACTCATTGAAAACTCTTCACCGTAACCATCTAGAGATTTTCAGAGCTCACAGACAGAAAATAAAATTGGAAAACCCTCCAATTAGTGTGACGTTATCAGCAATAGATGGCACTCTACCCACATCCACCCCTGTGTAATAGAGGAATAGAGAAAGAAGGTGAGTGAGCGGGGAAGAAAGACATGGAAATTGTGTTTGCAGAGATCGTGTCAGTAACGTGAGATTCAGTTCAGGGGACAGGGTGTGGGGTGTGAAATTGTGAGTAAGGTTCACGGGTGATGAGTGATTGAAAGAGGGGGTTGTTTTTGGATGTGAGAGGGTTAGAGTAGAGAGAAGGGTGAACAGGTGTCGCTGGAGGGCGGGTGGCTACCAGCCTTCAGATAGTTTTTAGTGGTGTGGTCAGCTGTCAGTAGGTTAAGACAGGTAGCTCCCAATGTGTGTACAGTTAAGTTCCATGGACAGCATGGTGAGATATTCACTCGTGAATATAATTGCTATAGATAGTGTTGGGAGATATCAATTGTTGTGCAGACAATTCCATGGACAGTCTTGTGTGATATAATTTTTTGTACAACAAAATTTCATGGACAGTTACTTGGATAGGTTTAATCTTTGTCCAGTTGATTGTCATGGACAGTTTTGTGAGATGTGAGCCGATGGAGACGACGGGTAGAACAGAGTGCTGCTAGTGTTAGTGTGGCAGCATACAAGCAGTGGACTCAAAATTGTGAAGTAAATCTGTAGTGTGATCTGATGGAGACGACGGGTAGAACAGAGTGCCGCTAGTGTTAGTGTGGCAGCATACGAGCAGTGGACTCAAAATTGTGAAGTAAATCTGTAGTGTGATCCGATGGAGACAAGTAGAACAGAGTGCCGCTAGTGTTAGTGTGGCAGCATACAAGCAGTGGACTCAAAATTGTGAAGCAAATCTGTAGTGTGATCCGATGGAGACGACGGGTAGAACAGAGTGCCGCTAGTGTTAGTGTGGCAGCATACGAGCAGTGTACTCAAAATTGTGAAGTAAATCTGTAGTGTGATCCGATGGAGACGACGGGTAGAACAGAGAGCTGCTAGTGTTAGTGTGGCAGCATACGAGCAGTGGACTCAAAATTGTGAAGCAAATCTGTAGTGTGATCTGATGGAGACGACGGGTAGAACAGAGAGCTGCTAGTGTTAGTGTGGCAGCATACGAGCTGTGTACTCAAAATTGTGAAGCAAATCTGTAGTGTGATCTGATGGAGACGACGGGTAGAACAGAGAGCTGCTAGTGTTAGTGTGGCAGCATACGAGCAGTGTACTCAAAATGGCCTCAATCAAAGTTTGACGCGAGCTAAAGGCTTGCATATGATGGTAGTGACATTGAGTGATTTAACAGTTGTATTATTCATGTGTGTCAAGTGAGAGGCCGACACCTCTAATGTGAGTGAGATGAACATTATAATCATATCAGAAGTTTGACGTGAGCTAAAGGCTTGCGCATGATTGTAGTGACATTGAGTGATTTAACAGTTGTATTATTCTTGTGTGTCAAGTGAGAGGCCGACAACTCTACTGTGAATGAGATGAACATGAGAGTCTTATTAGGAAGTGGTAGCAGGCGAAAGGCTTGCTGAGTGCCACAGTTGTGTGGTATGAACTTATCAGTGTTTTTATTTGTTATAGGCGAGCAAGAGCATGCTGATGTGTTTTTAAATGCAGCTGTAAAAGTAATGTTGTAACATGCTGAGTGTGTGAGGTGGACAGCACTGGGTCCATTCGGCACAGAGTGGGGTGGTGATCAGCTGAATAAAGTGAGTTGTATTTATCCACACATTGACTTGTTCAATACTGAATCAGTGAAGTACTCCTAATGTCACCTGGTAGTGACGAACGAAGGGGGGGTTACACCGCTAGATACAGGTTGGAGTGTGTGTAGCAAGCCATCAGTAAACAACGCGAAGTACGATCAACGACGGGGCATTTAGGCAGGCCAGCCGCAGTGTCCCACCAGTCTGCACACTACCAGCCGGTACTGTTCGATATCAGGCGAACACAGGTGTGACAGATGGGTGAAAGAAGTTAAGGTCTACACCTGCTCGCAAACCAGAAAACGCCAATGCTGGTACCTGCAGGCTTGTTTTCTTGGTGCTCAGAAAGTTCCAGCCTCGTTCCAGCGGCTGGCGTCATTTTATTGTCTGGCATTCAGTTAAATGAAAGATTGAGAGAGAGGAAAAAAAAGAAAGGATGAAGCAAGCAATGATATTTTTTCCTTCCCAATAAACAGAAGACCGCCTGCATCAAATGGTCAGAGAAAAGCAGATTTAGCAGTTGAAAGCCTTGATGTGATATCTGGAAAGGCTTGAGTAAAAGTGGATTTAAATTTACATAAATCATACATCCCCAACTTTGAAAATATAGCAGAAAAAATGCATTGCCAAAAATCACATTAGTTCAGTGCAGTGTATTGCTTTCTTTTTTAATGCTCATTTTGCTGTTTATCTTCATAAAGGTATGTAATTTTTTGTTGGTAAAAAACAGTTTTTTACGTTTATTTTTCTTTGAAAATAGGCACATGATAACTGTGTGACATGCAAAAAGTTATGTTATAGACATGAGTAGCTGTTGTTAAAGGAAAATACTTGGTATAGCGTGGAACAAATTCAAAACAAACAAGGAAATTAGAGAAATCGGCAATCAACCACTAATATCTTCTGTAATAAAGGAAAGACGATGGTCATATGTTGGACATGTGATAAGAGATAATAACCAAATAGTAAAGCAAGCCCTCATGTGGGAATCAACAGGTAAGAGAAAAAAAGGAAGACCCAAAGAGACGCTGAGAAGAACATTGATGAGAGAGGCAAGAGCAGCAGGAATCGGCTCCCTCAGTGAGATAGAGCTGCTTGCACAGAACAGAGACAAGTGGCGAGATTTGATCAAATATCTTTAAAAGAAAACTGCTAGAACAAAAATTCAGAAGGAGTATCTTGGTCTACGCCCTATGGGCCGGCTACGGCTCAAAAAGCCAATAGATAGATAGATAGCTGTTGTTAACAATATTTTGGATACTGGCTCCTGTGGTTCTTTGGAAAATTTCCCAAGCACTCTTGAACTACAAAAAGGTTGAAAATCGCTGCGCTAGTTTTCTAGGAATTTCCTGTCAGTCAGTAGGCCTTTGGAAATCTTTGGTCTATCTATGGTCTCTCTCTGCACTCTCATTTATTTTGTTCTCTGTGATCATTTCAGAAGTATCTTCGCTACCACTGAGGAAGACGCAAAGTTCTAGTTATGACCC
Organism: Megaustenia siamemsis; assembly: GCA_032433765.1. Lineage (NCBI taxonomy): Eukaryota > Metazoa > Mollusca > Gastropoda > Stylommatophora > Ariophantidae > Megaustenia > Megaustenia siamemsis. The sequence continues at coordinate 2,554,161 of JAVIAB010000125.1, read as the reverse complement.
CACCAGTCAGTTATTGGTATGATAGAGAATAAATCCCCACACAAATAAAAGTAAAGCCAAGAAAAACAAAATGGCTATATGAGCTTAGGTCAGTGATAATGTGTCCCACCCAACCACCACACTCTCTCTCTTTCACACTTGCTAAGCTAAACAACATACACCCCTGATAATATTGAAGAGGAACACTTAAATATAATCACCATATCTGACAAAACTGAGCTGAATCTGTTATTTCACAAGTTGTGAACTGTATATATATATATATATAATTTAAATAATTGCACACAAGAAATAAAGCAACTGAAATTTATTATTTCAAATGTTTAATAATAAAATTATTTAAAAGAAAATTCTTCATATACGTTGGTTTGTCTAACATATGCAATGCATTTTCAGAGAATTAATAAATGAAATAAAGAAGATTCATATATTCATAAGTCTTCTAAACATTATCCAATTCACAAGGTCCTTCCCTGATAAGTGTTATCTGTTGCTTATACAATATTTCAATAACAAAAAAATTGTGTTATTTCTTAAATTCCATTTAATAAACAGGACATTAAAAAGCCACACAAGCTGAAATAGCAAAGTAACGTTGTATGGAAGTCTCTTTACAATTGTGTCTGATATACCTCTAAAACACAACAGTTCTTGTTTTTGGATCTCTCTAGTACACAACATTTTGATGAGCCAAAATATTCTAGGAATTTCCTTGTGTTTTTGTTTGTTTGTTGTTAAGATCATCATTACTGCACACCAGACATCCCCCTTAGGAAAATCCTGGCCTATGTGCATGAGCTCTATTGCATGGCCTGGGATCCACATTGTGGGTAGGTTTTTGCTGAAAATTGTGCCCAGGCAGCGGCCATATCTGTGACCTACTTTCTTTTATTTTAACTGCCAAAGAATGTTTAACGTGTGTGAGCGCACACCGGACCTTCACTTTATTGCCATTATCCGAGAGGGCTAGACATCATATCGCACTATCCAAGAGGGGAGTGTAATGTCATCAAGAAACCATGAATTAATTTTTCCAAGTTTTGAAAAATCAGCACTTCTGGTGAGCTTTGAATCCAGGTCCTCCCTGTCCTGAGACTGGCGTCGTACCCCTAGACTAGCCAGCCTCCCATGTATGTTTTCATTTGAAATTATGACATTCTGGGTGTTTTCTTCTCTGTTGATCTCCAAAATTTGGATCCATATAAAAGATGGGGCTTTTATTTCTATATAACAATGACTACTTTAGTTCTGCCTTTGAGGATAATTCTGCTAACACTTTGTAACACAAATTATTACACAATTCATGGCCATGGGGGAATTTCCCAAAATGTAAAAAAAAATGACATAAAAATACCTTGTTACTATGTTTTTGCTTTTCTAACAATAAAAAAATCTATCTGGACTAATAATTTAATATACCGTTCATTGTTCTGTGAAGCTTCACCGCTGACATTGTTCATTTAGGTTAAGAAACAAAAATATTTAAACAAGTCACCATCGATCGCGACCGTTGCAAGTAAAAAGTCAGAATGACCTACATATTTAAACATGTTTATGAGAAAATTACACATTGTAGAGAGATTTTTAAATAACATCAGTAATAACTATGTAGGTCACAATTCATTTACATGTCAATGGTGTCTGCAACAAGTATTTATTTTTTTTAAAGCATTAATTCATTTTCCAACAACACAGTAGGAATACTAGACAGCTAGGTCGGGTTAATTGTGCACATGCTCCAAAACGACAGATCTAAAAATGCCATTATAAATTATTACTAATTTATTTTATATGCTATAGAAGAGAATATGAGAATAATATAACATTGTCAAATTAATATAATTCTGTTTCAATTGCTTGCAGAAGATGTATTTAGAAAACATTTAGGAACTATATCTTACCAAGGTCCAACGATCTTTGATAAACTATGCTAAAACAAGGGACCAATATATGCCTGCTTCATAGACTACACCAAAGCATTTGATAGAATACACTATAATCAACTTATAGACTGCCTAAAAGATATAAATCTGGATGACACAGACATACGACTGATATGTAATTTGCACTGGGAGCAAACAGCAATAATAAAATATAACAAGGAGAACTCTACACCCATTGATATAAAAAGAGGAGTAAGACAAGGATGCATCCTATCACCAAGCTTGTTCAATCCATACACTGAGCAAATCTTTAAAAACATCACTGAGATGCCAGGCCTAAACATTAATGGGAAGATAATCAATAACCTAAGATATGCTGATGATACTGTACTACTAGCAGAAAATCCTAAAGACCTACAACAATTGCTTAATGTAATAAACATGACAAGCAAGAAATATGGACTAGATATGAATATCAAAAAGACTAAAACTATGATCATAAACAAAGAAAATACTCAAAACCCACAAGTGGATATCAAAGTTGAAGGAATAGACCTGGAGACAGTTCAGAACTACAACTACCTTGGACATACTATAACCAGTGATGGAAAATGTACAACTGAAATAAACAAAAGAATAGGAATGTCAAAAAGTAATTTTCATGCCATGAAAAATATACTAACATCAAAACAAATAACACCAGGGCTAAAACTAAGAATAGCAAAATGTTATATCTTCACAACATTCCTATATGGTGCAGAAACACTGACACTAGACAAGAAAACAGAACAGAGAACTGAAGACTTTGAAATGTGGATATATAGAAGAATAGGTAGAATTGGATGGAAAGAAAAGAAATCAAACGATGAAGTCTTAAAACAACTAAAAATGAAAAGAGAACTACTAAACACAATTCAAACAAGACATGCGATTTTTGGGCCATGTTAAAAGACACAATAGCCTACTAAAAGTAATCTTGGAAGGGAAAATACAAGGTAAAAGAGGCAGACCAAGACTAACATGGACAAGTAACATCAAAAGATGGACAAATCAGCCTATGACAACCTGCACCATCAAAACAAGAGACAGAGCAGAATGGCACTCCATGGTAGCCAACATTCTTTGCAGAGATGGCACTCCATGATGATAACTGTAATGAAAGCGTGTATCTTATGAACAACAGTCTTTTAAAATCAACATTTATTAAAATTTCTCTCTGCCATTCTCTATTCTATTTTATTCATGTAATCAGTTTCATTGCAGTCAGGGCATCCCCATATCTGCTCCACCTCCCATCCAAGCATTTCTAACAGCGTATACAGACCGATTGTTCCTCTAAGTCGTCGATTTTATATACATCTGCTTTTCCCAAAAAGCACACCAGATCAACCAGACCCCTTCTCCACCTTTAGACTCCTCAGTCTTTCAGTGTATACACCTTTGTCCCACCTTTAGACTCCTCAGTCTTTCAGTGTATACACCTTTGTCCCACCTTTAGACTCCTCAGTCTTTCAGTGTATACACCTTTGTCCCACCTTTAGACTTCTCAGTCTTTCAGTGTATACACCTTTGTCCCACCTTTAGACTCCTCAGTCTTTCAGTGTATACACCTTTGTCCCACCTTTAGACTCCTCAGTCTTTCAGTGTATACACCTTTGTCCCACCTTTAGACTTCTCAGTCTTTCAGTGTATACACCTTTGTCCCACCTTTAGACTCCTCAATCTTTCAGTGTATACACCTTTGTCCCACCCATTCTCCTCCTCTGCTCTTAAGGTCTGAAGAACAAGCTTGGCAATGTCCTTTTTGTCCAGAGTAAGACCACATTCAGTGAGAGAGCTGCCAGCTTATCAACTATTCCATTGCTGTATACACCGGTATGCCCAGGACAGTACACCAAGGTTAACGCACTCGCTGGAGAGCCATCCAAGAGCTGCATCCATTCCTGCTGCATACGCTGTCTGTCAATCTTCTGTAGGATACTTTGCGAGTCAGCCACCAAGACTGCGTGAACCATGTTCTGTGCAACTATTGCCGCTGTTGCAGCTTCTATCTTCATTCTCATGCTGGACACCATTATGCTACTGTATTCTCTGCCATTCTCAATACTGCTCAATTATGTTTTTGAGTACTACATCTTCAGAGGTCAGTCGGCTGTTTCCTTAGATTCTAGTCTTTGGAGACTTGTAATGATCTTGCTTTACTTGTCAATAGAATGTGAACATACATTGGCATAAACTGTGACAAAAATAAAACATTATCATTACTGACTGTACAAAGTTGAACGCATTCAAAAATAAATGTCTAAGGAAAATACTTGGTATAGCATGGAACGAATTCAAAACCAACGAGGAAATTAGAGAAATCGGCAATCAACCACTAATCTCTTCAGTAATAAAGAAAAGACGATGGTCATATGTTGGACATGTGATGAGAAGAGATAATAACCGAATAGCAAAGCAAGCCCTCATATGGGAAACAACAGGTAAAAGAAAAAGAGGAAGACCCAGGGAGACACTGAGAAGAACATTCATGAGAGAGGCAAGAGCAGCAGGAATCGGCTACCTCAATGAGATAGAACTGCTTGCACAGAACAGAGACAGATGGCGAGATTTGATAAAATATCTTTAAAAGAAAACTGCTAGAACAAAAAAATTCATATAGGAGAAGGTTTATCTTGGTCTACGCCCTATGGGCCGGTTACGGCTCGAAAGGTCAATAGATAGATAGATTACTGACTGTGAATGAAATGATTACTGAAATAGGCAAGAAAACCATACTAATATCAAACAACTGATAATGCTGAAAAGGTAAAATTTTGACATGATAACACTTTGCTACCTTTTGATATATGCGGCATTTTGATTACAAAAGTAAAATCATTCTGGACAATAGTATATAAATTTATCTGGTTTTTAAACTGCAATAAATTAATACAAAAAAAATAAGAACCTCGGAAAACACAAAAGTTATTTTAAAAATTATAACATTTTAAGAAGCCTGTAAAAAAACATCAACTTTAAATCATAGCATTTTAAGGCAACTCTTCTGCCAATTAAAATGATGATGCCAAAACTAAATTAACATCAAGATCTCACAAGTTAATTATGACTGGTTATGATGCAGTGGCTTACACAATGGAATATATTTCCTTGGTCAGGCCTGTAGACCATTTCAAAATTTCTGCTGTAGACGTTGTCTTCTTCTTGGTGCTCTGTTAGCAGTTACTGGACTTTCCTTAGACTGATACTTCTGTCCTGAACAAATTTTTTAAACAAAATTATATGAATAAAATATTCAACTATTTTTTTTTTATTAAAAACAAAATTACATTATTAACATAAATTTGTCTGCAATGCAAGGAATGAAGCAAAATGATGTACCCAATCTTGAATATATAACTTTTTTATTTACCATTTGCTAAAAAATACAGGCCAACTCAAAGTAATATTAATCCTATGTATATAACATTTGTTAAAGGTTGTGAACAAAATCACCACTGCAACAACAAAAGTTAGTAGAATTATGGAGCTATGTACCTGGATGTATTTTTCTCTTGCATGGGATAAAAACATTAAAAATGGATGACCAAATAGACAGGGCCCTATAAAATCTGCAATGAAAGGTCTTAGATTCTTAAAAATAATTTTAAAACACATCTAGTTGGTAAAATTCTATATTTTTCAAAAGACTGTATGTTTGTTTGTTTTTCGTTCACCAGCTTTATGTCTCTAGCGAAGTTCAGAGAAACTGAATTTTGCGTGAATATCACTTTTTCTTATTTTTCGCACATGCAGATGTGAGCTCTGGTGACCCCCGTCATACAGTCAAATATTCTCCGACTTCAGAGGTACTCTCATATTTTTTTTTATCGTCAAGAGTTTTAATGTTTTGGGTAGATTTTCCTTTTAATTTTGCCTGGGCAGCTGTCATTTTTTGGTAAATTCTTTTTGACTTCAAACTACCAAGGGTTTTTTCTATCTATCTATCTATTGACCTTTCGAGCCGTAGCCGGCCCATAGGGCGTAGACCAAGATACTCCTTCTCCTAACTACTCTTACCTGTTGTTTCCCATATGAGGGCTTGCTTTGTTATTCGGTTATTATCTCTCCTCTTCACGTGTCCAACATATGACCATCGTCTTTTCTTTATTACTGAAGATAGTAGTGGTTGATTGGAGATTTCTCTAATTTCCTCGTTTGTTTTGAATTCGTTCCATGCTATACCAAGTATTTTCCTTACACATTTATTTTCGAATGCGTTCAACTTTGTTTCTATATCTCTTGTTGTTTTCCAGCTTTCACACACATACGTAAGGGTTGATAGTACATTTGATTTGAATAGCCTAAGTTTTGTGTTTGTGCTGATGAGTTTTGATTTCCACAACTTTTCAAGGCTTCTGAAAGACATTGCTGCTTTAGCTATTCTGATTCTAATTTCTAAAAGAGTTTTTTAACGCATGCAAAATGCACATGGGACCTGTTTTTTGCCATTTTTCTAAAGAACTAGACACCTGATCTCACTACCCAAAGACCAGGGGAGGGTAAAGACACGGATTGTATTTTTCTTTATTTTTCACCGCCTGTGGTGGGAATCGAACGTGGGACCTTCTTGTCTAGAGGTCAATGTCTTACCTTAAGATCACACAGTCCCCCAGCTGATTGTATGTGAAATATAAGTATACATTTTTGTAGTTTGCAACTGTAAGGGTAGACAAGAAAGAGCAATTATCATCAGGCAAATTCAGACAAATAGATCAACCTGAGACAGAGATTTCTTACATTCTAATTGACTTGATTAATAGGGCCTCAGAAAGTTCTTTTTTACGATTCAAACACTGTGTGTGAAACCTGGATAATTTTTTTTTTTTTTTTTTTTTTGGTCAACTTACACCTCTGACGAAGTCCCTAGAGACTAGGAACAGAATTTTGCGAGTTAATCCATTTTTCTCTAGGAGCCATGTGCACAGGGGTCCCTTGCCACACAGGCAGATAACTCTGTCTTCTGATGTACTCATATTTTTTCCATCCATGAGTAATTGACGTTTCAAGCTGGGCCTTGCTGCTGAGACTAGGGGTAGTTACCGTAGAGAGAAATCATAAATAAAAATCCCAACTGGTGCAGCCCAGTTTTGAACCAACAACCTCTCTGTCTCGAGGCCAATGTCTTGCCTCGAGACCAAACTAACCAGTCCCCCAAAACCTGGATAAGATGAGCTTTGTAGACAAATTTACACTATTGAGGAAATACTAGGTTCTTTAGCTCTTAGCTTACAGATAAAACTTAGTACTAATATTTTATAAGTGATACACCTATAGGTACATGGCAAAGTTAAGTGTATACATGTCATGATTCAAGATACTGATTGGTTGAAAGACTCTTCATCTGTCATTTCCTATTCTTGATATACTTTGCATAATGTAACATGGAAGTATTCTTTCTTACCTTCAATGATAAAGATTTACCATACAAAAATATGCAATATTGAACTCAATCTTCCAGAGAAAAGAAAAATGCTTATGAAGACTGTTACATACTTCAGTACAAACAATAAACATGCTTCAATGTATTAATTAAATAAAACCACCCAGAATGTAACTTACTTCGCTCTAACATTTCAGCAGTGTCTGGAAATCCTAGAGACCAGAAATGTTCAGGGGTGTCAGGTGGATGGTAACGCTCCCGATGTCGTGAACACTCATTCTTCTTTTTTTGTATCTCTTCCTCTGACAGTCCACTGTTCTTGTAATACTGCAGATTCAGAAAAGAAACTGCAAAAGCTATCAGTTTAAAGTGTCTTGTTTTAGCCGAATTTCATAATTAATGTCTTGTACAGCCCTTCTATCATCATAATTAATGTCTTGTACAGCCCTTCTATCATCATAATTAATGTCTTGTACCGCCCTTCTATCATCATAATTAATGTCTTGTACAGCCCTTCTATCATCATAATTAATGTCTTGTACAGCCCTTCTATCATCATAATTAATGTCTTGTACAGCCCTTCTATCATCATAATTAATGTCTTGTACAGCCCTTCTATCATCATAATTAATGTCTTGTACAGCCCTTCTATCATCATAATTAATGTCTTGTACAGCCCTTCTATCATCATAATTAATGTCTTGTACAGCCCTTCTATCATCATAATTAATGTCTTGTACAGCCCTTCTATCATCATAATTAATGTCTTGTACAGCCCTTCTATCATCATAATTAATGTCTTGTACAGCCCTTCCATCATCATAATTAATGTCTTGTACAGCCCTTCTATCATCATAATTAATGTCTTTTACAGCCCTTCTATCATCATAATTAATGTCTTGTACAGCCCTTCTATCATCATAATTAATGTCTTGTACAGCCCTTTCATCAACATACATTAATGTCTTGTACAGCCCTTCTATCATCATAATTAATGTCTTGTACAGCCCTTCTATCATCATAATTAATGTCTTGTACAGCCCTTCCATCATCATAATTACCTAGATCTATACCCAGAAAAGTCCACACATTATGGATTGAAACAATTTCTTCTTTTTTCCTTTAATTCAACGATATATATACATATATTTTTTTAAAAGTTACAAATATTTGTATGCAGACAATGAGTTCCCTGAACCCACTTCTAGGAAAAGGAAATTCACAAAAACATGTGAGTCTTTTACTACTAGCTACAAAATGAGTGTCCCCATAGCAGATGAAGACACTTCAGACTGTTGTGCTACATTTTCTTATCTAAATGGGCACTATGAAATATTATTATAAATATATGGCCTTTGGCATCTTGACAAACAACTGGTAACAAGCAATCATAAGTCAGTGGTTTAGTAAAAAGATGTTAATGTCTTATGCTGGATGCTGCTTTGCTGAACAGCTTCTCTCATGGCTGAATCTGTCAATACTGGATAGACAGATACAGACCCAGAACAAACATACAACATATTATAATTAATAATTGCAATAACTGAAACAGCTGCATAAGAGCTAATATTGATTGGTTGCTAGTTTGCTGAGTGGATTGGCTATAGGTTGATCTTGGAATGTGATTTTATGTACTGATAATTTCTGTTGTTCACTAGTTTAAAACCTTCCATATATTACCTCTTCTATTGTAGCCTTGCTTGTTTTTTCCTAGTCCAACAATCTCATCGCTACTGCATTATCACTAGTTTAAGAATCGTATAATGGTGATCATTGAGTGACCTCAGTATGTATTAAATTGTTCATCTCAAAATATCTGCATAATAAATAGTTTTGTATGTGCCAGATTATTCATTTTTACTGCAAAATAAGTGCACTTCTTATATCTAAGCTGATTTAATTAATAAATTGATATTACTGTCCTATATTAGTATAACAAGCTCACAGTTTTCTCCAGGTCTAATTATCAGATACTTAGCATTGTGGCCCCTAACATCACAGATCATGGCCTTTTGAGCACCTTAAGTGCATGCCATGAGGTTTTATTTGCTGCGTTGCTAAAAGACTTGATGACATGCGTTTTTTCTGAACCATTACACATGGCATAAGGTTTGATTTTCTGTCTTGCTAAAAGACTTGATGACATGCGTTTTTTCTGAACCATTACTCATGCCATGAGGTTTGATTTGCTGTCTTGCTAAAAGACTTGATGACATGTGTTTTTTCTGAACCATTACACATGCCATAAGGTTTGATTTGCTGTCTTGCTAAAAGACTTGATGACATGTGTTTTTTCTGAACCATTACACATGCCATAAGGTTTGATTTGCTGTCTTGCTAAAAGACTTAATGACATGCGTTTTTTCTGAACCATTACACATGCCATAAGGTTTGATTTGCTGTCTTGCTAAAAGACTTAATGACATGCGTTTTTTCTGAACCATTACACATGACATGGCAGTTTGCAACTTCAGATTATAATCTGGTTAGAAGGATGATGTGCCTGGACAGCACAAGGCATTGCACTTGTTGATGCTCCCAACACTTAACAAGATGAGAAGACAACATGAGACTTCACTGGCCAGTTATAAATTGTTTTCAGAGTGGATGAACACAACAGTGAGAGAACAACTTTGTTGTAATTCACTACGATGTTGGATATATACAGCTGCCACCTATTAACTTGACCAGATTATGCCTTTGTTCATATTTGTTTTCTTTTGTATCCTTTCAAATTATGGTCTGACTTTATTACTTTTAAACAAAATTCACTGTCTTTCAAGGCTTATAGTATCCTACTATTAAGACAATGGCTGATTGGCCTGATACCCTTTGCCTTGGATTCATTCCTGATGATTTCACAAAATTAACGAAGTTCATTAGTTGATGACCTCAGGATCTTTAAAACTCCAGTCTAATTTCATAAAATATTTGTTCTATTCTGGTATTGTAAAGATTCATTAATGTCAGTTCTTAGTGAAGATCCTTTTGACATAGATGAATCTAAAATTGTTCTATCTCTTTAATTTACGTACTAATGTAAAAGGGAGAGAGGAAGAAAGAAAGAGGATAGATTAGGGGAGAGAATGACAAAAGAGAATAGAGGGAAGGAGTGAGGAAAATAAGGGGAGAAGGGTAAGTAACAAATCAGGTAAAGAGAGTGAAAGGTGGATAAGAGAAAGGTGTGAAAGTCGAGAGAAAGGGGGAACGTGAAATCAGCTCAGGGGACTAAGTGACTCTCGAGAATTGCGAGAAAGTCACGTGTAACGAGAGGCAGAAGGGAATATAGGGTTTAAAATATAATCAGTGTTGATCCAGCGGTGGGCCTGTAGAGAGGTCCTGCCAAAAGGCGTTAGCCTCTCTTGGCTAACAACCTTTAAAAGAGTATTGTAAATAGTTGTTTTTTCGTTATGTGAGCCAGTTGGCTGCCAGTCGTTGAACAACAAGGTTGTCCATTTTTCAGTTAAGACACCAATGGTTAACCAAGTATACAGTTGTTTAGTGATAGTAGCAAGTATCCATGGGTCATAGAGGTTGCCCACCACTGGTGATCAGGGACAGTTGTTAGTGAATTCACTGAGCTTTAAGTCATGGTGAATAGTCACCAATGTTCTAGTACTGCTGTTTGACTCGGCTAGGAACAAGGCAGGACGAATGCACACGTTGTTCCTGAAATGGTGAGTAAGAGGCTCACTAACTTACAGCAGTTTTAGTTTTTGGTGTGCCCTGATCAAGTTTTCCAAGTGTGGAGCATGAAAGAGAAGATAATGTCATTAATAAGTTGGCAGACATAGGGCTGCTGACAAGTAACAGTTTGTGTGTGCCCTGATCAAGTTTTCCAAGTGTGGAGCGTGGAAGGAGACATAATGTTGATAAGAGGTGGCAGACACAGCGCTGCTAATGAGTAATAAAGTGTGTGTTCGCTTGTTAAATTCTTCCATGCGTGAAGTGGGAGGTGAACCGGGAGAGAGAGAGAATAAGTCATTGAAAAGCAAGCAGACAAAAAGCTGCTGGCGTGGTGAAATGTGTAACTTTGTGATATACAGTTTTGTTCATGATATGAGTATAAATGGACATTGTATGATTTTATCAAGGTGAGACAATTCTTGCTGGATCACGAGAGTGATTGAGTGGAGGTGGTGTGCTTCAATAAAGTTAACATTATTTTACACAGTACTGGTCTTGTTATGTGTTGACAGCGAGATAATCGCCACAGAGTTGCGACGAACGAACAAGGGTTGTATGTGAGAATCACAGCACGAAGTACGATTACGACACAAGGCAGACAGCTAGGCCGGCTGTGGTGTGGTCACGGTGGCTGATCAAGCTGACAGGTCAGCCTGTCATTCATAATAGGAGGCCTGTAGCAGCGGGGTTGTGCAGCTGGTGTGCTCGGGAAGACTGATCCAGTAACCCAGGCAGCCGAGGTTACAGAATACAGTTAGACGGTCATTCATTCATTCAAGGGAAGACAACAATGGAAGTGGTTACACTAAAAGCCATCCCTGCAGTTTTATTTTCCCCTTCACATCACAAGCCATTTACCTTGCATGTGTACCTTCAATCTTTTCTTCTCGTGATTGTCAACAAATAACTAATTTTATTTATGTCACTTTCACTTTCACCCACTCCAGCCACTGTTCTTGGTACATACCTCAAAACATTGTTTACAACTGAAGCCCTCAAGTTTTTCTCTCTCACTCCTTTTTCTAACAACACTGACATGAGGGAACTCTGTGTTTTCTTCTGGTCCTGGAACTCTATGGAGTTTTAAATGAAAAGGTATATTACTCAATGAACAATCTATAACTGTGCTTTTAAAAATTAATGATAAAATTTTAAGAGATTAAAATGTAAAATTGCAGCAGATACAAATAAAGGAGACCAAAAGAGAGATAAAAGTTAAGGAACTTAAATTATATACATTTTTATTATAAAGTAATAAAAATACTAACAAATAGTGCTAATGTAAGGGTAACTTTAATGCCAACATATTTGTCATGTCATCTCATCAGGTCGTATGTCCTTTGCAGAATGTTACATTCACTACAGCCCATCTGAAAGAATCTGTCTCTAGCCAGATCTCCCACTTCTTCTGTTGTCTTGTTCAAAGTCTTTCCAATGTCTTGAAACCACCCTCTTCATGGTCTGCCCGTCTCATCATCCAAAAACCAAGCCTTCCATTATTGTTCTTTCCTGCCCACTGTACCTTTAGATGTAGCCATATTATTTAATTTATATTTAATTTATATTTACTTGAATTTTACTTTATATTGGATTCATAGATTACGAAAAGGCATTTGATAGTTTAGACAGAAGAATGCTTTGGAAGTTGCTGAGTCGTTACGGAATCACCATAAAGTTTATTAACCTGATAAAAACAATGTCTGAAGGAACGAAATGTAGTGTGGTGCATGAAGGACAGCTTACAGAAGCATTTGAAATAAGAACAGGAGTAAGGCAGGGATGCCTTTTGTCTCCATTTCTCTTTCTACTGGCCATAGATTGGATTATGAAAATAACTCAAAACAACAGAAATGGGATCCAGTGGTCACTGACCAAACAACTTGATGATTTAGACTTTGCTGATGACATAGGAGCTTTCATTGCACTGGGAAACATATGGAAATCCAAAGAAATTAGGTTAAATACAAAAATAAAAATTTTCAACTCAAATGTTAAGTCGGTCCTATTATATGGCTGTGAAACATGGAGAACAACAAAATTGACAATCACAAAGATACAAACTTTCATTAATGGATGCTTACTCAGAATAAAAGGATGGAAATGGCAGGACAAAATCACTAACATAGAATTATGGAAATGTACCAGTCAAATACCAGTGGATAAAGAGATACAGCAAAGACGATGGCGCTGGATAGGACACACACTTCCCAAGCCAACTGAGAGTATTACACAACAGGCCCTTTTTTGGAATCCCCAGGGGAAAAGACAAAGAGGAAGACCAAGGAATTCTTGGAGAAGACAGATAGAAGCAGAGATGAAGATGATGGGGAAGGCATGGAATGATCTTAAAAGAATGGCAAACAACAGAACGACTTGGAAAGTGTTTGTTGAAGACCTATGCTCCACTGGGAGCTAAAAAGGTAGAAGAAGAAGAAGATATTTAATTTCCTCTGCAGAATGGTTTTTATAAAAGCCAGTGCTTTTAATCTTTAAGTCTTTTAATATGTCTTTGTTGACCTTCATCATTATCCAAGGTATCTTAAGGATTTTTCTGTACTTTTTTCATCATCATTTATCATCTAAGAAAACAAAATTGCATAAAATATTTTTAACTATTAGAAGTCACTAAATGTAATAAAATATATGTGCAATTCCAGTTTTGATTTAAGCCAGAAAGAACAAATAAAATGGTTTAGATTATCAGAAAACAGCATTTTACAACATGCATTTGCAACCAAATGCTTTATCAATCAAATCCTACAAAAAAATTAGGAACAGTAAGACTTTCCAACTAAAACAGGGTGTTAGGCAAGGTTGTCTGCTGTCACCAGATTTGTTCAATATTTATAGTGAGATTATTTTAAGATCCATAAGGGACATGCCTGGAATAACAATCAGAGGTCATAATATAAATAATCTAAGGTATGCTGATGATAGTCTTAATCGCTAAGAGTGAAAACGAGTTACAAGAAATGTTAGATATTATAGTGAAAAAAAGCAAAAATAAAGGAATCGGCCTTAATAGCAAAAAGACAGAAGTAAACAACAAAGAAAAAGACATCACCTCAGAGCAAAATAAAGACAAGTGGAACAATATTAAAACAGGTAAATGAATTTAAATATTTGGGAACTTTGTTAAACTCAGACGGAAGATGTACAACAGAGGTGAGATGCAGAATGGCTCAGGCAAAAGCAGATTTCCAAAAAATGAGGAAGATACTGTGCAATCCATTTTTGACAATAGAAACAAGAAAAAGAGTTCTCAAATGTTATGTAGAGCCAGTCTTACCATGGATGTGAATCATGGACAATAGGACAACAGACAAGAAAATCACTGGAGTCTGTAGAAATGTGGTTTTACAGAAGAATGTTGAGAGTACCATGGACAGCTAAGAAGAGTAATGAAGATGTTCTGAAAGAGGCCAAAGCAAAAAGAGAGCAAATTTCCAATATTAGGAAGAAATAATCATCATTTTTTGGCCATGTAATGAGAAGAGAACAACTGGAATATATTGTAAAAACTGGGAAAATTGAGGGACGAAGAGATAGGGGGAAGCAAAGAGAAAAGATACCAGACAGCTTAAAAGAATGGCTTGGCAGAAAGTCAACAACAGAAATTATAACTGTCGAGATCGAAAGTTGTGGAGAGACATGATCACCTATGCCAGCAGGCCCGGTACTTGATGATGAAGACTTTCCAAACAATGGGAGATGCATAATTTAATATGTCAAAACAAATTACTGTGTATGATTCAAACAACTTTCCAAGACTTTGTCAAACTGGTCTTGTTCAAATATGAAATTAGCCAATCAGAGCTGAATTAATGGTATTTCGCGTAATTTGTTACTTCAACAAAAGCAATAGTGCACATTTGGGCAACATCCAAAAAAATAAGGCTTAAAGTCAAGAGGCTAACATCTACATGCAGAGGAATTTTTATTTATTTTGAAGAAAGTTGTTCAGATGGAATCATCAACAAATGATATGTCCATGAGCACAGGTGATCATATCCTTGTATAGAGGCCAAGATACCCACCAGCAACTGTGCTGATGAAATAGAGAGGAAGAAAGAGAGAGAGAAGAGGAAGACAGAGACGGAGATATAAAATAAGGGGAAGTAACTTAAGGAAATGGGGGGAGAGAATTAGGTCGGGTAGGCTGACTGAAGACAACACTAGAGAGAGTGACAAGAAAGCATGAAATCTCGGAAGAGGTGAGTTGCACGGAGAATGTGTGTCACGTGAAGGAGATAGACAGGAGAAAGTTGAGACAAAGAGATAAGTTGGTTATGAACTAGCGGGGGGACGCGGACAATCGTTTCCATAGGGTGTTAGCCCGTGAGGGTTGGCAGCCCTTAAATTTGTATTGAGTTAGTTATGTAGTGAGTTAATTATGTTGTGAATAGTTAGTGTAAGTTTGAGTGTCTTATGTAGTGAATAGTTAGTGTCAGTTTGAGTGACTTTATGTAGTGAATAAGTCAGTAGTACGCCAGAGCTAGTGCGGGACGGACGTGCCCGCCGGGCCGTAGAGATCAAGTCTTATTTTAAGTTAGTGACTAGATAGAGTCTAAGTGTTAATGGCCTACAAATAAGGCAGTGCTAGATCAGAATAACTTCATGAGTAGTCTAGAATAGTAGGACACACAAATGTGTAGAAGTCTGATAATTCAGTGTGGTTCTGATGTCGGACACAGAGTGTGAATTCTCCATTGGTGAGTAGAACGCTCTAACTTTATCAAAGCATGTCAGAGACTGGTCAATTATGATCGCAGAGTTGGCAAGCAGAGTTCTGCTGAATGCAAGGTTCAAGAAGGGGTCTTGCCATCAATTATTCTCACAGATTCAGCAGAGTTCTGCTGAATGCAAGGCTCAGGAAAGGGTCTTGCCGTCAATTGTTCTCACATATTTGGCAGACAAGAGTTCTGCTGAATGCAAGGATCATAAAAGGGTCTTGCCGTCAATTATTCTCACAGATTTGGCAGACAGAGTTCTGCTGAATGCAAGGCTCAAGAGAAGGAATTGCCATCAATTGTTCTCACATATTTGGCAGACAAGAGTTCTGCTGAATGCAAGGCTTAGGAAAGGGTCTTGCCGTCAATTATTCTCACAGATTTGGCAGACAGAGTTCTGCTGAATGCAAGGCTCAAGAGAAGGGCTTGCCGTCAATTGTTCTCACATATTTGGCAGACAAGAGTTCTGCTGAATGCAAGGCTCAAGAAAGGGTCTTGCCGTCAATTATTGTCACAGATTTGACTGTCAAAGGGCTGCTGAAGTAGCAGTCAAAGGTGACACGGTTAAGTCAGTGAAACCCAGATAGACAGGAGACATTGTCAATTATGATCATAGGTTAGCAACACCATCATGACGAATAAGACACTACAGCCAGTGTCGTCGTCACATTTAGATCAACGATAACATCACATTTGAAATTGAATGGTAACAGCAAGAGTGAGTGGAGATATATGTCGCACAGATGATTGTTAATGTGAAACTGTAATCAAGTTAATATGTGTAACCTTCATGAGTGTTGTGTCTAATGTGGCTTTGGTGTTTTCAATAAGTCCGTGAAGAACGGACAGTGGTTGTCGACAATGTTATTACAGCGCGAAGTACTCAAGTAAGATCACAAGGCATTAGGGAGAAATCATCTTCAAAGTTGAACAGTGAATTATAACATCTAATAAGAGGCAGAAATAGGCATGAGCCTGTTCATTAGTGATGTTACATAAATCCTGTTACACTGAGAGAAGTCAGCAACCAAGAACCAACTGCTTATATCAGGATCAGCAACATGATGATCAGCAACGTGAGTTAGGAAGGTAACCTGGTGCTCAAATATGTTGTGCTGAGGTTGGGTGTGTAGAAAGATGCAGATATTACAGTTATGTCACAAATTACAACACAACACGTCTACATTCACTTAATATCGTTTTAATGATGGACGATGAAAAGAAGTAGTTTCAGGTGAACGCACAAAGAAAGAAAGAAAGAAAGAAAGAAAGAAAGAAAGAAAGAAAGAAAGAAAGAAAGAAAGAAAGAAAGAAAGAAAGAAAGAAAGAAAGAAAGAAAGAAAGAAGAAGTTCAAAGGTTTATCTCTTTTCATGTCAGACTGTTAAATGTCTAGTATTTGAGTCCTAGCCAGAGTGTACCACCAAAGTAAGGGACAAAGTTGAAGATTCATGGCTGCCAACCTTTGTTATAGGGATGGCAACATTTCAGCAGCAAATGTCTGTAAAACTAACCTGTCAAAACTATCTTGAGCTGACTGAAGTGGTGGGTCTTGATCTACATCCACAACGGTGCTGTCACCAAAATCAAAACATTGCTTATCACCAAACAAACTTGTGCTGGTATTCAAGGCTAGTTTTTCTTTATTAAAAGAATCACTGAGTATTTTGGGTGGAAGTTTACCTGTAATAACATAAAATGAATGTGTTTTATATGCAAATGTACAACAAATGTAACCTGTAATTTATAATTCTGTATGTAATTTATAATTTTAATTTATAATGATATGTTATAGCTAACCAATGTTGTATCTTTTGTTTCATTTTTAATACTTTCATTCCAAATGTGACACAACAGAATGAGAAAACAAATGTATAAAAAATTTAGAAGTTGTGAGACTGACATAACCACAGGTACCATAAATAGGTGAACGTATTACACAAGCATGCTGATTTTAAGTGGAAGATACATGACATATGATCTACAAAGAAGACTGTGATGAAATAATCAACAGAGAACGCACAATCGACAGATATGATAGAGAATATATGGCCAAAAGAAGAGGACGGAATGTAAGGTCAATAAACAAGAGAGAATATATGGCCAAAAGATAAAACTGTTGACAGGCAAGTAGGAGAACATACAGCCAACTGCAGAGACAAAAAATATACAGCCAATTGGAAAGACAGAGAACATACAGTTGACTGGAAAGACAGAGAACATACAGCTGACTGGAAAGACAGAGAACATACAGCTGACTGGAAAGACAGATAACACACAGCCGACTGGAAAGACAGATAACACACAGCTGACTGGAAAGACAGATAACACACAGCTGACTGGAAAGACAGAGAACACACAGCTGACTGGAAAGACAGAGAACACACAGCTGACTGGAAAAACAGAGAACAGACAGCTGACTGGAAAAACAGAGAACTGACAGCTGACTGGAAAGACAGAGAACACACAGCTGACTGGAAAGACAGAGAACACACAGCCAAATGAAAAGACAAAGAACATTCAGCAAACTAGAAAGACTGTGAACATACAGTCAACAAAAGACAGGGAATATATGGCCAACAGAAAACATACAGTCTACAGAAAAGAGAGAGAACATTTGTGGGAAAATAGAAAACAAACAGCTTAACTAGAGGACACTTTCAAGACTAAGGGGTTTTAAACAGAACTTGAAGCTAGCCACAAAATTAATCAAAGCTATTTGCATTATTGTCTAATGATTAAAGAAGAACAAAAGAAATGGCTTGAAATTGTTTTAATATGCACAACAATCACAATTTCATCAAATATTTAGTGTTTTAAATCATAGAACAATAATCAAGATATATAAAATTGTCACAAGTTTGAAAAAATAAAGAAGAATAACAATAGTTAACCATCCACTTTAACACCACATACCTGTACTTTGTAAAGCTGATTTTACTGCTAACGTAGGTTTCTTATGAATAAATTTGAAACTACATGAGATAGAAGGTATACTGCTATGAAGCTGGGAACCATTCTGAAAATAGAAAAACAAATGTGACCTAACAAAACCTATTTACTTATTTTTTCCTCACTAAAATTTGTACCTTACTTCTATACTGATTTATCATTGCCTTTATCTATTACAACAGACAAGGAAATGCTTTGAGCTAGATAATGTTCTGTTAGAATGAGAGGCCAAGTCATTACCACACCATGTAGTAGGGAGAGAGAAAGAAAGAAAACATATGAGGAAAGAGGAAGACAAAGAGAATGGAGGGAAGGAGTGGGAGAAATAAGGAGAGAGGGATAGAGAGATAGGTAGAGAACAAATCAGGTAGAGAGAATGAATTGGGGAGGGGGGGGGGTGTTTTAAGAGAAAGACGTGAAAGTCGGGGGACAGTGAACACAAAATCAGCTCAAAGGACTAGGTGGTTTCTCATGATTCTCAGGAATTGTGGGAGAGTTCACGGGTAACGATTGGCAGATGGAAAAAGAGTGGGGAAAACATAGTTTTGAACAAGCAGAGTTGATCAAGCCACTTTTGGCTACCAACCTTTAAAATAGTTTAGTTGTTAGTTGGTTGGTTGTGCGAGCCAGTTGGCTGCAAACCCTTGAACAGCAGGGTTGTAAATGTCAGTTATGTGAGTCAGTTGGCTACCAAGTTTCAGACAGTTAGTTTTAGTTTATAGTTGTTATTTGTCAGTTAAGTAAGTCAGTTGGCCACAAACCTGTGAACAGTTAGAGTTGTCAGTGTGTTAGTCAGTGTGTGAGTCAGTTGGCTAGCAAGTTTCAGACAGTTAGTTTTAGTTTATAGTTGTTATTTGTCAGTTAAGTAAGTCAGTTGGCCACAAACCTGTGAACAGTTAGAGTTGTCAGTGTGTTAGTCAGTGTGTGAGTCAGTTGGCTACCAAGTTTCAGACAGTTAGTTTTAGTTTATAGTTGTTATTTGTCAGTTAAGTAAGTCAGTTGGCCACAAACCTGTGAACAGTTAGAGTTGTCAGTGTGTTAGTCAGTGTGTGAGCCAGTTGGCTACCAAGTTTCAGACAGTTAGTTTTAGTTTATAGTTGTTATTTGTCAGTTAAGTAAGTCAGTTGGCCACAAACCTGTGAACAGTTAGAGTTGTCAGTGTGTTAGTCAGTGTGTGAGCCAGTTGGCTACCAAGTTTCAGACAGTTAGTTTTAGTTTATAGTTGTTATTTGTCAGTTAAGTAAGTCAGTTGGCCACAAACCTGTGAACAGTTAGAGTTGTCAGTGTGTTAGTCAGTGTGTGAGCCAGTTGGCTACCAAGTTTCAGACAGTTAGTTTTAGTTTATAGTTGTTATTTGTCAGTTGGGTAAGTCAGTTGGCTACCAAGTTTCAGACCTTTAGTTTTAGTTTATAGTTGTTATTTGTCAGTTAAGTAAGTCAGTTGGCCACAAACCTGTGAACAGTTAGAGTTGTTAGTTGTTAGTCAGTGTGTGAGCCAGTTGGCTAGCAAGTTCCAACAGTAGTCCCAGTTACAGTTATTAGTGCGTGCCAGCGAATTACCCACACTAGAACAGGTTAGTTTTAGTGCCAATTTTAGTATGTGAGCAGTGGGCTCATTGTGAAATAATTCATGGTGAAACAGTTACCACGGTCCCCATAAGGCTGTTTGACTCGGCCAGGGACAAAGGAAATGGAGCAAGAAACATGTTGATTTCT
The DNA here is from genome assembly GCA_032433765.1 of Megaustenia siamemsis. Classification (NCBI taxonomy): domain Eukaryota; kingdom Metazoa; phylum Mollusca; class Gastropoda; order Stylommatophora; family Ariophantidae; genus Megaustenia; species Megaustenia siamemsis. The sequence goes on along the minus strand of JAVIAB010000125.1, from coordinate 2,533,774 downwards.
TGAGGTGTAAGCAGTGTGCTCTCTAACCTATTGCAGTTCTTTTGTGTGAACTGGCAATGTCAACTCTTTGTAGTAATAAAGGAGAGTTTCATTAAGAAGTTGGCAGACACGAGGCTGCTAACATTTAATATTTTGTATGAACCTATCAATGTCCTGTCATTTGTGGAGTGTGAGAGGTCGACAGAATTACCGCAACTATATGAATAGGAGAGTTCATTAGGAAGCTAGGCAGGCATGAAGCTGCTAACATAATATGTGTATGGTATAAACTTAGCAGTGTTTACATGATGTGGATGTGAGGTTGGCACTGTTAAAATTCAGCCTATGTGAGGCAATCTTTTCTGTGCCATTCAAGTAATCGAGTGGATGTATTATGAACTGAATAAAGCGCACTGGTTTTACTCAGACGTGGTCTTGTTTATAAATTGAAGCAGTGAGGTACTCGTCACCAAGTAGCGACGAACGAACCACAGGTTGCATGCGGTCTGCAAGGCAGTGTTCGGTGTAGAAATCATCGGTCAGCAGCACAAAGTACTAATAGAACACAGGACATGCAGTGAGGTCAGCTGTAGTGTCTTAACAGTGGCTGATCAAATAGCGGGTAAGTCGGTCATCCATAACAGGTGTTTCATTCAATATCGTGGGTTCAAGGAGAAATCGTCCAAGTGAACAAGGCAGTAGTTACAAATAAACGTTTTTATCATGAACGTTTACACATGCAGTGCAGAGCTTAAATATTAAATACCCCCAGTATGAGAATGGAAGGAAGTACAGGCAATTATTGCTGCTCTGTACTGGTATTTTGAGGCCCTTTCAAAGAGGGCAGTTATTATGTCAGACTCTCCGTCCATAGTTCCAGAATGTGTAGCTCGGTGACAAGTAGATAGGATCTTTGAAGGCCTTGGACTGCAAGAATTTGTGTAGATCTCTACAGAAAGAACTAACTAGCTTAATTTGAATACACCCAAAGCAGAAATTGTACAAAAGTAAGTAAAGGGCCCTGTCACACCAGGTGGTGTATAGGGAATATGGTGTCAGTGACCATAATTTTTATAGACCTTCGGCACAAGATTTTTGGGGTAATGTGGTCAGTATTACACCCGTGCCGCTTTACTTTCCCAGAAAAAATCCAGTACCCATTTAAGGCTGGGTGAACCCGGAAGCCATCGATCAGGATTGAACCCGACCTCTTATCCTTTGTAGTCCAGTTCACTAACCACTGAGCTATCGTGGCTACCAGAAATTGTACAGCTTGTCATAAAAGATATATTCTTGTCATTGTTTGTTTACAGGAAAGTGACATGATGATTGATGAGGGTGCAGTTACAAGACTTTAAGAATCAGGGGTCAGGCTGAGCAAAGTAGGATGAAAGAACTTATAAAATAGATACAACTTTGTAGGAGTATTCAGAGAGCTACAGGAACTATAAGTATATACTTTTTGTCATCTGTTAAGAAGTACACTGCACCAATGAGTTTGTCCTGGGTGCAATGAGTGAGTATTACACTGAGAGTATTACACAACAGGCCCTTTTTTGGAATCCCCAGGGGAAAAGACAAAGAGGAAGACCAAGGAATTCTTGGAGAAGACAGATAGAAGCAGAGATGAAGATGATGGGGAAGACAGGGAATGATCGTAAAAGAATGGCAAAAAACAGAACAACTTGGAAAGTGTTTGTTGAAGACCTATGCTCCACTGGGAGCTAAAAAAGGTAGTAGAAGGGGAAGAAGAAGCAATGAGGGAGGCAACAATCATTAATCAGTAAACAACCAGCATAGTTTTTTTTACAAGCAGTTGTAGCATGAAAGATATTTCACATACCTGGGTATTTTGCTGCGGACTCGGCTGAATTGTTTCAGGGTCTTCTTCCAAGCCAGTGAAAATATCATCATCATCATCATCAAACCACTCATCATATACATCAGGTTTATTTTCATTCTAAAGGGATAAAATTAATCTCAATTTTAGACTCACGTGTGTGTATAAAAACCTTGGCAATCTGGGATCTTCCAGACAGAATTTTGCAATCTTCATTTAGAGGGATGTAAGCATAATTTACTTTTGGCAATTTACATCTTTATTATGATCCACTTTTTTTCATTTAAATTTTGTTCCGTCACCATACACATATTTTTCTTTATAAATGCAATTCTTTATATTCCTCACGGTTAACTTTGTCCTATTTGATGCGAGTCATATGCCACACATGACATAAAGCAATATGCAAGGATAGATTTTTTTTATTTCATCAGCTAAAAGCAAAATCTACTTTAATTAGGTAAAGGACATCTATCTATCTATTGACCTTGCGAGCCGTAACCGGCCCATAGGGTGTAGACCAAGATACACCTTCTCCTATATAAATTTTTTGTTCTAGCAGTTTTCTTTTAAAGATATTTTATCAAATCTCGCCATCTGTCTCTGTTCTGTGCAAGCAGTTCTATCTCTTTGAGGGAGCCGATTCCTGCTGCTCTTGCCTCTCTCATCAATGTTCTTCTCAGTGTCTCCCTGGGTCTTCCTCTTTTTCTTTTACCTGTTGTTTCCCATATGAGGGCTTGCTTTGCTAATCGGTTATTATCTCTTCTCATCACATGTCCAACGTATGACCATCGTCTTTTCTTTATTACTGAAGATATTAGTGGTTGATTGGCGATTTCTCTAATTTCCTCGTTTGTTTTGAATTCGTTCCATGCTATACCAAGTATTTTCCTTAGACATTTATTTTCGAATGCGTTCAACTTTGTTTCTATATCTCTTGTTGTTTTCCAGCTTTCACACGCATACGTAAGGGTTGATAGTACATTTGATTTGAATAGCCTAAGTTTTGTGTTTGTGCTGATAAGTTTTGATTTCCACAACTTTTCAAGGCTTCTGAAAGACATTGCTGCTTTAGCTATTCTGATTCTAATTTCTTTGCTCGTATCCCCTTCTCGATCAATGTGACTTCCAAGATAGATAAAGTGATCGATCTCTTCTACTGGTTTGTTTTCCATGTATATTTTGTCACCTGTTGGAGTTAAACTTGTCATGACTTTAGTCTTTTCATGATTGATCTCAAGCCCAATTTTGTTGGCTATTGATGATAGTTCATTTGCGTTTTCCTGCATCGTTTTTATCTGACTGCTGATGAGAACTATGTCATCAGCAAAGTCGAGGTCCTCCAAATGGTCTCCTTGTATCCATTCGATGCCTTTATTACCAGTGCAGCATTTCTTCATTATGAAGTCCATAACAATTCCAAATAACAAGGGCGATAAAATACATCCTTGTTTAACCCCAGTTTCTATTGGGAAACATTCGCTCAGTCCTTCCTCTGTTCGAACTGCACATGTGTAACCATCATACATGTCTTTGATAATATTTATGATTTTTTATGGTAAACCATATTGCTTCAGAATTTTCCACAAAGAATCTCTATGAATACTATCAAATGCTTTTTTGAAGTCGATGAAGTTAAGTACAAAAGGTTTTTGCTTTTCAATGTGTTCCTCCAATATATGTCGTAGAGTGAAAATGTGGTCAATACAGCTTCTCCCTTTTCTAAACCCAGCCTGTTCTTCACGCATTACTGTATCTATTGAATCCTGTATTCTATTTAGGATGATTTTGCAGAATAACTTTGAGGCAACTGACAAAAGTGTCACGCCTCTCCAGTTGTTACAATCTCTAAGATTGCCCTTTTTTGGGATCTTAACAATGATTCCTTTTTTCCATTTATGAGGCGTCTTCTCTGTTTTCCAAATGATGTTGAACATTTTTTGGAGATGTATTAGATTATGGAGATGTATTAGATTATGGCTATCAATTGCCTTGAGGATCTCAGCTGTTAACTTATCCTCTCCAGCAGCCTTGTTATTGGTCATAAGCTTTAAGGTGATTTCTATTTCACTCAAGGTGAAGTCATCTAAATTTACATCTAATTCTGCTGCTGGTGTTTCAGCTTCAAAATCTATTAAACTGTGGGGTAGTGGACGGTTAAGAATTTCTTTGAAGTGTTCCGCCCAACGGGCTTTTATGTTTGCGCTTGTTGTTAGCATTAATCCAGATTTGTCTAGAATTGGTGTTCCACTGGATGTATAGGTGTTTGTCAGCATCTTTTGTACAGTATAAAGAGTTCTGCTGTCTCCTGTAATTGCAGCTGTCTCTGCTTTCTCTGCCAAATTGTCTATATAAGCTCTTGTATCTCTTATTGCTGAACTTTTCACTTTGTTGTCTAATTCTTTGTATGTTGCTTTTGCCAGAACCTTTCCAAGATCTGTCTTTACATTAGTCATGGCTCTCTTCGCTTCTCTTCTTTCTTTGATGTATTTCCACGTGGTGTCTGAGATCCAAGCTCGTTTTTCCATTTTCTTCAGTCCAGCACTTGCTTCTGCTGCTGTCATTAGTATTTTGCTCTGTGAGTCCCACATTTCATTGATATCTAAGTCTATTTCACCGAGTGCTGTATAACAATTACTTAGCTCTATGTTAAACTTTTCCTTTATGGCTTCATCTTTCAGTTTATGACTATCAATTTTATGTGTAGTTGACCTCTTCTGTTGGTTTCTAAATTTTAATCTTATTTTCCCAATGCACAGGTTGTGGTCACTATTAACATCAGCACCTCTGTATGCTCTTACATCTATTAATGATGATCTGAATTGTTGTTTAATACATAGGTGGTCAATTTGATTTGAGGTTCTATCATCAGGAGATATCCATGTTGTTTTGTGAATATTTTTGTGTGGAAATAATGTCCCACCTATAACTAAATTTTCTATTAAACATAATTTTATTAATGTTTCTCCATTCTGACTTGTATTATCACAGCCTTCTCTCCCCATCACATGTTCCACTCCTGCGTTATCTTGTCCCACTTTGGCGTTGAAATCTCCCATTACAATTAAAAGATCGTGTTTTGGTATTTTGTTTATAAGTTGTTGCAGTTGGTTATAAAAATCGTCCTTAACTTCATCATCAGGTTCGTTAGTAGGCGCATAACATTGAATAATTGAAAGTCTTCCATGTTTTGTTTTGTAGCGTGTTCGTATCAGACGGCTATTTACCGGTTCCCATTCTAATAAACTTCTTGCAGCTTTGTCTGTCATCATTATGCCTACTCCTTCACGGTATTTTCCATCTTCCCTTCCAGAAAAACCGACTATTTTATTATCAATAGATCTCCTACCTGTTCCAAGCCAGCACATTTTGCTTAATCCTAAAATATCTAGATCGTATCTGTCCATCTCGACATCATGTCCAAAGGACATCTGGCAACATTTAATTGTAAAGGAAAGTGATGTATTAACAGTTACTGTGCTAAGCCACAGAATCTGGAGATAAGGAATAATTAGATAGGATAAGATAATTAGTGTCTACAACAAGAAAAATATTATACAGTCGAACCTGTCTAAGGCGACCATTCACGGGACTTTCAAAAACTGGTCCCATAGGACAGGTGGTCCTGCCTCACAGGTTTCACATAATAAATAGAGCGATAAAAAAAATTTTATCCTAAGCACTATGAAAACTAACCTGCAAATCAGCGTAATCCATGAGTAGAACATAGTGCACATGTCGGTCTACAATAGCCACTGGTTGGACACTTTTCATAAAACACGATAGTTAAACACACAAAAATAAAACACACATACACAGATTCCACTTATACTGTACATGTATCACTTTTGACTTGAAAAAAAATCCAATATGGTAGTCTGTTGTTTGACAGATGAAATAAACGATAAGTTCAATTTTTTTTGTACGTGAATACACTCTAAGCGGGCAATGACTAATTCTTTAGTTAATTCCTGTAATTTATACGGGCCACGCAATGGTCTACTCTGGTCTAGACGGAACCGCGAAGTGATGTCACTTCACGAATCATAGATCTGTGTCTGCCGTGTTTCTCACACCAGTATTGACTGATAAACGTAACACGTCCCACTGTAATCTGGGACTCACTAAATACGGGAAAACTTCGGCACCTGTAGACACCTGTGTCGATCGTTTATGGCTCCCAGCGAGACGGAGAAGGACTGGCTGGTCAGTGTATCGTTATCTCGGATTACCCGCGTGTCGTAAACGGGATAAATAACATTGGCGGCGGTTAATTAGCCTGGTCTCTGGTCGCGTCATACGGTGAGCACCGTAATCAGTGTTAGCATATAGTAAAAAACTCGGGGAAATTGTAGACCCGGTCCTATAACCAGGGAAACGCTTTAAACAGGTGGTCCTAAGACCAGGTTCGACTGTACAACCACACACTGAATAATGTAAAATGTAACAAACAGAATAATTTTCACATAAATAAATAAACAAAACACTATTTACAAATCATATTGCCAGGAAAGGTTTTTTTTATAAAAGCAGGAAAGACAAAAGGTGAGGAATAAATGTGTATGTAATCTGCAAATAATGTAACTAAAACCATAACATTGAGAACCATTGTAGATCCTATATACAAGTACATGTGAAGAGGTCACTTTATCTGAGTGAAGCAGTGTAGGTAAGGAAACACAGTTGACAATCATCTGTTTTAAAACTTCACATTTTGACATATTTACCAATGATTGTCCACAACTGTTCAGTAACTTTTTGTCTGTTGTTTCTTCTGCATTAACTGAGGACAACTGATTACTCCAACTATTTTGTTTTTCCAGAGTCTCCATCTTTTGAGATGTTTTAGACTTTTCAGAATCGAACCTTGCCAAATGGGAGACATTTTGCTTTGACAACATGTTTTGTGAAATTAAGTTTGGGGCAATGGTCTCATCCAAGCTACTAAGAGTTTGACACCTCGCAGTCACCATCTGTTAAAAGAAGAAATGGTACTTACAATTTTCATTTTAAAATTACAAATTTAGTTTTATGAAACAGATCATACACAATACATCTTGTTTCATGCTCTCTTATCATCAGTTATCTTAAATATCTCAATACAGTGCACAAACTCTATAGCAATTGTGGAGGTTTAGGTATTTAAGAAAAGTTAGTTAACATTATTTTAGCAAAGATGGGAATTTTACTTTGAATTTTGACTGAACAGCAGCATTTAATTTGCTGTTTTCAACTACCAAGATGCCTTTAAATTACATGGCATAAAAACAGGACATTCAAGGAGTTTTTGTCCTGCTTTGTCATTTCCAACTTGTTATTCCTATGATTTTATCTATCTTCAGGGGTACTGGTTGGTCTTGAGGCAAATTCAGTGTTCAAATTACTAAATAGATTTATTATCAATTAAAAATTTTGTTGAAAATCTAAATATGGAAAAATGTAAGCATCCAGCCTACCTCAGAATTCAAATACTCTGACAAATGAATATCAGGATTCAAGCTTCCGTTGAGTTCTGAAGGAGCCAGCCTGGAGAACTGCACATCCTGTAACTTATGGTCTACAGTATTTAATACTTGTTTCTTGCATTCTTGTAAACTTGTCTTCTGCATCCTAATTGTCTCTTCACAACCAAAGCTCTTCATTTCCAAAGGTGCAGTAGAGGTTATTGGTAATAACTGTGGAACTAGCAAGGAATCTGCAAGTCCATTATTGACAATGTCTTTTCTTGGGTTGTTCATCAACTTCTGTTGGGGTTTAACAAAGTCCAACTCTGGTGAACAATAAACAACTTGAAACCCTGAATCAGTTTTTATATTGTCAGGCTTTCGTGCACTCTTATTCTCTATACATTTTAATGACCTTTGAATAGCTTTAGCCATTTGCAATTTCTCCTCTTCAAGATCGGAAAAGTTCAATAATTTTGCATTATTTTCAATTCTGCTTGATTGTGCACCCTGATGTACAATTTTTTGCTGTTCAGATGATAAATTGTCATCATTTTTATCAGCACTGTGTACCTTATCAAAATTATAATCTTTTGTGTTTAAAGGTGTGTTTTCTTGAGATTTATTTCTAGCAGAAGCAACACTGGCTTTCCTTGAGGCCTCAGACTCAAATTTGACTCTTTGCTCATCAAAGAAATTCTGAGAAGCACGGGAATGTAATTTAGTATTTTTTACTTCAATTTTATGTAGAGATCCTTCTACTTCAAGGTTTATCTCATTGGCCTTGGGATTTTTATAAGTGCTCAATATGTTCATAGAATTCTGTAAGATTTCTTTTTCTTGCATAACTTCTACAAGTTCATTTTTCTTGTTACCATTTGACTGCCTGAAAGAGCCTTCATATTTTATTTCTTTAGGAAAAAGTAATTTTCCTGTTTGTTTACTGTTACTGTTTATTTTACATTCAGGCATACTTTTGCCAAAAGATGAAACCTTGTCTTCATCACAATTGTTACTATCATCATGTAAAGATTCCTTCAACACTGGAATACAGGAATTTGCAATGTTGCTTGTTTTCATTGAATACATTCTGTTTTCATCAACTGTGTCATGACAGTTATCAAGAAACTGTTCATCAACATTAGTATGGTCAAGGTCTCTTTCATAATTTGATACTGACTCTTTCTTTTTACAGCTGTTTGTGTCATTATGATTCTCTAACGTTATATCAATGTCATCATCTGAGTATGTTGAATTATCAAAAGCTAATGTTTCTGGGATAGCAAGAACCTGCTGACTATTATCACTATCTGATTCACAATCTTTGTTGCCTTCATTTAAAGCACAGCAAATAGATGACTTTTGTAGATTGCCCATTTGAGTAGAGAAGTTTGTGTCAGGAGCAAGAAATGCAACATTATGTTCTGTGGTATCCATTTTGTGAGGTGAATTATTTGGATTTCTTTCATTAGCTGGTGATGACAACTTCAATCGTTTTGCTTCTTGCTGCACCTATGGAAGGGGGGAAAAAAATGTGTGAAATCACAGACATAATGAATTAAACTTACACAATTATATTTCTTTTATTAACCCTTTTAACTCTGATATGGTACTACATGAGGATCAGCAACTGAATCTCCATGTTGGTAAGTCATTCTCAGAAACATTCATTTATTATTTGGAGGGACAAACAAAATATACATAATTAAGAATGAAATCATGAAACAAAAATTTAATTTAAATATTTCTACATTTTAAATTTAAGTTGAGTAAAAGAAAAATTATGAATCTAAGTCATTGAATAAGCAAGCAATATACAGAAACACAACAAAGTATTATGCCTAAAAAAAAACATGTTTAAATATGTGAAATAACAAATATATTATTTGTGTACCTCAAGATAGTGACAATTTTTCTTGCTCTGTTTAGTTAGGCTTAATCTAGTGTGACCTTTGTATAGCTCTGTTTTATGCACACTCTCTGTTTCTCTAGGATTGCATGTTTCCAGTGGTAAGTCAATATTTTCTTTACAATTGTCCACAGAAAGTGTTATGTCTAAATCCTTAGGCAAATGTTCTTGCCCTTTAGAAGACTGTGAATTTTTCGTAAGAAAATGTAAAATTTTCTTAGATATGATCATGAGATTATTCTTTTGTTTTTCTATATTTTCAGAGATTGATTCATCAGTTAGGGACTGAAGTTTCTCCTCTGTGAAAATAACAAAAATAAATGACATGTAATTATAACAGGCCCTCAACTTCAAATACAGACATGGCAATTTTTTTTTTATATGCAACGAATGGATAAAATAACAATTTAATTAGATGAAAGCAAAAACATGGACAAATAATGAACATGCTGTGGCAAAATAAATATTTCTAACAGTTATTTAATATGATTATTCTTGATCCTTCCTGCACCAATAGACGTCATAAGGCGCGTGAAGTGTTTTTTCCACCCATCTCTATTCTGGGCGAGATGTTTGAACTCATCTAATGAGTCTATGCCTGCTAACTTTGTTTCTCTTATAAGTGTCTTTTTTTGTGTCTCTTTAGGGCTTCCTCTTTTTCTGTATCATGATTTTCCCCACAGAAGAACCTGTTTGGGAATTCTCTTTATTGTCTCTTCTCAGCACATGTTCGACACATGTCCACCTTCTCTTCCTAATTGTAGATGAGATCTTTGTATGGTTATACAAAATATTTGATTTTGAAAACATTGATGGAATGCCAGAAATAAAAATCTATGGAAGATATGAAACAATCTAAAAGATGTAGACAACATACTTGTTGTTTGAAATAAAATTGCAAATATATTTTTCTTTTTTTTGTGAATGTAAAAAGAAAGAAAGCAATCATTAAAATGGTGTTTGCTTCAAGAGAAATGTAATAGGTGGAATAAACATTAAATTTATGTTCGGAGTGCAATGATGATGACCCGCAAATAACTCAATAACTCAAACATTAAAACCACATGGCTAACCTGAATGTTTGATAGGAAAGAAAAAAAATTACACTTGAAAAAGCACTTAACTGGTAAATGAAAATACAAGAGCTGTACCACAACAATGTAAATAAAAACCACATCAAGTGAAATACCAAGTGCTTTCATATCCATGGTTTTTTTATGCAGCAATCTATTAAAATGTTCCTGCTGTGCTCTGTTCATTTTCTTTAGGCTGACACAAGATTCACATATTCCAGAGCTGTTGGAAAAAAAAAAAAAGATATAAAGAGCAGCATTCATACCACAATTTTATATATATCTCTTGTGTGCTGCCTTCGAAAGATAATGAACATCAAATGGCAATCAATCATATTCCCAAACAATATTGTATGGCAAACTTGAGGTTAGAACGAGACAAAAGGGCAGACCAGTGCTGAGATATAAGGATGTTTGCAGGGCTTCCTCAAGGGAATTCTCTATCATTGAAAGAAACTGGGGAAATCTGGCTGCAGATCGTAGAATATGGAGAACAAAAATAAAAAATGGCACAGCAACTTTCAAGGCAGTGCTGATGTCAAATTCAGAAGACAAAAGGCGCAGGAAAAAAATAGATAAGCCAGGTACCACGAATACATTTTGTTCGTTCTGAGGCCAGATCTGTATATCCAATGTTGGCAGATTCAGCCACAAGAGAAGCTATTCAGCAAAGCAGCATCCAGGATAAGACATTAACATCTTTTTACTAAACTACTGACTTATCATCATTGCTTGCTAATATATATATATATATATATATACTTTTTTTTTTATTTCACACAACATGAACAAAAAGTGAAATAACTAAAATGAAAAGGCACACAGACACACACACACACAAAATATAAGAATAATAATAATAACAAATAATAATTAATTTGTGACAAATAAAATATTGCACAAACATATAGCATTTGAAGAACAAAGAAATATTACATGACCATCTATATCTCCTTTCCAGGACAAACTATATGATGATATCAATAGATTTCTAGTTATCACTGCTTTCTTTAAATATATACAAGTGACATCTGAAGACGAAGTACACAAAGTAATGGATACTATGCAAACAATGAATTCAAGTGTAAAAAAAATAGTAAAGTACTCCCGTCATGCCAAGTGGCGTATAGGGAATATGGTGTTAGTGACCATAAATTTTACAGACCTTCGGCACATGATTTTTGGGGTAATGTGGTTGGTATTACGCCCGTGCCGCTTCACTTTCCCAGAAAAAAATCTGGTACCCATTAAAGGCTGGGTGAACCTGAAAGCCGTCGGTTGGCATCGAACCCTACCCCTTGTCCTTTGTAGTCCAGTTCACTAACCACTGAGCTATCGCTGTTCCCTGAATTCAAGTGTATTTAACCCTTAATTACGATACATATCTGTAACTCTCCCAGTTATGATACCATAGTAAAAATTAAAACCACTTAAATGTAAACTTAGGTGCTCTAAATATAGTAATTTCTCTGAACTTTTGACACAGTACCGTGTGTTCACACTAGGCAAAACAAATGGGACTCAAAATTCCTGGCTTAGGTCATAACCTCATGGACAGAGCTTGTTACAATGCCTATTGGTACAGTCGCCGTAAGTCTGTATGCTCAGTGACCACATAACGTTATTCTTGTGTTTCCTGAGTCACAAAGGATTGTTTGATGTTTGCTGATGACCAGAAAATTTTCAAAAGGAAAAACTGCCAATTTCTTGATAATTAACAATTTGTGTTCGCATTAAACGATGTATCTCATGATCTCAACCAAAAAATTTCCAACAGCAGTGGAAACAAACACTCAGGGGTTGCTGAAAGTGATTATTAGGAAGGTAGATGGAGAGGGTAATGTTTAAATATGGAAAAATGTCAAATTTTGAGGAATTTGTGTTTTAATACTGTAAAAATTTACTATGGTATCATATTCTAGGGTTAAACATAAAAAATGTTATGACACATACAAAAATTACCTTTTTAGATTGTGTGGGTTCGTCTCAAGCAGTTTGCACTCATCAGTCAAGACATCAAGTTTTGCATATAAGTCTGAAATATATTTGTTTGTACGATAAATCTAATATACATAAATAACTATTTCATAAGAAACATAATCAAAAACAGAATAAACATAATGGTGTTATAACAAAATGAATTATTAGAGAGAAAAGGAAGCCAGTCTTTTCAATTAAATGCTAGAACTGGCACCATGACATGGTATAACTCAGCTTTGTGTAATGCTCTTATAGCATTAATGTCCCACTATAATGTCCAACATTTCTTGTAACTCATTTTCACTCTTAGCGATTAAGACTGTATCATCAGCATACCTTAGATTATTTATGTTATGACCTCCAATTGTTATTCCAGGTATGCCCCTTATGGATCTTAAAATAATCTCACTATAAATATTAAACAAATCTGGTGACAGCACACAACAATGTCTAACACCCTGTTTTATTTGTTGAAACATTCCCAATTGGATTCCAGTTCTTATGGCCGCTGTTTGTTGCCAGTCTATCTATCTATTGACCTTTCGAGCCGTAACCGGCCCATAGGGCGTAGACCAAGATACACCTTCTCCTATATGAATTTTTGTTCTAGCAGTTTTCTTTTAAAGATATTTTATTAAATCTCGCCATCTGTCTCTGTTCTGTGCAAGCAGTTCTATCTCATTGAGGGAGCCGATTCCTGCTGCTCTTGCCTCTCTCATCAATGTTCTTCTCAGTGTCTCCCTGGGTCTTCCTCTTTTTCTTTTACCTGTTGTTTCCCATATGAGGGCTTGCTTTGCTATTCGATTATTATCTCTTCTCATCACATGTCCAACGTATGACCATCGTCTTTTCTTTATTACTGAAGATATTAGTGGTTGATTGGCGATTTCTCTAATTTCCTCGTTTGTTTTGAATTCGTTCCATTCTATACCAAGTATTTTCCTTAGACATTTATTTTCGAATGCGTTCAACTTTGTTTCTATATCTCTTGTTGTTTTCCAGCTTTCACACGCATACGTAAGGGTTGATAGTACATTTGATTTGAATAGCCTAAGTTTTGTGTTTGTGCTAATGAGTTTTGATTTCCACAACTTTTCAAGGCTTCTGAAAGACATTGCTGCTTTAGCCAGTCTGATTCTAATTTCTTTGCTCGTATCCCTTCTCGATCAATGTGACTTCCAAGATAGATAAAGTGATCGATCTCTTCTACTGGTTTGTTTTCCATGTATATTTTGTCACTTGTTGGAATTAAACTTTTCATGACTTTAGTCTTTTCATGATTGACCTCAAGCCCAATTTTGCTGGCTATTGATGATAGTTCATTTGTGTTTTCCTGCATCGTTTTTATCTGACTGCTGATGAGAACTATGTCATCAGCAAAGTCGAGGTCCTCCAAATGGTCTCCTTGTATCCATTCGATGCCTTTATTACCAGTGCAGCATTTCTTCATTATGAAGTCCATAACAATTCCAAATAACAAGGGCGATAAAATACATCCTTGTTTAACCCCAGTTTCTATTGGGAAACATTCGCTCAGTCCTTCCTCTGTTCGAACTGCACATGTGTAACCATCATACATGTCTTTGATAATATTTATGATTTTTGATGGTAAACCATATTGCTTCAGAATTTTCCACAAAGAATCTCTATGAATACTATCAAATGCTTTTTTGAAGTCGATGAAGTTAAGTACAAAAGGTTTTTGCTTTTCAATATGTTCCTCCAATATAAGTCGTAGAGTGAAAATGTGGTCAAGACAGCTTCTCCCTTTTCTAAACCCAGCCTGTTCTTCACGCATTATTGTTGCCAGTACATGTTCTTTATTATTCTTAGATCTTTGCTGTCTACGTTTATGCTTTCTAAAATGTTGATTATTTCTTGGTGCTTTACTTTGTCAAATGCCTTGGTGTAATCTAAGAAAATATAATTATATATCTGTTTTCACCTCTAAGGCTCTTTCTACTAAAGATCTTATGATATAAATTACATTGCTTGTTCCTTCATCTCTAACAAAACCGCACTATTCATCGCTAATTTCTGGACTGATTTTGTTTCGCACTCTTCGCATGACGATTCTTAGTAATATATTAGTCATATGACTCATAAGGCTTATTGTGCGATGATCATTGCATTCAATCGCACCAGATTTTTTTGGTAGGGCTATGAATATTGATTTGAGCATGTCGTCTGGTATATATCCACTGTTGTAGATATCATTCAATATTTTTGTTATTATTTCTATTCCAAAATCACCCATGGCTTCAATCTCTTCTTTAGTTATATTATCTGGTACAGGAGCTTTGCCTGCTTTCATATTGCGCAAGGCGTCTTACACTTCTTCTCTGAGTATTTCTGGTCCTTCTCCATTATCCTTAATATTTACTTCCGTTCGTTCATCATTATAAAGATCTTTAATGTATTCTGTCCATCGTTCCCTTATGTTTTCTCGATCAATCAACAGTTCTCCTTCCTTTGATCTTAAACATCCAGTTTTTTATTGCGTTTTTCTTCCTGTTAATTCCTCAATTTGTTTGTATATAGCTTTATCATCTCCTTTTTGTTGCATTTCAATCTCTTTGCATCTCTCTTTTAGCCATGCTTCTTTTGCTTCATTGCATTTTACTACAATTTCTTTATTTAATCTCTTATGCTCATATTTATTTCTTCTTCTTGTATCCATTAGCTGCAAAATGTCATCTGTCATCCATTTCTTTCTTGAATTTGTCCTCACTGGTGATATGAACTCTTTTGATGTTTGTTGCATTGATTCTTTTAGCATTTCCCACTGTTCATCAATGCTTTGTATCTTCTCTATTGCATTGTACCGGTTCTGAATTGTGTTTTTATATTTGTCTTGCAGTTTCTTGTCTGATTTGAGTAAATCTAAATTTAACTTGATGCTAATTGAGGCTCGTTTTGTTGTTTTTAATTTTACTCTATGCTTTTCCACAACAGGTACATGATCACTATTGCAATCTGCCCCTGGTCTAGTTTTCACACACACTAGACTGTTTCTAAATCTATTGCTTATCATTATATAAACAATTTGATTATGTGCGTTGTCCCTGGGCTTTTCCATGTCCACAGACGTCTTGGATGTTGCTTAAACCAGGTGTTTCCTATCATCTTGTTGTGTGTTCTCGCCCAGTCAATAGGTTTCTCACCTCTTTCATTCCTCTTGCCTAAGCCATAATGACCAACTACTTCCTCAACTCTTTCGTTTCCTACTTTTGCATTAAAATGCCCTAGAACTATGGTGTTTTCATGTGGTTTGAATTTATGAAGTGCCTCACTTAACTCATTGTAAAATTTATCAATTGTTTCCTCTAGACTGTCTGCTGTTGGTGCATAAACTTGTATAAGATTTATGTCTATTGGCTTTCCATTCAATTTCACTAAAAGGACTCTGTCAGATATTGGGTAAAAGCCTTTCACTGTTCTTGCTCTTTCTGCATCAAAGATGATACCTACTCCTCTTCGGTGTTGAGTACCTCCAGAATAGATTATTTTATATTTATCAGAATACATCTCCCCTGATCCGGTGTATCTCATTTCGCAAAGTCCCAGTAATTGTAAACCCATTCTTTTCATTTCTTGTATGAAGTTTTCTAGTTTACCATTCTGCATGAGTGTTCTCACATTCCAAGTACCTATCGTTAGAGTTTGTTTTATCTTTATTTTGCTTACAGTAGCTTGATGACGATCGGGTATCACCTGTAGCACATGATGTCCCCTACCGAACGAGGGTTTTCCATTGGAATCCCCCTTTACGTTGTCGTTATTTCTATTGTTGTGGCGATTCATGATTGTACAAAGAAATTATGATGGTGGTTTTCTGTTGCCTTCTGTCGGTTTGTTTACGGTTGGCTCCGCTAGCCTTTGACTAAAAAGTCTCACCCACAAGGCAGTGAGGTTGCTTTACTTCGTGGTACCCTCCCTTAGCCTTTTACTCTCCCGAGCTTACCTGCAAGGCAGCAGGGCAGCCACAGGTTGTACTGTTTACTGCATACAGTAGCAGGTAAAATTACCCGACCTGACAAATTGTAACAGGTGGCTGTAAATTAATAATTATAATGAGAACATAAAATGACAGGTCACAACTAACATATTACACAACATCTCACATCTGCACTCACTAAACTGAGCTTAACTCTTTCTGAACCACTAACCAACACAACAGCTCCACTTATGCAGGGACTACCGGACCCAAAACTGACACATCGGCTCAGGTCAAGTATGGCTGAATATTTTAAAGTAAAGTAACAATTCTGTGTAAATAACCACCAATACTTGTATTTGATATCTAGAAAAAGCTTCATAATTACTTCCTTCGATTACATGCTATTTTCTTTATGTAGATATTGGATGTAGAGGTTGAATTTTCTATGTGAATGTGTGTTTTTTCTGACAAATAGTGGTCTCACCATTTCTTGTGCCTAATTTTATTATTTGTGGACATAAATCCATCAAGTAAAGTGTATTTTTTGAAGAACTTTGGATTAGTTTGTGTATAATTCCAAGAAGAACGGATAGTAACACACTTCTAGTCAGGGAGAAATGAAGTATGATATTTTGAATTTAAAATTATCTGCCCTTGAATATTTTTATACTATTTACAATAAATAATGAGAAGATAACAACTGGAATATATTGTAACAACTGGAAAAATTGAGGGACGAAGAGATAGAGGGAAGCAAAGAGAGAAAATAACAGACAGCTTAAGAGAATGGCTTGGCAGAAGGTCAACAACAGAAATGATAAAGAACTGTCGTGATCGAAAGTTGTGGAGAGACATGATCACCTACGCCAGTAGGCCCGGTACTTGATGATAAAAAATAATATATGTTATTCCTTCAGATGTCATCAATAGATTGCTATTTTTCATTTTCTTCAACCATTTTACTAATTACTTTCCGATGACATATAACATTTACATTTAATTATATTATTGCATAAAATTGTAAAAAGAAAAAGAGATGTGATGGAATTTTTATAAATTGAAAATTGATCTGGTCTGAACTAAAGAAAGCCTCCTAAAGTGAAAAGTCCGTTAAAAGACAGAAATAAGGAAGGACCATGAATGATGAAGAAAGATCATATAACCACATCCTAGTTTAAGTTTAAGCACATAAATAGTGATCTCCCCTTAGTTGGCGCCACAACACAAACTTCTTTTTTTCTTCTTCTTTTCTCTTTCACTTTCACTGATACCTAAAAGGTGTCGTGGTTTATATCATTTGTCGTTCTTGTGCTGCTCGAATTGTCTGAATTAGTGATTTTCCTTTGTTGTCACTGCATCTATCTTTGTGCCTAAATTCTTGAATTCCTCTACTTGTTTTATTTCTTTATCTTTGATCTTGATGTTTAATGGGTGTCTTAGTTTACATTACAACTACGACTACTACAGTGGTCTTAAAATACTGAAAATTATGTTCGGATTTAGATTTGTTTAGGTATAGTATAGGATTTGGCCAGCCAATTAAACTGGCCTTCCCTTCACAAACTCTCCTAATACTTTGACTTATGATAGTTTCATAAGTTTCTCTTTCTCAACTACTCTACACTACACTACCAATAATTATTTAATGACAGCAGATTAGAGAACCGCCGATTTTTAAAACACTTTTAAAGTGCACTGTGACTGCAGCAATGAACGTCAAAGGTGGCATTATTTTTTCGAAAAATAATATTGCTTAAATTATGACTTTATACCGTGAATAGGGTGTGACAAAGTAAGCAAAAATCAAATCATAACTCATAAAAAAAAACTGAAACTACTCAGTACTCAGTTAACACTCAGCGGCAGCTGCTGACTCAGCTGAGTCGCACGCAAACTGCAGAAGTGAGGAGGAACAATTTATTTTTATTTAAAAATCATATATTCATATAATTTATAAAAATTACCTGAAACAATGTTTTTGTGAATGTAGAACACCTGTTTGAGGGCACTGGTGAAAGCCGCAGTGTCTACTTTTTGTTGCGATATGGGCATGATTATTTTATATTTCAAGTGTAAAGTTTCCAAACACTCGACTCCATTATCAGTTGAACTTCCCACTTCTGTATCAGCTCTTTTGAATTAAAATTTACAATTCAGACTTCACAAAGGTGACTCGGTGATCCCGAAACTGCGTCTGATGCCGAATTAAATTAAAATTACGTTTACGTCACAGCCATCAATAGTAAATTTATAGTTGGCAGTGCTAATGCTTATTTTTCAGTAAAACCCAACTTTGAGCACGCCAGTTTAAACAAAGCGTAGGGTTACATAAACTGCATGAGGACGCTATACGGCATCTCCTGCACCTTCTTTCATTTCCGAACGTTTGGACCTCATCCCTCCTACAGAAATTCTTGAAACGAAGTCCAGAGGGGGATAGTGTGACTGGGTAAAACGCTACCTCCATATTCTGTGCCTAGGCATAGTGAAATGAGGAAGAAAGCACCAATGTGTAAACATGGAACGTAAGTACCATGTGTCCTGGACTTGTTAAAGCTAACACACTGAAAGAAAGGCAAATTAGAACTTCTGTAGTGTGTTTGTCAAATGTTTGGTAGAATCAGCCACGAGAGAAGCTGTTCGACAAAAACAAAACTTCAAAAATGATACACAATAGTCTCCACTAAACCGTCTGACAAGACGAAAAGGGCCTATATAGGAATATGAAGATATTAGTCAAAAAGCAAACTTCTAATGATTTATGTATAATTTATACTGGGAACAAACAACAATAATATAACAACGGGAACTCTATACACATTGATATAACAAGGCGAGAAACACACCCATCCAGTGCATCCTATCACCAAGCTATTATCATCATCATCATCGGGTGCATCATCATCTCCGCAGTGAAGGTTGGCTACCATGGAGCGCCATTCTGCTCTGTCTCTTGCTTTGATGGTGCAGGTTATCATAGGCTGATTTGTCCATCTTTTGATGTTACTCGTCCATGTTTGTCTTGGTCTGCCTCTGCCTCTTTTACCTCGTATTTTCCCCTCCATGATGACTTTTAGGTAGGCTGTTGTGTCTTTTAACATGGCCCAAAAATCGCACTTGCCTTGTTTGAATTGTGTTTAGTAGTTCTCTTTTCATTTTTAGTTGTTTTAAGACTTCATCATTTGTTTTCTTTTCTTTCCATCCAATTCTACCCATTCTTCTATATATCCACATTCCCCAAGCTATACACTGTGCAAATCTTTAAAACATCACAGAGATGCCAGGGCTAAACATTAATGAAAAGATATTCAATAACCAAAGATATGATGTTGAGACTGTATTACTGGCTGTAAATCCTAAAGATCTACAACAATTACTTATTGAAATAAACATGATAAGCAATAATTATGAATTAGATATGAGTATAAAAAAGAATAAAACTGTGATCATAAACAAAGATAATACTCTAAACCTACAAGTGGATATCAAAGTTAAAGGAATAGACCTAGTGACAGGTGGGAGCTACAACTACCTTGGATATACTATAACCAATGATAGAAAATGTACAACTGAAATAAACAAAAGAACGGGAATGGCAAAAAGCAATTTCAATGCAATGATAAGTTTACTAACATAAAAACAAATAACACCAGGGTTAAAACTAAGAATAGAAAAATGCTATAACTTCTCAACAGTCCTGTATGGTGCAGAAACATGGACATTAGACAAGAAAACAGAATAGAAAATTGAAGCCTTTTAAATGTGGATTTATGGAAGAATATGAAGAATTGGATGGAAAGAAAAGAAAACAAATGATGAAGTCTTAAAACAATTAAAATGAAAACAACTAAATACAATTTGAATAAGACTAATGAGATTTTTGGGGCATGTTAAAATGGTACTGCAGCCTACTAGAAGTAATCTTGGAAGGAAAAATACAAGGTAAAAGAGGCAGACCAAGAGTGACATGGACGAGTAACATAAAAAAAAATGGACAGATCACCTATGACAACCTGTACTATCAAAGCAAGAGACCGCGGAATGGCGCTCCATGGTAGCAAACCTTCGATGCGGAAACGACACTCAATTATGATCGAATCAATTCAGAGGAAGAGGTATGTTTACAGCACTCGGACAAACTGACAAATAATCAACAATAGAAAACTCAGTGGCACATCGCCTTGCCAAGAATAGACAAACACTAGGGAATACTGCCACTCAGCTAACAGTTAGCTTATGTAGGACCGAAGCAGTATCGAACCAGTGGCAGTGTTCCCTCCGTTTGGCTTTTCGTGGCAAGGAGCTGTGCTACTGAGTACGGGTTCAATCCTGCTTCGGTCTATATATTGTTCTTTGTTTTGGTTTTTTTCTGTTGTTGATTATTTGTCATTTTTTCCGAGTGCTGTAAACATACATCTTCCTCTGAATGGATTCGCTGATTATCGCCTCGGAAGTTTCCCTCTATAATAATATTCATTTATTATTATTTGTCTCCACACTCAATTATGATGTTGTTGGTTACCAGATGATACAAAAGCGGGACATTTCATATGGAAAAGCAGGAATTTTTTTAAAGAAGGACATTTTATTAAATTTTTTTTTTACCAAAAATTCAGGGCATCACAGCGTGACGCTTATTTTCAGTACCTTATGTAATAAAACATCGTAAAAGAAAAACATATCATCAACATAACAATAAAGGGCAGACAATTAAAATAAATTGAGGAATTGTAATATCTAGGAATGCTAGTGATAAACGACAATTCGCAAGCATTAAAAATAGACTCAAGATCCAACAAAGCTTGCCAAATCACCGGACATCTATAATGAAATAACACTAGAGGCAGTAAAAGCCCCAAAACTGACACCACAGCACAATCATCCTCCCAACATTGTGCTACCAATCAATTGGTTCAATGCCAGACCTAGACTCATCATCATGTGCCATACCGGTTGGCGTAGGTGATCATGTCCCTCCACAATCTTCTATCTACAGTGCATCGTATCAGTTCTGTTGTTGACTGTTTTCCATGTCATGACACCAAGCTATCCAGTATTTTCTCTCTTTGTCATCCGCGATCTCTCTTTCCTTTTATTTTGCCAGTTGTAACCAAGTATTCCAACTTTCCTCTTCTCATGATGTGCCCGAAAAATGTTGATTGTTTCTTTCTGATATTTTTAAGAGCTCCCTTTTTGTGTTGGCCTCTTTGAGAACTTCCTCATGGTCTTATACCGTTATAATTTCTGTTTTTGACCTTCTGCCAAGCCATTCTCTTAAGCTGTGTGGTATCTTTTCTCTTTGCTTCCCTCTATCTCTTCGTCCCTCAATTTTCACAGTTGTTACAATATATTCCAATTAACATCATCAGCATAATTATCATCATGTGCCATACCGGTTGGCGTAGGCACTCATGTCCTTCCACAACCTTCTATCTACTGTGTATCGTATCAGTTTTGTTGTCGACTGTTTTCCATGCCATGACACCAAGCTATCTATATAGTATTTTCTCTTTTTGTCGTCCGCGATCTCTCTTTCCCTGTATTTTGCCAGTTGTAACTAACTATTACAACTTTCCTCTTCTCATGATGTGCCCGAAAAAATATTGATTGTTTCTTTCTTATGTTTTTAGGAACTTCCTTTTTGTGTTAGCCTCTTTGAGAATTTCCTCTGAATTATTGGGAGTTAATCTGCTTCTTATTTCTGTGGTGCATCTTCCATCTGATGCTATTATTGTGCCCAAGTATTTGACGCGTTGCACTTGTTTCAGATTTGTCATGTTTATTTTTATGTTGCATGATGGTGATGACTGTTTCTTCGATATTATCATCATCAAGTACCGTCTGCTGGCGTAGGTGACCATGTCTCTCCACAACTTTCGATCTCGACAGTTATTTATCATTTCCGTAGTTGCTGTGAGTGTGACATTGTTATGTGTGCTACGTCATCGTAATGGCTCATCGTAAATCCTTAGACCGGCCGTACGCTAATCTTACGGTCTGTTGTTTGATGTGCGACGGGGATAATCTGACGACTAACTGTGTGTTTATATATTCGGAATTGGAGTCAACAACGATGACCTAACATCATCAAGCGCTACACATAAAAAAAATATGACGATTATCATTTTCAGGAGGACGTGAACTTCGGGGTATATGGTGGATAGGCGGCAGGAACCATTGAAAGCTATGCATGAAAAGTGTTCCTTGTTGCAGTTTCCTCATATTCCCAGTCCATGGGGGACTTGTTGGTTTCGAGGCAAGACGCCGGCATCGAGACAGAGAGGTTGTTGCTTCAAATCTCGGCTACACCGGTTGGGATTTTTATTTATGATTTCTCTCTGCGGCAACCATCCCTGGTCTCAGCAGCGAGACCCGGCTTGAAACGTCTGTTACTCATCGACGGAAAAAAACATGAGCACCTCCGAAGTCGGAGTTATCTGCCTGTGCGGCGAGGGACCCCTGTGCACACGGCTGCCAGGGAAAAATGGATTAACACGCAAAATTCAGTCCCTAGTCTCTAGGGACTTCGTCAGAGATGAAAACTGGCGAACGCAACAACAACAACAACAATTTCCGTAGGTGACCTTCTGCAAAGCCATTTTCTTAAGCTGTCTGGTATATTTTCCCTCTATTTTTCCAGTTGTTACAATATATTCCAGCTGTTCTCTTCTCATTACATGGCCTAAAAAATGATAATTGTTTCTTCTTAATGTTGGAAATTAGCTCTCTTTTTGCTTTGGCATCTTTCATAACGTTTTCAATACTCTTCTTAACTGTCCATGGTATTCTTCTTTGATATGACAATTACTTATGTTTTCTTACTATTCAGGCAGAGACCTTTCTTGTTGCTTTCTTTACTATTATGTTAATTCTCTGACTTTTACTAATTTTACAACCGTCATCCATATTGACTCTAAACGTTACATTTTACCGCTTCTAGTGCTGCTGTGTTATGTATTTTCTTTTAGTGCTAATTGATTTTTTTTTTTTTTTGCTATTAAAAAGTGTTATTGTCAAAGGATCCTATTGATTATTCATATAACTATAACCAAATTCAGCGAGTCTCTCTCTCTCTCTCTCTATCTCTCTCTCTCTCTCTGCGATCAAGACTCAATCAGAGTAGGATTCCAGACTCTCTCATCGATTGTCCTATATAGTTTCTCTTCCAGGGAGGTGGGCGTGGACCACATTACTCTTATCAGGTCTGTGTACTGGGGACAATCCTGTAGAACATGTTTTGTAGTCATATTGTCCAGTGTACAGTGGCATAGGCTGGTTGTACCTATTTTGAATTTGGTGAACATGTGATTTCTCATTCTATTGTGGCCAGTGCGTAGGCGAAGTATGATGACTTGATCCCTCCTTGATAGTTGGTGGTATCCGTCACTCTCGTTATGCTTTGGGTGTTCTCGTTTCAATTTTTCATGGAACTGACCTACAAGGATGGATTTGACTTCATCATAACTGAGCGGATCTCTTGTGGTAATCTCCCTCCCTCTTTAACTAATTTGTCTGCGCGTTCGTTCCCGTGTATATTACAGTGTGATGGTATCCACTGAATGCGTACTCTCTGGAAGTTATTGCATAGTTGGTACAGGGTTGTTCTCAAGTCATCTAGTTCATTGTTCTTGGGGCTTTATAGAGCTGATAGTACTGACAGTGCATCAGTCAGAATCACCAATTTATTGTGCAAGTTATTTTTGTATTGAGTAGCCAGTGTATTCAGTGAGTGTGTTCGATGTATATATAACTGCAGCTATAGATTTTTTTCTCTGTCTTGACGTTGTTTTGTGCCAAATTTTTCATCATCATCATGTACCGAGCCTGCTGGCGTAGGTGATCATGTCTCTCCACAACTTTCGATCTCGGCAGCTATTTATTATTTCTGTTGTTGACCTTCTGCCAAGCCATTCTTTTAAGCTGTCTGTTATTTTTTTTTCTCTTTGCTTCCCTCTATCTCTTCGTCCCTCGATTTTTCCAGTTGTTACAATATATTCCAGTTGTTCTCTTCTCATTACATGGCCAAAAAATGATGATTGTTTCTTCCTAATATTGGAAATTAATTCTCTTTTTGCTTTGACCTCTCTCAGAACATCTTCATTACTCTTCTAAGCTGTCCATGGTACTCTCAACATTCTTCTGTAAAACCACATTTCTACAGATTCCAGTGATTTTCTTGTCTGTTGTCCTATTGTCCATGATTCGCATCGTTATGTTAAGATTGGCTCTACGTAACTGTGGCGATTCATGATTGTACAAAGAAGTTACGACGGCGGTTTTCTGTTGCCTTCCGTCGGTTTGTTTACGGTTGGCTCCGCAAGCCTTTGACTAAAAAGTCCCACCCACAAGGCAGTGGGGATGTTTTACTCGGGGTACCCGCCTTAGCCTTTTACTCCCCCCCCCCAATCTTACCTGCAAGGCAGCAGGGCAGCCACAGGTTGTACTGTTTACTGCATACAGTAGCAGGTAAAATTACCCGACCTGCCAAATTTTTCATCATCATCATCGCGTGCCTTCTCCGCAACGAAGATTGGCTACCATGGATCGCCATTCTACTCTGTTTCTTGCTTTGATGGTGCAGGCTGACATGGATTGACTTGTCCATCTTTTTATGTTACTGTCCATGTTAGTCTTGGTCTGCCTCTGCCTCTTTTACCTTGTATTTTTCCTTCCAATATTACTTTTAGTAGACTGTTGTGTCTTTTAACATGCCCCAAAAATTTCATTTGTCTTGTCTTAATTGTATTTAATAGTTCTCGTTTTATTTTCAGTTGTTTTAAAACTTCATCGTTTGTTATCTTTTGTTTCCATCCAATTCTACCTATTCTTCTATAAATCCACATTTCAAAGGCTTCAATTTTCTGTTCTGTTTTCTTGTCTAATGTCCATGTTTCTGCACCACACAGGAATATTGAGAAGACGTAACATTTTGACATTCTTAGTTTCAGCCCTGTTGATATTTGTTTTGTTGTTAGTATATTTTTCGTGGCATTAAAATTACTTTTTGCCATACCAATTCTTTTGTTTATTTCAATTTTACATTTCCCATCATTGGTTATAGTATGTCCCAGGTAGTTGTAGCTCTGGACTGTCTCCAGATGTATTCCTTCAACTGTGATATTTAATTGTAGGTCTTGAGAATTTTCTTTGTTTATGATCATAGTTTTAGTCTTTTTGATATTCATTTCTAGTCCATATTTTTTGCTTGTTATGTTTATCACATTAAGCAATTGTAGGTCTTTAGGATTTTCTGCTAGTAGAACAGTATCATCAGCATATCTTAGGTTATTAATTATCTTTCCATTAATGTTTAGGCCTGGCATCTCTGAGATGTTTTTAAAGATTTGCTCGTGTATAGATTGAACAATCTTGGTGATAGGATGCATCCTTGTCTTACTCCTCTTTTTATGTCCATGGGTGTAGAGTTCTCATTGTTATAATATATTGCTGTTTGCTCCCAGTGCAAATTACATATTAGTTGTATGTCTGTGGCGTCTAGATTTATATCCTTTAGGCATTCTTTCTATAAGTTGGTTATGGTGTATTCTATCGAAAGCTTTGGTGTAGTCTATAAAGCAGGATATTGGTTTGTTTACTTCTGTGTACTTTTCAGTTCTCATGCTAAATATGGCTTCTTTTGTGCCACTGTTTTTCCTGAATCCAAATTGTTGCTCATCTAATTCAGTATTGATTTTATTCTGAATCCTTCCCTGTATAACTTTTAGTAAAATTTGTGTTACCTGTCTCATTAGGCTTATTGTTCTGAAATCACTGCATTCAACTGCACCATTCTTATTAGGCAATGCCACATTTTTACTTTTCTCAAATTTTGGAAAGACAACCCTGTATGTAACCAAAAAAGAATATGGCCGCCTCCATCAGTCATGTCAGCTTCAGTCAAATATTTGCTATAGCTGAGAAAGATATTTGCAGTCGAGAAACATTGAACTAATATAAACTGCTAGTGAAGATTAGTCCAGTTTGTGATGTGACTGGGAGCGAAATCCTAGGCGTGTCAATGGCGCTGTATCTACTTTAAGTTAATTTTTTTTTTTTTTTACGATCGTTACCGTTTTAACGTTTTTTTTTCACCAAAATATTTTTTCTTTTTTGAACTGAAGCAGCCAAGGCAACTTACTTTCTACTACTAGTAGAAACTTGTTTTAGTAGGGTTTTTTTATTTTTTAAAAAATGTACTCATCTGACTTTTACAAACACTGAAGTGAACACCACACGTCACACAGTTACCTCAGTTAGTCACCAGTTAGTGAGTTACAGTACACTGAGCATGTAACTCAACTGTCTCTCAGCTGAGTTCAGTATAGTTCGTGTTTTACAACACTTACGTGTGAAATTCAAATTACATTTTAAAAACACTTTTTCCGGTTCTATTTTCATTGTGACAAGTAACGTCAATCACAATGGTCAATGGATCATTTAATTCGCTCATTTATCTAATGGTACACACAACAGACACAGCCAGTGACTAGTCACTAGTCTAGTGAACCCAGACTGAGAGGATAATAATTAAAAGTCAAGAAATAGTCTAAGTCTCACTCAAACTTTTAGACTTGTCATTGTCTTATTCACATACTCTCACTCAGCAAGTGCAATGAGTGTTGCCATGCAGTGCCTGAAAAGAGCTATAACAATGGGTGGTGATAATATATTGATTGCTTCGCCTGGTTTTTTGGGATGTTCACATATACGCCATATTTCTAGACTTCTGGGAAAACAACTGTATTGTAATCAACTTTCTCATAAAGCAAAATCAACATTTACTTGTTGTCCATCATTAAATCTTAGAAACAAGTGTGAATTCTTTTGGTGGTGCTTTATGACACCTGCATTTAAGAACAGCTTCACTAAAGGTATAAAATACTCCAAGTATACAACGAGCAGTCACCTATTGGGACAGGATTCAGGAACAACATCCAGTGTGAGTGAGCATCTTGGTGGCACTAATAGAACAAAACAAGAACAAAGAAACATTGATTCTCTCATAGAAACTTGGTTCTATGAAGTTTGTCCTCGTGGTTCATTGGTGGCAAATCTTCCTTTCAGAACAGAAATAAAATCGTTACACCCTGAAGACTACCCAGACATGAATAAAGTGATAATACAACTCCACTTTGATGTTTCCGAGGGCAGAGAGTTACCTGATGCTCATCAATTGAGTCATATTAGTGACTTATATAATTTGAAAGTTGGCTTTGATGAAGACAAAGCAAATATGAATATTTCCTGCGATGTTATAAATGGGCTGACAATACCAATATCATGCACCCTTCTTGTACCACTGAAGTTTGGTAAGAATGATCTTTTCCGTTACCCAATTACTTGAATTTATTTAGCAAGTTAGAAATAAATTTGAGAAAGGAATATGCAATTACATTTTGAATGTAGTATGTAGTAAATTAGTTTTGATGTTGCTTTTAACATTAAGAACAATCTAAATCTTATACACTATGTGGTTTATATATTTTTTACATCTAACCCTGACTGTATTTATTTAAAATAATTCTTCTCCATTCACCAATTAATTCTCATCTTCATTTTCTGCCATTAAAAGAATTGTTAAATAGACATAGATTTGTTGTGTTGTGGTTTAAACAAGCTGCAATGATTTTTGGTCTTGCACATATGACTTCAGAATGGCATTTTTGGATACCAGTTTGCTGTCCCTCTTCAATTTTATCAGCTTGGCAAGACTGGTTAGTCTCTTTTCAGGCCCACCTATGTTTAGTAGGATCTTTATCAATTCTGGTTCATTTAGTCTAATTTGTACAGTAACAGTCATATATAAGTAGCTGACAACTTCCTACGCATGTGCTGTTGGGTGACACAGGCCTAATTATTTGAAATAAGAAAAGACTTTGTATAATTATTGTGTGATTGATACATTGAAATAACAATGATTTAAATCATCAGGAACATAGCACCAGCAAACAACAGAGAATAATCTGGGCAACCTTAAAAGAACAAACTTATAATTAAATTGCAAAGACATGTTTTTTCAACTTATTTAGTAAAAATTGTCAACACTTTTGGAAGAAGAGAGAATGAAGAAAGAGCTGTTAAACATTGAATACATGTTTAAAAAGGCTTCAGGTAAACAAAAATAAACTGATACATTTATTTGCCTTTTCATAGAAATATGTAAAGTACTATAGTACCAAAGTGAGGTGACTTTGAAAAAAATGTCAAGTATAGGAGTGCAATTTTCTACCGATCTGTATTATATGTCATGTTTTTCCCACTTACAAATAGGGAGCTTTTGACTCAATTTTTTTTAAAGTTGAATCTGGACACTAACCACCAGTTGAGAGCTCCTTGCAACCAAACCAACATGCTGAAGCTGGGAATTGGATTAAGTACTTCAACTAGTTTTTTGGGCATCCATTTTTTAAATTTTACTTACATACTGTCTTTGTTTGATGATAGATCACAACAGATGGGACTGAAAATAAATAGAGATAAGACTAAAATTATGAGAATTAATGGAGTTGGCAATAACCAAATAAAACTAGGAGAAATACCTCTACTAGACTACAATCTGACATATACCTGGGCAGTAATACAGACAAAGAGGAAGGAACATAAAATGATACCAAAATAAGGATATCAAAAGCAAGAGGAGCATTTGTTGCACAGGGAAACATGGAAGTCCAAAGAAATTGGGTTAAATACTAAAATAAAAATGTTCAACTCAAATGTTAAGTCAGTCTTATTATATGGCTGTGAAACATGGAGAACAACTAAAATGACAATCATGAAGATACAGACTTTCATTAATGGATGCTTATGCAGAATAAAAGGATGGAAATGGCAGGACAAAATCACTAACATAGAATTATGGAAATGTACCAGTCAAATACCAGTGGATAAAAAGATACAGCGAAGACGATGGCACTGTATTGGACACACACACTACGGAAGCCAACTGAGAGTATTACACAACAGGCCCTTTTTTTGTAATTCCCAGGGAAAAAGACAAAGAGGAAGACCAAGGAATTCTTGGAGAAGACAGATAGAAGCAGAGATGTAGAAGCAGAGATGAAGATGACGATGAAGACATGGAACGATCTTTAAAAAAAAATGGCAAGAAACAGAACGGCTTGGAAAGTGTTTGTTGAAGACTTATGCTCCACAGGGAGCTGAACAGTAGAAGAAGAAAGAAGACTGTCTTTGTTGTCATGGTATTAGACCCAACATGATCCAGGAATTTATAGACATAATTAATCTTCTCATTTGTTTTTTTTCTTTTTTACATTTTGACTATTATTGGAGTTTGATCATTTTATCATGTATTGGTTACATTTTTAGTTTGTTCTTTCATCTTTCAGACTTAAAGCTCACTCTGCATGGTGACAATGAAGTTTGTGTCCAAAAAATGGAGAGTAATGTAATTGTTATTGAAAATGACAAAGGAGATTGCCATCTAAGTAATATTAAGGTAATTATTTTTTATTTTATTAAATTACATTTTGCTAGTACCTTGTTCCTTCATAAATGTGCTTTGTTTCCTATCTTGTCTCTTTGGCCTGTAGCATGTCTGGCATCATTATGTTACTTGTATTTAATTTTAAGGCTTAGCACAATGTTATAAAACTGATTATATTTGCAAATCTTAATAAACTACTGCTGTACAGTAGCAAATTACCAATGTCTTGTTGGATAGAACATTAAAACAAAGTACTGAACTTTTATTTCATTTGGAGAGCTCAACCTAGGCCACTTGTGTTGTTGTGTAAGGGTCAGCCACCTATCAGCTGATCAGGCTCACATGACCTCCCAATTGGTCTTTAGTAACAACCTGCATAAAGGCTGACAAATCTGGTCTGGATAACCATGCTCTCCATAATGGTGGAGTCTGTTGATTTGGAATACCTATAATTGCTATTATTATTCTTTGTGTGGTTCGACAGACAAACACATAGTTCGACAACAATCGCGCCAACTGGGTAAGTTCAACGAATGTGAAAAGTCTGTGACGGTGGATGGGGAGGAAGAATCAGAAATGATCAACAGCCTAGAAAGCGAAAACAGCAAAGTGTGTAGTACATCATCATCATCAAGTACCGGGCCTACTTGCGTAGGTGATCATGTCTCTCCACAACTTTCGATCTCAACAGTTATCATTTCTGTTGTTGACCTTCTGCCAAGCCATTCTCTTAAGCTGTCTGGTATTTTCTCTCCTTGCTTCCCTCTATCTCTTCGTCCCTCAATTTTTCCAGTTGTTACAATATATTCCAGTTGTTCTCTTCTCATTACATGGCCAAAAAATGATGATTGTTTCTTCCTAATATTGGAAATTAGCCCTCTTTTTGCTTTGATCTCTTTCACAACATTTTCATTACTCTTCTAAGCTGTCCATGGTATTCTCAACATTCTTCTGTAAAACCACATTTCTACAGACTCCAGTGATTTTCTTGTCTGTTGTCCTATTGTCCTTGATTCACATACATATGTTAAGACTGGCTCTACATAACATTAAAGAACTCTTTTTCTTGTTTCTATTGTCAAAATGGATTGCATAGTATCTTCCTCATTTTCTGGATAGCTGCTTTTGCCTGAGCCATTCTGCATCTCACCTCTTTTGTACATCTTTCATCTGAGGTTAAAAAAAGTTCCCAAATATTTAAATTCATTTACCTGTTTTAATATTGTTCCACTTGTCTTTATTTTGCACTGAGGTGATGTCTTTTTCTTTGTTGTTACCATTACTTCTGTCTTTTTGCTATTAAGGCTGAGTCCTTTATTTTTGCTTTCTTTCACTATAATGTCCAACATTTTTTGTAACTCATTTTCACTCTTAGCGATTAATACTGTATCATCAGCATAACTTAGATTATTTATATTACGACCTCCAATTGTTATTCCAGGCATGCCCCTTATGGATCTTAAAATAATCTCACTATAAATATTAAACAAATCTGGTGACAGCACACAACCTTGTCTAATCTAACATCCTGTTTTATTTGTTGAAACATTCCCAATTGGTTTCCAGTTCTTATGGCCGCTGTTTGTTGCCAGTACATGTTCTTTATTCTTTGCTGCCTATGTTTATGCTTTCTAAAATTTTGATGATTTCTTGATGCTTTAATTTGTCAAATGCCTTGGTATAATCTATGAAACATAGGTATAGATCTGTTTTCACCTCTATGGCTCTTTCTACTAAAGATCTTATGATATAAATGGCATTGCTCATTCCTTTACCTCCAAAAAACCACACTGTTCATCGCTAATTTGTGGACTGATTTTGTTTCGCACTCTACGCATGATGATTCTTAGTAATATCTTAGTCATGTGACTCATAAGGCTTATTGTGCGATGATCATCACATTCAATCGCACCAGATTTCTTTGGTAGGCTATGAATATTGATTTGAGCATGTCGTCTGGTATATATCCGCTATTGTAGATATCATTCAAAATTTTTAAAATTATTTCTATTCCAAAATCACCCATAGCTTCAATCTCTTCTTTAGTTATATTATCTGGTCCAGGAGCTTTTCCTGCTTTCATATTGCACAAGGCGTCTTCCACTTCTTCTCTGAGTATTTCTGGTCCTTCTCCATTATCCTTAATATTTACTTCTGTTCGTTCATCATTATAAAGATCTTTAATGTATTCTGTCCATCGTTCTCTTATGCTTTCTTGCTCAATCAACAGTTCTCCTTCCTTTGATCTTAAACATCCAGTTTTTGATTGCGTTTTTCTTCCGGTTAATTCTTCAATTTGTTTGTATATAGCTTTTTAGCATCTCCTTTTTGTTGCATTTCAATCTCTTTGCATCTCTCTTTTAGCCATGCTTCTTTTGCTTCATTGCATTTTATTACATTTTCTGTATTTAATCTCTTATACTCATCTTTATTTTCTTTATTTCTTCTTGTATCCATTAGCTGCAAAATGTCATCTGTCATCCATTTCTTTCTTGAATTTGTCCTCACTGGTGGTATGAACTCTTTTGATGTTTGTTGCATTGATTCTTTTAGCATTTCCCAGTTCATCAATGCTTTGTATCTTCTCTATTGCATGTACCGGCTCTGAATTGTAATTTCATATTTGTCTTGCAGCTTCTTGTCTGATTTGAGTAAATCTAAATTTAACTTGATGCTAATTGAGGCTCGTTTTGTTGTTTTTAATTTTATTCTAAGCTTTCCCACAACTGGTACATGATCACTATTGCAATCTGCCCCTGGTCTAGTTTTCACACACACACACCAGACTGTTTCTAAATCTATTGCTTATAATTATGTAATCAATTTGATTATGTGCGTTGTCTCCTGGGCTTTTCCATGTCCACAGACGTCTTGGATGTTGCTTAAACCAGGTGTTTCCTATCATCATGTTGTGTGTTCTTACCCAGTCAATAAGTTTCTCACCTCTTTCATTCCTCTCGCCTAAGCCAAAATGACCAACTACTTCCTCAACTCTTTCCTTTCCTACTTTTGCGTTAAAATCCCCTAGAACTATGGTGTTTTCATGTGGTTTGCATTCTTGAAGTGCCTCATTTAACTCGTTGTAAAATTTATCAATTGTTTCCTCTAGACTGTCTGCTGTTGGTGCATAAACTTGTATAAGATTTATGTCTATTGGCTTTCCATTCAATTTCACTAAAAGGACTCTGTCAGATATTGGGTAAAAGCCTTTCACTGTTCTTGCTCTTTCTACATCCAAGATGATACCTACTCCTCTTTAGTGTTCAGTACCTCCAGAATAGATTATTTTATGTTTATCAGAATACATCTCCCCTGATCCGGTGTATCTCATTTCACAAAGTCCCAGTAAATGTAAACCCATTCTTTTAATTTCTTGTATGATGTTTTTCATTTTCCCCTTCTGCATGAGTGTTCTCACATTTCAACTACCTATCTTTAGAGTTTGTTTTATCTTTATTTTGCTTACAGTAGCTTGATGATGGTCGGGTATCACCTGTAGCACATGATGTCCCCTACCGAACGAGGGTTTTCCATTGGAATCCCCCTTAACGTTGTTGTCGTGTTTTTTATTGTTGTGGCGATTCATGATTGTACAAAGAAGTTACGATGGTGGTTTTCTGTTGCCTTCCGTCGGTTTGTTTACGGTTGGCTCCGCTAGCCTTTGACTAAAAAGCCTCACCCACAAGGCAGTGGGGTTGTTTTACTTCAGGGTACCCTCCCTTAGCCTTTTACTCTCCCGAGCTTACCTGCAAGGCAGCAGGGCAGCCACAGGTTGTACTGTTTACTGCATACAGTAGCAGGTAAAATTACCTGACCTGACAGATGTGGTAGACATGAGGCATATTCAGAACACGAAAGACGAGTATGGCGGACCACCATGAAAGAGATTGGAGCCTCATCACGTAACATTCCAAAGAAAGCCATGGAGAGAAATTCTAATTTTTTGTCAAGATTAACGTGGATGAGTAACATCAAAAGATGGACAAGTTAACCTAAGACAATCTGCACCATCAAAGCAAGAGACGGAGTGGAATGGCGCTCCATGGTAGCCAACCTTCTATGCGGAGACAGCACTCGATGATGATGATTATTGCTATACCTCTAGCCCAGCCAAGATCAAATTTTGCTCACAGAACCCAGAAATGCAAGAAAGCTATTGTAGTCTGTTATATTTGTAAAGTTACAAGAGTCAGTGGCTGATGTCAACCTTGTGGCATTCAGAGATCACCATGACATAATTATTCAAGTAGTGATTTTTTTCTAAATAGTGGTTATTGTATAAGTTAATATATTTGTCATGTAATTAATTAACAAACATTTGGATGACATTTTTCCTCAAAACTGTCATCTTCAGTTCTTCGTCTGTCATGACAGTTTTTGGGAAAAAATGTTCTCATCAGCAAAAAATCTGTTCTCCAGGTCATATCAAACCTGAAGTAAAATTCTCTCATCTGTGAATAAAAGAGCAACATATGCTTGCCGTCTGAAAAAAAAAAAAAACAGAAATAGTCCTACAGTGATTCCAGCACTAATCAATCCTTTTGTAAGGATCAGAAACATTGAGAATGCAAGCTAAGAATATGAGGAAACTAGACATTCATTAACACTTGTTTAAGGAGATGATGCTGTGAATCAAATGGTCAGACAACATTAGAAATGATGAACTGTGACAAAGAACAAATCAACTCACAGTTGAAGAAGCGTTAAGAAAGAAACATTAGAAATGGATAGGACATACACTGTGCAAGCCAACTACAGACATCAGACAAGCTCTCTCTTGGAACCCTCAGGGAAAGAGGAAACAGGGAAGACCTAGGAACTCGTGGAGATGTAACCGTGAGACAGATTGTAAAGATAAATTACACCTAGAAACTAATATTTAAAAAAAGTAAAGTACCCCCGTCACGCCAAGTGGCGTATAGAGAATATGGTGTTAGTTACCATAAATTTTGCAGACCTTCAGCTCATAATTTTTGGATAATGTAGTCGGCATTACGCCCGTGCCGCTTTACTTTCCCAGAAAAAAATGCGGTACCCATTTAAGGCTGTGTGAACCCGGGAGCCATTGGGATCGAACCCTACCTCTTGTCCTTTGTAGTCCTGGAAACTAATATAGGAGACAGTAAAGGACAGAAAGAGTTGGGGAGCTTTTGGTGAAAATCTATGTCCTAATGGAGGGTTGTTGTGGATCAGGCTGCCTGTGAGGTGACCTCCTTCAACCAAATGCCATGCAATGAATATCTGCAGGTATTTTGTAGTTCCCTTATAGTTCTGTTCAAGCATTTATCCCAATAGAGGGTAAAGAAGGATATAATGGATGAATGAGTAATACCAGTCCCATAGCATCTTCCTGAAAATGTAACAGCAGAACTAGCAAAAACATACAACATTTTTGAACGGCCCAACCCACCTCAAAGCTTTAAAGAAATATAGACACTCATAAAACAAGCCATGAAAATGATTTGGAGTCAACTGAATAGAAAATACAGGCAAGAACAAGGTCACCCATATCAATCAACTCATAAGATATGAGCAGATCAAGATCTTGAGGCTTAGAATGCATTCACAAAAATTGTTTTAAGATTCTTCCAGCAGTGATTGCAGAGTACCTAGACTCCTGAACATATCCTACTAGGCTACACTAGTCTGAACAGACAAAAAAATGAAAAGTAGGAAGCAGGAATACACATGAAAAACCAAGTAGAGCTTGTGCAAAGCTGGATTAAATGTAATAAAAGACAGCATCAATGTTCTTTAAGCACAGAGAACAAAACAAGACTAAACAGAATAAAAGGATAGAAGTGGCGGGACAAAATCACTAACATAGAATTATGGTAAAATACCAGTAGACAAAGAGATACAACGAAGATGATGGTACTGAACAGGACACACACTGCGGAAGCCAACTAAGAGTATTACATGACAGACCCTTTATTTTTGAATCCCCAAGGAAAAATACAAAGAGGAAGACCAAAATATTCTTGAAGAAAACAGATGGAAGCAGAGATGAAGTTGATGGGGAAGACATGGAATGATCTTAAAAGAATTGCAAGAAACCGCTTGGCTTTGTTGAAGACCTATGCTCCTCAGAGAGTTGAAAGGAAGAAGAAGAATCCACCTTGTTAATGTTTTACATTTGTTCATAACTAAATGTAAATGTCTGCATATGAAGTAATAAAAAAATGTTTTTATTTTTTGTTTATTTCAACAGAGTGGATCTATTAGTGCATTGTGTAGATCTGGAAGTATTACATGCAAGTCGGCCTTGTTGGGAAATGTTTATTTCCACACAGGAAAATCAGGGGTAATTTTAGATAGAGATTTGTAAAAGTTTGATATAAACACACATATCCATATGAGCAGTTGTTTAAAAATGCATAACTTTCTTAATCAAACTGAAAGAAAGAAATCATAGACATTTTTATTTACAATCCATGTTAATTAAAATTGCTAAGAACAAACTCATATTTTTCATTGGGATATATAAATGAATGTTGTTGCAGAACATGAACATTTTAAAATGATAATTAAATGACTTTACAGTATTACCATGAACATTTTTTCCTGTGTTTTCTGTTAGTAAATTTATTATAGTCTTATCATCTTGTATCTTAGAGTATAGTGGCAGATAAGCTGCAAGGCTCAAACATAATTTGTGAGACGGAACTTGGTTCAGTCCATATTAAGAGTTTGTATGCAGACAGTGCTATCTTTAGATCTGATGCAGGGAATGTTCGCCTTGGACAGTGTCATGGACAAGTGTACATACAGGCAGAAAAATCAAACCTGAAAATTGGTTAGTAATCAATCATTACATTTCTTTTCACCTCACATGCTGTCTGGCATCTTTGCTCCTATTAAAACTACATAGGATCCTTTTTTTTTAATTTTTTAAAATATTTAGTTAAATGGCAAAGTCAAACCTTACTGCAGCAGATATTTTTGTTCTTTATTAATTTTGTTTTGTTGTACATATTGATGTTACTGGGAATGCAAGTTTACTTTGTATGTTATGTTCCATAAATAGTAATTAGGCTGTGGCTAGATTATATTTGATGGGTTATGTTAAAAATAACAATGAGGCACATTAATATTTTGGGTGTCCGGTTAGCGCAATCGATAGGCGGTTGGCTTACCACGGCAACAGCCGGGGTTCGTAATCCTGGCGAGGACACCTGGGTTTTACTAATTCCCTAAAAATTAGTAGGAGCCGCGATAGCTCAGTGGTTAGTGAACTGGACTACTACGGACAAGGGGTAGGGTTCGATCCCAACCGACGGCTCCGGGTTCACCCAGCCTTAAATGGGTACCGGATTTTTTCTGGGAAAGTAAAAGCAGCACGGGCGTAATACCGACCACATTACCCCAAAAATCATGTGCTGAAGGTCTGTAAAATATAGGGTCACTAACACCATATTTCCCTATACGCCACTTGGCGTGACGGGGGTACTTTACTTTTTACTTACATTAATATTTTCATAAATTATAGTTGTATAATTTATTTGTATAAAATGCCAAATCTGCTGTTTTTTTTAATGTATCAAGTTAAATTACTGAGAAGACACAGGAAGTATATCCATCAGTCATATGCTCAGAACGGAAGAAAGAAAACTCCTGAACCAGTCCTTCATGTGGTCACTGGGTGGCAAAAGAAAACGAGGAAAACAACAAAAAAAAACCTCAAAGAAGAATAATTAATAGAGAGAGCTCACCTTGGGAATAAGAAGAAAGCTAAAACCTAGCAGTGAATTGTCAGACATGAATAGTTATGATTTCTGCCCTGTGTGCCATTTGTAATCCGAGAGGAACTAACATTTATACTATAATATCTGTCTGTTATTTAATTTCATGTAACAACCTTTTCATGTATCAACCCTTACGTATGCGTGTGAAAGCTGGAAAACAACAAGAGATATAGAAACAAAGTTGAACGCATTCGAAAATAAATGTCTAAGGAAAATACTTGGTATAGAATGGAACGAATTCAAAACAAACGAGGAAATTAGAGAAATCGCCAATCAACCACTAATATCTTCAGTAATAAAGAAAAGACGATGGTCATACGTTGGACATGTGATGAGAAGAGATAATAATCGAATAGCAAAGCAAGCCCTCATATGGGAAACAACAGGTAAAAGAAAAAGAGGAAGACCCAGGGAGACACTGAGAAGAACATTGATGAGAGAGGCAAGAGCAGCAGGAATCGGCTCCCTCAATGAGATAGAACTGCTTGCACAGAACAGAGACAGATGGCGAGATTTGATAAAATATCTTTAAAAGAAAACTGCTAGAACAAAAATTCATATAGGAGAAGGTGTATCTTGGTCTACGCCCTATGGGCCGGTTACGGCTCGAAAGGTCAATAGATAGAACAACCTTTTGTATTAATTACATTAATACTAGTCTTCACTCACAATGTTTGTTTTTAATCATAAAACTCAATCTCAGAAAGCCTTGATGGAGATTTGGATATTGGTCTCCAGTCTGGAAGTGTTGATGTTCACTTGAGTAGACACAACAAAGCTGATATAGATATCACAACAGGTAGTCATGTATCTGAAAGGTCCTAAGTTCCAATATACTCTGTAACTTTAGAAACAAAACTTTAATGTTATTGTGAAAATATAAAATTATGGGTTACAAAAACAAGTTTTCTTAAGTTGAATTTAATGCCAGAAGCTAAACCCAGACTTTTAGACTCAGTTGATGTGATGGACTGTATGGGCATTGTTGATATCCCAGTTCCTGCTGGAGAAATGACAGCTCATCAATCCTTATGATTAATACAATGTCAGGTCCTATTTAAAGCACTTCCCTCTCCTCATGAACCAGTTTGTTGTGACACAGATTGATTCTAATTGATCTCATGAAAGAAATGACTTGCGATCTTGATAACTTTAAGTCAGTGACACTGGCAGCCAGTCTAAAGTCAGCTAGCTCTTGCTTGCAAAGAATGCCTATTTTGTAAATCTGTCATTTTTCATGTATACAGTTATTGTAATTTATCTCTTTATAACTGCAAACACAATACCAATATTGTACAAGTGATTTAACTAGAACATGCATGACTCTCTGCTAGCAACCATACTAGTTAAAATATACATTTACTAGTAAACTTTCTTTCATTTCACTAGGATATTATTTTTATAAGTTACATTAATCATTTCAAGCTGAAAATTAATAACAAGGCAATGGTTCATAAATTATCTCTATTTCACAATGAAAGGGGGTGTACTTTTATGTGCAAGGTTATAATGTTACTACATTTAATTTTAGTGTTAATATATATATATATATATAATATGTATACTAATAGACCTTAGTGCTTAGTTTGTGCTGTTCACTTTATCCAAAGTAAATGTTTTGTAATAAAATACATGCAGTTTGGATTTTTTACTTTATTCTTTGTACCGTGTGTCAGGTAACTGTTACTGTAGCTGTATAAGTTATTCTTTCAGAAGATTAACATTCTTATTGATATTTTCCACAGGAAATATTTCTATTAGTTTCCCAGAAGGTACAAAGACAGATCTCAATCTGGACAGTCGGACAGTCATAGTTGATAAAAATGTAGATGCTAGGTTTACCTTTACGGAATTGCCCCATCACAAAGAAGGTGAATTGTTGCATCATCATTTGAAACTTTTAATTTCTTTAAAATAATATTCTTTTCTGATCCATCATAATAAGATAACTCATTATAAAAATTCACTGGTGATATTGCTTTAGCAATGTAAATACATTCTTTAAACTTTATCTTCTATAATTAGATTGGTTTCCCTGTGTATGGCAAAAAAACACATATAATTTGGCTATCATTCTAATCCTGCAAAACGGTCTCGTAAAATCAGATGTAGCGGGCCAAAGGTAGTTTTGTTGTAAATTATGACATAGCATACAAAGTGATATTTTTAAGAGTGATAAAAGAAGTAAAAATTGTATATTTTTAAGTTTGTAGTAAGAAGGTTGCATTGTTTATTAATTGAGATATATAATTATTTATTAATTATGATTTTTAAAATTAAATTCCTATGATGGGTTTAGATATAATAATGTAAGAAATTATACTTGTCTGCAGGATATATTGGGGAGAAAGGAAAAGCCATTGTGAATGCTCGAACATTATCGGGAGAAATTCTTCTCAGGTATCTTGACTGGATTCAAACAACAAAGGTGGCCTTCAAATTTGATGATGATAATGATGTGTGAACAGCCTATGTTAATCCATTATTGACTAACTTTCATAAAACATCTATTATGGGTGTTGCTGACTTCAGTCATATTTATTGTGGAAATCATATGGTTGTTTATTAGTTTATTCATCGCATTTCTATAGGACAACTAAATAGCCAAAGTGTTTATTCTCATGTGTTTTACAAAAAAAAAGTGCAATGTTTTGGCTCTGGTTTGTTGAGAAGAAAAATACACAGGACCAAACTGGCAACTAACCAGCCTTGTTGTAAAAGGTGACAGCAGTATTGTACATGTAACTGTCAGTAAATTGTATTGTTATAGAAACAACATATCTTTTACACTTAAGGCTTTTACAAGGAGTTTGTTGAAAGGTGATCCAAATATTCTATTAAAGTGGATAGTGTTAGAATAATGACATTTGTAAATTATCTTAGTTTACCTTTCAAACTGAACAGACTTTAAGATTTGTTAGGAACAAGTACATGAACAAGAGGCACAACTGTACATTAGAATTATCAGAAACATGATGTATATTACAAGAAAGAGCAGGTCTGTACAGCAGGATAGAGTTTGCATTGCCAATACTCTAAAATAGAACAAATGGTGACAGTGATTCTAGCACTGAGCTTCTATTGCAGAAGTACCCAGTGTTTGAGAAACAGAGAAAACCCAAGACCACAATCATGTTTGTAGATAGTAATGGGTGCAATAAATGTCACAAAGAAAATTGACTAGATCTCAATATTTTCAAAACACTTTTTAATGACAAATATATAAGGGGCAGTTAAGAAATCAAATCAAGAAATATTACATAAAGAAATGACATTTAAAAAAATAGATAATAAAAATAAAAAGAAGATAGAAAAAACTCATAGGCATATACTTATGAAGGAAAACCTAGTGACATCGGAATTGATCATGGACAAGACATACAGAGGTGATAGTGAGAGAACATCTCTGGGTGAACAGCAGATAAGAAATAATGAAACATTAAAATGCCCTAAAAATGTATGTGACAAAACAAAAGTCCAAGGTTACTAATTTATATCTAATATATTTGGTATCTCACATTTTAATCTCTCACTATTCTTCTTCCTCACTCTTCATTTTTCCTGGATTTCTTCATTTCTAAGAAGCTCACCACATTCTTTCAATATACCCATGTTTCAAGTGCCTCCCTTTGTCTTTAACATTATCTGTTCTTTACTTGTTCATGTTTCTTCATGATGAATAATATATTTAACATTAACATTTTGTAATTTTTGTTCTTTTAATTAATTTAGTTGATATTGGAATGTAATATCTTTATTGGGTTGTTGAATTTGTGTTTAAACGTTCTCATTTCCTTCACAGTTTCTGTTTTGCATTATTTCATTCTTTTATGAATATAGTAAAGAATGTGTTTTTATTTTTTCCTCAATCTCTACATGTATTCTACTTATTAATGAATGAATCACCCTTGATGTGTTTATTATAACAGTTATTACCTTTTGGAATATAATCTCAATTTACCTTTGAATGCCCAATTCATATTTGGTGTTTGTATTGTTGAATTCTTCCACTATGTTTTGTAATTTTGTCCACTTTCAATGGTGTGTTATCCAGTTATTAACAGTCATGGATTGTATATTACTCTTTCATTGGTGGATGTAGTATTATAAATTATTCTAGAGGATCTTTAAAACTTAAAATTTATTTCATCTTACTTTCTCGCATGTCCAAGGATTTTTATATTAATTAATTCTTCTTTGGTCATTAAGCATATAATTTGTTCATTGTTTTTTTAATTATATTCTCAGGTGTTTTTAAAAAATAATTACTTTCTATTTATTATGTCACTGATGCTTAGGTTTTTTTTTGGACACTTTTACTTGATAGTTTTAATTTATGCACTTCTTTGTGGACTGTCCCATTTTGTGTTTACTTGTGTGTATTTTCTTCACAATTTTCCATTGCATTTTGTCCTAAACTTTGCATGCTTATTTTTATTACTTCATTAAAATTAGTGTTAAATAAAGTACATACAGTGAACAAAAAAAATGCTTGCTTACCTGGAGATAATGTCTTGTGATTTCATATTACAAGGCATTTGTAAAAAAGAATAGAAACAAGTATGAACCCAGAGTAAGATGGAGGGAAAACATCAAGAGAACTCTAAAACAGCATCAAATACATAGACTGAGACTGCCTGGAGAGAACTAGATCTTTGTATGTGATCATTTTATGCCAGTGCCATCTTAGGAACAAACAAAACAGATAACAATTCTCAGAATGTTCAAACGTAGGGAATAACCCAAAATGGTAGCTAGATGGATGCAACACTATGTAAACACACAAAACCTGGCACCATAAAGATACCTATGATTTCAAACATGAACTGTTATAAAATGTATGTGTAGAAAAGAGGCCAGAAATATTTAGATAAAAATATGAAATGTCATTATAGAAATAATCCTTTTTGGGTTTATAAAACCAAAATGGGCTTCTTCATCCTATAACCCCATTGGCACACTACTG
This sequence comes from Megaustenia siamemsis, assembly GCA_032433765.1. Classification (NCBI taxonomy): domain Eukaryota; kingdom Metazoa; phylum Mollusca; class Gastropoda; order Stylommatophora; family Ariophantidae; genus Megaustenia; species Megaustenia siamemsis. The sequence continues at coordinate 2,491,454 of JAVIAB010000125.1, read as the reverse complement.
ACAGACTTATCAACCTTCTCAATGTTATTCTATCTTCATTGTTTCTTACAATGCACATGTAAGGCCTGTCCATTCTTTCTTTCCTTCTCCCCTCTTTCACAGTTTCCTGCAGAATAGTTTTTGCTAGGCCAGATAATTGAAGTACGTGGCCAAACCATTTCATTGTGCATTTCTTTGCAATAGTCAAATGATGATCATGTACCTCGATTATTTGCTGTATTCTGTTGTAACTTTTTCATTTAGCATACTATCTATATAAGAGATGCCAAAAACCTTAAAATAACATTACATCCGCATGGCTTGTATTTTCTTTTCTAGCTCTGCTGTAAGGGTCTATGTTTTGTAAGTGTTGAAAAACTGATAGAACTTAGGTGTGCATCAGTGTGATTTTAAAACCACAAGTGATGTTCTTATCTTTCTAAATAGGTTTTAGCCTTGCAGGGGCTGCTGTAGTTTATGCTGTTCTAGTCGATATTTCAGGTTTCAAGCCTTTGTCACTGACAACTGACCTTAAGTATCTAAATGTCTAAAACAACAAATGTTTAAATGTTGATTTTTGCAAGAATGCCCCTTGTACTATTGTTCATTTAAAGCAGACCATGAGCTGATTCACATAATTAAACTAATTGCTGTCATCCCAGGAGCATAGGATAATACTTGAAGTGGACTGCCACTGCAGTACAAATATCATGAGAGAAGATAACGGAAAAATCACCCTCAAATCTACTTGTTTAACCAGTGTAATGTAGATCTTAATGTATGTCACATTTACTGTAACACTACTAATTGTTGTTCTCCACTACCTTGCTTGAAAAGAAAATGCATCTCAATACAAAAATAAAAGGGTATTTACTTTGAACACTCAAGTTCATTGAACCCACAAACTACATACTCTGATTTAAAGAGAGTCATTCCATCCACTAGAAGAGTAAAATAGATTCCAGTGACTACTAAGTACTTGACTATCTTGGGCAAACTATTGTCTCAAAGCTTTGAATAGATCATAACAAACCAAATAAACAAACATAAGCTTTCTTGCTTAAAAGAAATGACAAAGATTAATTAATTCATATCTATAATGAAGAACAGAAAGGTGGGCATATATGTCAGGCATATGATGAGAAGAAATAGTAAGAGACAGTAAGATCATCACAGCAAAGAGAGGTAATACAGTTGGCACTAGTTCCCTTTGCTGAGATTAAGAGGCTCACCCAGAACAGGAATTTGTGGCGAGGCACACTGCGGGTCTCTATTCCTGTGCAAAATCTGACAATGCTGGAAGGATAACAGCAACAAGTCATCAAAATGAGAGTCTTTAGCTTGAAAGAATTAACATAACAAATTTTCAATTGTCTGACACACACCCCCTACTGTGCACATGTGGACTAAATGATCAAAATGCAGAACCCATACTACAATCTCATATTTGACCAGCTAAGATTCTTGCATTGACTGAGACTTAACATTACAACCCAAGCTGATTAGAGCTAAAGAGGAGTTCAAAACAACTATTTGTAGTTGGTCTTGAGGCAAGACGCCGGTCTTGAGACCGAGAGGTTGTGAGTTGAAATCTCGACTGAACCATTTGAGATTTTTATTTGTGATTTCTCTCTGTGGTTATCACACCTGTTCTCAACAGCGAGTTCCGGCTTGAAACGTCAATTACTCATTGGTGAAAAACATGAGTACCTCTGAAGTTGGAGTTATCTGTCTGTGTAGCAAGGGGCCCCTGTGCTCATGGCTGCCAGGGAAAAATGGATTAACACGTAAAATTCAGTTCCTAGTCTCTAGGTACTTCGCCAGAGGTGAAAGCTGGTGAACGAGGGGAAAAAAATACAAGTTCAAATTGATGACATCTGATGGTGTAAGTACTAAAATATGAATACAAGAAGAAGAAGATCACAACTGTACACTGATAACTTGAGGATATGTAATACCATGATAATGAAATGTTCTAACCTCTTCTACCATTTTTCTTCATGTTGCCTTCAAATGCTTTGACTGTTCACTATCATGTTAGAAAAAATATCTTTGTTACATTTATCTCATTTACTTTGGTCTACTGGGTGAGTTGAACTATTTATAATAATAATAGTTAATTACATAGTGGTTTTGTGAGATCCAATATCAAACCATCTCAGGTAATGGCAAAAAACAGGAGGTTCCATGTGCATTCTTGAACGTCAAAGAAGCCTTGGTCGGGTAATGGCGAAAAACAGGAGGTCCCGTATGCACTCTTGAATGTCAAAGAACCATTGTCAGTTAAACATTGACAAAGATCCTGCCAAAAATTGGCTGCAGCCCGGGCAAAATTGTTATAAAAAAATCTACCTGCCATGAAGAATCAGAGGCAGTGCTTCAGAGTTGATGCACGTTGGTCAGAGTTTTCCTACGTGATTCTTGATATTTTGAGAGGAAAATTGGAGCAATCCTGGTTTCGTGCTGTGATGATAATCCTATCATGATGTAACGTAACTTAACATAGAGGTTGTATTTTTTGTGAACTTTATTTCTGTACGCATAATACAAGTTGATTGTGTGTTAAAGTTTGATGTAAACAATTAACTATAGATAATTTTTCCTCTATTTTTGTCCACAAATTATTTACTTCCTATTTTATTGTTTGTTATTGCTTTAAAAAAAATATAAAGATGAATATTAAACTAGATATCAACCTTGTGATCAATAAGTTTTGTGTGTATTTCTTTGCTTGGTGTGCAGAGTTCATTGTTCAATAGGTGTATTGTTTGTATAATTTAACCTAAGATGCTTTAACTAAGAGGAGGAGAATATGTGGGACAATTATGTACATATTGAGAGGCAGAGTCTAAGGGTGGAAAAGGGATCTGGTCGATCCAGAGTGCTGAGTGAGAACAGCAGAGCTGATGTATTTATAAACAACACTTTGGAGAAACAATCAATCTGCATACACTTCGAGAAATGAGATACGGGATGCTTTAACTGATAGTATGGTTGTGGTGAATAATTTTGTATATAATGGTAGGAGCTCTATTGAACTTTGCAAGAGGAGACAATCTGAAAAGAAACCCTTCAATAAACGTTTTGGCCCATGTTTTAAGTGAAGACAATAAATAAACATTAAAGAATCTTCCGTAGCAAGAGACTAACAAATTAGGAACAATTGGTATGTAATACAGAACTTTGAACAATCCACAAACGAAAATACAGAGAACAACGAACATCATCTAATCCTTCTCCTTTAACAGTGACTTATCACGAGAGACCTGCACTTCAGCACGCTGCCAGCTAAACAACCTAAAAATCGTTGCTATCCCTTGCATGTCTTTTCATGCATGTGTCATCCCGTGGCTAGAGCATGAAGTTGCAATAATTTTGGAGTACATTATAGTATCCCAGCCTATTCTGTGTGTGGTGGTATAGGTATTACAGTACAAACAGATCGATCAACCGCAATCTACTTTCCTTTCCCACTTTCCGTTAAACATAGAAGGTGAATTGTTCAGTATTTTGCTGAACTCTCTCACTGTCACGCTAATTGGTGTTTTTAATGCTCCATTACTTTCTACGTCATATTGCTGAAGTAAATCTCAGGGCTATGATTTGAAGTTTGAAAACAACAAAAAGAGACTGATAAAAAACTAAACGCTTTTGAAGACAAATGCCTAACAAGTATACTCTGTATACAATTAAATTACCATGCAACCAACGACCTCATCTACCATTAGGAAGAGAAGATGGACATATGTCAGGCGTGTTGAGAAGAGACAATAGAATTTCAAAACATGGTCTTCTATGAGAAACATCTTTATGCAGAACAAGATGTCGACCTAGACAGACATTGAAAATAACACTAACAAGATGAGAAACAAAACTGACAGGCATAGACTCATTAGATAATATCAAACAATCTCGCCAAGAATAGATATAGGTGACGTTAAACACAAGTGTCCTATGCGACCTCTAGCGGCGCTGGAAGGATAAGATGTTAACAAACTTGTAATTTTAAATATAATTACCCACAATTCCCTCGAACAAGAATGCGAGGCACAAAGAGTCAAACAGCCGATTGCTGTTGTCAGGATCAATGAAGAAGGGCTGATCAAGACCATATCGGATCTCTCAGTTGAGGTCACAGAGACAGACATACCCGCTGGATCAACAGCGTAGTAATAAAATACTGGAGGGCGACCTGGAGAGACAGTTGTGTACAACCGAGTATCCTCCTTTGACAGCCTTCAAACGCGACAGGAGTCTGAGAGACATTCTTGTCACGAGCCCGCCTCCCCCGCTCAAACTACAAACACCTTGGTACTGTTCGTCGTGGACGTCGAGTTTGCAGAACTTGTGACTACGTGCTTTGCACCGATTCGGTCTTGTTTCCTAATAAACGATTCGACATCAAGGAAGGGTTTACTTGTGTGTCACGGAATATCATCTACGCCCTATGTAAGCATTGCCAGATGACGTATGTGGGCGAAATTGGACAACGCTTGAGTGACAGATTTTTGTGAGCATCTTCGTGATGTTGAGCAAAAGACTGGCAGCCCGACGTCTGCCCATTTCAACTCCCCTGACCATAGTGGTAAACGTGGCATGCAAGTTACTGGCATTGTCTCTTGTCACTCCAGCAATCGCAGCCGGTTCGCCCTTGAGAATCGCCTTATTGCCCAGTTGGGTTCGCTGTTCCCCCCCCCCAAGGTATGAACATATAGCTCTCATACAAATAGGACACCTACTACACATTTCTTACCCCCATGCGCTACCGAACCTATACATGAAGATATATTTGTCTGCATATGTATTGGCACATTTGGGCACCTTTGGATTTTCTTTTGTGGGCTTTGTGGCAATGTATATAGATTTATGCTTGTACGCATGTATTGTTATAAAAATATGTTTCTTTTTATACATCGGTTCGGGGTGCACACACAGAGTTAGATTTGCATAGTTTATACATATCTTGTACCCACCTGCCTATATTTTAGAACCCTTCCGTTCTGTCTTCTCGCTTGACTGCCTGGTCAGTGAGATTTATAGATGGTCATCCCGCCTTCTCATTTTAGTCCATTCGGAGGCTGACCACGCTGTGGAACATAGGGAGGTGACCCTTTTTTTTTTTAATTTCCTTTCTTGAGTATGTAGCATATTATCGCCATGTAGTTAGATTTGTTTCATATCCTTATATATATATATATATATATATATATATATATATATATATATATATATATATATATATATATATCTCGTATATATATATATATATTGTGTTTGTTGTTCCAGTTGCAGGCCTACTTGGCCGAAACGTCGACTTTTGTTTTGTCCATTACCACGTAAAGCTGTCACCATAACACTTTTCCCCCTCTTTTTTTTTTACTATTGCTAAAGATAGTAGGTTCGACCAAAAGTGTTGCACAGAATAAGTGAAGTTATTATATGCTGAATATAATGTTCACCACAATCGGTGTTCCAGAACCATCCAGATCCACCTCTTCGTGGTACCTCTAGCAACAGATTAACCACTCTAGTTTGGTCAAACGACTAGTGTTGAAAATGGAAGGCATACTGGTATTGGAAAATGCCGCGCTGAAGTCAGATGTGTTGGACCAAAAGGCAGAAATAAACAACACTTGGATATTCGATTAGATGTTAATTTAGATGATTCCACTGGCACGGGCGGTTGAGCAGTTATGGATTTCCATTCGTTTGCAGTGATACCTAGGCCTTCGAATAACCATAACTCCAGTTGTTCCATTCTTATTACATGACCAATAAATTATGACTATTTTCTCTCGATGTTGGTAACTAGCTGTCTTTTTTATTTAGCTGCTTTTAAAACGACATCGTTACTTTTAATCGCTGTTTCAACATTCTTCACTACAACATTATGTGGGCTCTAACGATTTTGTCTGTTGTTCTATTGCCAAAGATTCACTTCCCATATATCTATTCTGGCTATACCATTAAAAAAATACGAAGAACTCCATTTGTAATTTCTATTGTCAAAGATGAGCTGTATGGTTTTTGTTTCATCCCTTGGAAAGAATGGAGTCTTTGCTTTGAATGATCTAAGAGTATTCATAGGGGTGAAGGCAAAGAAACACAGATAAATACTGAGGTACAATAAAGCTGATTGTAAAGGGAAAATGTGAAGAAAAAAAATAGAAAAAAATGGTACGGTTAAAGCTTTACGTAATTAATGGACTAAAGAAAGCTGAACGACGTTCCGTAAAGCTTTACGTAATTCATCATCATCGAGTGCCGTCTCCGCAACGAAGGTTGGCTACCATGGAGCGCCATTCTGCTCAGTCTCTTGCTTTGATGGTGCAGGTTGTCATAAGCCGATTTGTCCATATTTTGGTGTTACTCGTCCATGTTAGTCTTGGTCTGCCTCTGCCTCTTTTACCTTGTATTTTCCCCTCCAGGATTACTTTTAGTAGGCTGTTGTGTCTTTTAACATGGCCCAAAAATCGCATTTATCTTGTTTGAATTGTGCTTAGTAGTTCTCTTTTCATTTTTAGTTGTTTTAAGACCTCATCGTTTTTTTTTTCTTTTCCTTCCATCCAATTCTACCTATTCTTCTATATATCCATATTTCAAAGGCTTCAATTCTCTGTTCTGTTTTCTTGTCTAATGTCCATGTTTCTGCACCATATAGGAATATTGAGAAGATGTAACATTTTGCTATTCTTAGTTTTAGCCCTGGTGTTATTTGTTTTGATGTTAGTATGTTCTTCATGACATTACAATTACTTTTTGCCATTCCTATTCTTTTGTTTATTTCAGTTGTACATTTTCCATCACTGGTTATAATATGTCCATGGTAGTTGTAGTTCCGAACTGTCTCCAGGTCTATTACTTCAATTTTGATATCCACTTGTGGGTTTTGAGTGTTTTCTTTGTCTATGATCATAGTTTTAGTCTTTTAGATTTTCAAATCTAGTCCATATTTTTTGCTTATCATGTTTATTTCATTTAGTAATTGTTGTAGATCTTTATGATTTTCTGCTAGTAGTACAGTATCATCAGCATATCTTAGGTTATTGATTATCTTTCCATTAATTTGTAGGCCTGGCATCTCTATGATGTTTTTAAACATTTTCTCAGTGTATAGATTGAACAAGTTTGGTGATAGGATGCATCTCTGTCTTACTCCTCTTTTTATATCAATGGGTGTAGAGTTCTCTTTGTTATATTTTATTATTGCTGTTTGCTCCCAGTATAGATTACATATTAGTCGTATGTCTGTGTCATCTAGATGTATCTCTTTTAGGCATTCTATAAGTTGTTTGTGGTGTACTCTATCAAAAGCTTTTGTGTAGTCTATGAAGCAGGCATATATTGGTTTGTTTACTTCTATGTACTTTTAGATTAATGTTCTCATGCAGGATATGGCTTCTTTTGTCCCGCTATTTTTCCTAAATCCAAATTGCTGCTCATCTAATTCAGTATTGATTTTATTATGAATCCTTTATTGTATGACTTTTAGCAAGATTTTTGTAACATGGCTCATTAGGCTTATTGTTCTAATGTCATTGCATTCAACTGCACCATTCTTTTTAGGCAATGCTATGAAAGTTGATGTTTTTAGTTCATATTGTATGTATCCTGTGTGATATATGTCGTTGCATATGTCTGTAATCACTTCAATGCCAAAAATATTCTAGTGCCTGTATCGTCTCTATCTGTACGTAATTAATGGACTAAACAAAGCGGAACGACGTTCCGTAAAGTGTAAAGCTTTAACCATAGCATACATTTTTTTTTTTTCATTTATCCCCTTCGAGTATTCAGAAGTTCACATCCATTGTGCATCTACAATGCGAAGTTCGCTGGCAAGTGTTTCAATTCACTGACCTGTTTTAATGTTGACACATTTGCTCTAACTTGTTTTTCGATGAAGTCTTTCTTTTCTATTACTGCTTCTTCTGACTTTTCCTCTCAGTTGTGAGTGTTTTTTTTTTTTCTAATTGTTTATTTTAAAAAAAAATTGATGCTAAGGTCTTTAGTGTTGTTTTCCTTCACGATGTCAAGCATTTTCGCTAAGTCCTTTTAACTCTAAACTAAACCATTATGCCTGTGTCACCAGTATACCTGAAGTTATATATATATATATATATATATATATATATATATATATATATATATATATATATATCTGCGATTAGGACTCAATGCGAGTAAGGATTCCAGACTCTCACATGAAGTCAGCTGTCAGGCTAAGTGTGTTGATCGCCCTCACAGACAGAACATCACAAGTAGAGTTCGCCAGATCCACTCTGATTGAACACCCGTTAAAACGTTGCACTGTGTTCTGCGCCAGTGGCCCAGTGCATCCGATTTCAGCCAGCATTTTATTCGGGTTTGCTTTCCCTAGCCTTTGATTGTCCCCAATCTTCCTGCAAGGCAGCAGATTGTCTTTTCTGTAGGGGATTCTGCCCTTAGATGGTCGGCCCTCCCAGGTTTACGAGCACCATCTGCCCGAGTCACTAGAGGTGACTAACACAGACATGCACACACAAAGATGTGAGATGTGACTAACACATACATGCACACATAAAGATATGAGATGTGACTAACACAGACATGCACACGCAAAGAGATGTTTATATTATGATCACCAATTGATATTCCGTGCCTTCTTTTAAAGGAATTAATTTTAATTTTAAAGCGATGCACAAAATGTACGAAGCATCTGAAATAAAATCAGCTGACACATTGTAGCGGAACTTTCTTTACACCGAATCGTTTGAGAGTGGCAGTGGGAAACTTACGAGGCGCATCGGCAGAAGACAAATCGCGCATTTAACTTACAACTTTAACAGGCTCTAAGAACACATACACACGTTTTAGCTGCATAAAAAAAGTCATGTCTATTGCACACAAATTTAAAGATAGAGCACGTACTGAGGACGTATTAATATCTGAATCAGTGGGTTTCTCTGGACTTCTGCTATCCAACCATGTACTTCAGGGACTGACAGAGTCAGGGTTTAAAAGACCGTCGCCAATTCAGTTAAAAGCCATTCCTTTAGGTCGATGCGGACTAGGTAACTCTAAGACTATTTTACAATTTCTGTATTCAAAAGACAAAGAGTTTATTTTTATAACACTACTAATTACTAATCTTCTTTGAATGTCGTCTCGATATCGAAGGTTGGCTACCATTCATTCAATCATCATGGATTAAAGCGCCATGCATGATATGATGTGATGATGATTCCGTTCTCAGCAGCTGTCTTTTACTTTGATAGACAAAATTGCAGACTGCAAGTTGTAATAGCTGACTTGCCAATCTTTTGATGTCACTCGTCCATGTTAGCCTTGGTCTGCCTCTTTTACCAATCATCATCAAGTACCGGGCCTACTGGCGTAGGTGATCATGTCTCTCCACAACTTTCGATCTCGACAGTTCATTATCATTTCTCAAATTTCTGTTGTTGACCTTCTGCCAAGCCATTCTCTTAAGCTGTCTGGTATTTTCTCTCTTTGCTTCCCTCAGATATTAACCCTTTTACCAATAGAAAACTGTTTTAGTCTTTTCTCGTGTTTTGATAAGTTGTTTTGACATGGATTTCTGGCAAAATCAACCTGCAATGAGTTTAGAACACATCCTTGTTTCATGTCCCAAGTTTAAAAGTAGTATTATATTTCTTTTGCTTCATCTTTTGGTGGAGTTGTTGCTTTGCTCATGCTGTGCTAACTTCTATTCAACTTATCTTTAAATACTTCTAAAGAAGGGACAAAGTTCATACATTTGAAATAAAGGTTGATTTCAATGAGACTATGAAAAAACCGAGACAGAAACTGTGGGCTCAACAGCCCAGGCCAGCATCCATCCCATAAGAAAACTCTGTCCAACCAAGATCCAGCATGTCAGCCATGGTGCAGGCTTGGTTGAAAAATCAGGATACATGCATAAATGAGTACTGACCATGTGCCTAGCTCAGCTTATGTCATGATGTAGCTCCCTATCCTCATCATGAAACAGAACAAAGAATCAGGTTTGCATGATCAAAAGATTTTAATGGAGAAATTATTGGTATCATGCAGGGACAAGCTAAGCTGTATGGACATATCATCAGCCTTGAGCTGGCAGCTGCTTGTTAACAATGTATTAATGTTGATGTTTAAAAGTGTATGTAGAAGGAGAATGCGGCAGAAGAAGAGTTACTGGGGATTTCAGATGTTAGATAGGGCACACCTTAGCTATGGATGTCTTAGGATCCTTCTCCTCAGGTTTTTATTTTTCCTGCATTAGGGCAATGGGTTTAAATCAATGTTGAATTTTTGGGTTCTAATGCTTGCATTATTGATGATAGCCTACTTGAATGAATCCTTGAAACTTGTAGCATTATATATATGTTGTATATGTTTTTAAAATTATTAGAAACATTTACAAACAAGAGAAAAGTAAATAAAGAGTGCACTAACAATAGCAGTTACAAACGTGAAGTATATGTCAAATAGATTCAGATCGCATGCAGAAAAAATGAAGACTATTTATTAAAATCATAAATATTTATTCACTCTTACTGACATTAATAATATAATGATTCTTAGGGAAAAGCAATAAGATAGTGGTAACATGCTGGACATTAGAGTGAATATGAATTCTGAGTGTAGCCTGACATTCAATTAGACACAAAGTTGTGGAAAACTTGAAATTTCACTTATAACTTTGAAATGCTGCACAAGTCTCACTATATGAGTATTGCTGTAGGACTTGTATTTTAATATTTTATAACCTGGATAATTCACTGGATTAGTAACTTTATAATTCTTGCCTACAATATTATCAGTGATTCCTGTCTTTCATACTGATAGTTGCATGCAATCTCTGTCTTTCATTATATTTTTATTTCTTTTTTTTTTTTCACTTGCTCTTGTACCCATTTGAGTGTCAAGGGAGATGCAAAGTTCTGGTTTAATCATTTTGGTGGCTTCACTCATTGTCAGTTGATATTTTTTGTAGCACTTCTTTTATGTTTTCTGTCATCTTGCTCTTGGTCTGTCACTTGCTCTTCTCCCTTCTCATCTTTTATGCTTTGTATGGTAAGGAGTAGAAAGGCTTTTTTTAAAGATGGGCAAACCAATTTATTTGTTGTTTCTGTATGTAACTTAGGATTGGTTCAATGCCCACTCTTAAAATATAATTTCTGATTCTATCTTTTCTGGTATTTCCATGTGCTTTTCTCAGGCATCTCATCTCTGTGGTGAAAAGCTTTTATGCTTAGTTGTAATGAGTAAACCCCAACCATGTACCCAAGTGCAGAAACTGCCCTCATCCTTTCAAAACTGTGGACCATATATTACTTAAATACCTAGGCCCAAAGAAGGAAAGACAAGACCTATGCACATAATATCCATCTAGAAGCATCACTCTTTATGGGGCATTACCCTGACTCAAACAAACTTGCATATTCTAATCCTGTCAATTCTGCCAAAGAGTTGCAGTACCTGAATAGTAGATAGATAAATATATTAGTATTTTTTATTGTCTGATCTACCAGTGGAGCTATCTGTTAATGTTAAAAATATGATAAAATAATCACCATTATGATCATTTTCAAGAATTTTTTTTTTCTTAATTCGTGTATAAGTGGATTGTGTTTAACTGTATTTTGCACCTTGTAGTCTGGTGCATCCATCTTCAGCATACATTTTTTTCAGGACTGCTCGTACAGGCTTTTTGGTTTTCTTTGGCCATCCTACCTATGTAACAGTTGTTTGTATTCAGAGCTACTTTTTCTATGAAAACAGATTCAGTGCAGTAAACTTTGTAAATTAATGATCTGCCTTGTCACTTCACGAAACTTGTTTTTTTCAAACCAGTTTTTTTTGTTTCTTTATGTGAGGCATACAACCATAAGGGAGCTGCGATAGCTCAGTGGTTAGTGAATTGGGCTACAAAGGACAAGGGGTAGGGTTCGATCCCAACCGACGGCTTCCGGGTTCACCCAGCCTTTAATGGGTACCGTATTTTTTTCTGGGAAAGTGAAGTGGCACGGGCGTAATACCGACCACATTACCCCAAAAATCATGTGCCGAAGGTCTGTAAAATTGATGGTCACTAACACCATATTCCCTATACGCCACTTGGCGTGACAGGGGTACTTTGGTTTTTTTTGATACAACCATAAGTTCACCCAGCCTTTAATGGGTACCAGGTTTTTTCTGAGAAAGTAAAGCGGCACAGGCATAATACCGACCACATTACCCCAAAAATTATGTGCTGATGGTCTATAAAAATTATGGTCACTAACACCATATTCCCTATACGCCATTTGGTGTGACGGGACTCTAAACTTCTTTACTTATACAACCATAAGTGATATTTGTATATTCTGTTGAAATGTCAGACCTAATTGACCTAATACTCATAATGTTCACTTATATTTATAAAAGATACTCAAACTACAGTTTAAAAAAATGGTAATACATGGAAAATAAATCTTCTTCTGCTTTCCTTCCTCATTTACCTTTCAGCATCGAGGGGAGATATAATTTGTGATCTTTTGCTCTTCTGTTCACTTCTGCTGCTATGTTTCCCAGTGCTTCTAATATTCAGTCACTCAATGTTTTTCGTGGTCATCCCTTGTGTCTGGTGTTCTCGCAATATTTATTGCGGGCGCTATGTGTTGTGTTTTGATCATTCTGCCTTGTCATGTGACTGAACCATTTTATCTGTTGTTTCTTTATAAAATCAATGGCAGGGGTTATTCCTAGCTTTTTTCTTAGTTCTTCATTTCTGATCTTGTCTCTCAGGCTGTTTCCTGTCATTCGTCTTACACACTTCATCTCAGTAGAAGTTATTTTTCTTGTTGTTTTTGCATCGAGTCCAGGATTGGCATTGGTAGCACAATGTTGAGATGAAGATTGTACTGTAAAGTGCCCATTTTGCCTCTAGAGTTATTTCCTTGTTGGACAATAGCTGTCCAATGATTTGACAAGCTCTGTTGCATCTTGAGTCTATCTGCAAATAAAAGCTCGTTGATCTCCTCTGCCTCTGATGGGTTACTTGCATATATAGTCCATGTATCTAATAAACAGTAGGGGGGATAGTATGCACCCCTGTCTTATAGCTGATCTAACTTCAAAGTGGTCTGTTTAGCCTGCTGCTGTTCTGACTGCAGCTGCTGTTGATGTAGAGAATTTTAATTAGGATGGTTAGATGTTGGCTTACTCCATGTGTTGTTAGTATCTTCCACAGTTCTCTATTTACTCTGTCGAATGTTTTTTCCTGGTCGATGAAAGCTATGTACAAATTTTGATTGTGTTCTATATAGTCTTTTCGACCAGCTGTTTTAAAGTGAATAGAGCATCTGTACATCCTTATTGAAATTATATTTGTCTATTCTATTTAAATGTCAGACCTAATTGTTCAAGCCAAGTCTGGTACTGGAAAGACTTGTGTTTTCACAGTTGTGGCCCTGGAAAGTCTAGAACTTCAGTCCTTATGTGTCCAGGTAAGTATTGGTGTTACATAATATCATTAAACATTTTGTTGCATGATTCTTAACACATTTTTTATTTTGCAGTCATCCTAGGTGTTCATAATTTAATATTTGTTAATATTTTCTGTTAAAAAAATAACAGAATGGCATGCCAGATTGGCCTTACTGATATTAGATGCTTTATAATTTTGATTATTTTCATACTTGTAATTTGCTTTTAATTTTATTTTTGCTTTTATGAATGTATTAAAAAAAAAAAATTTTCAATTGAAATGAGAAAGTTGTGTTTTTTACTTGTTAAATTATTCCTTATGAGATTCATAATATAATAATTATATTAATTTGAAGAGCTGTTAAAGATATTTTTTTTACTGCACATTTTACAACAGGTTCTTGTTTTGGCACCTACAAGAGAGATTGCCATACAAATCCATAATGTAATTCAGAATATTGGAAGTGCAATGAAACAATTGAGGTGTCATACATTCATTGGTGGCTTGTCATTAAAAGTGGACATAAGTCTAGCTAAAAGCTGCCACATTGCAGTTGGAACACCAGGTACTTGTTTCATATATTTTTTTTATGTTATTCGGCTACTCTTGCTTTTATTTGGCTAATTGTGATAGTTTTTCCATTTTTTGACATTAACTGAAATTTTAAAGAACTTTTTGTTGTGAAACAAAAGTGGGGCAAATGTTATAATCTTATTATTCTCTTGAAATGATGGTCTGTTTGTATTTTTACATCTCAATGGAAACAAAAACATTACAACTTATATCAACTTTTTACTAGCATTATCAAACTTTGCCAGCGTCTGTATCAAAGATATTGTTCAGAATTTATATGATGAGATGTAAAGTAATATCTTAGTATCACAGTAACAGAAGTCTAGAGAGTATAAGTAAATTGCTTAGGAAAGACATCAATGTTATCAAATGGTAAATAAATAAATCTGCATGGAGTACAGGGATGATGATTTGGCTGGCTATCACTGACTGCTTAATTGGCCCGAGAGCGAGATGGAGAAGAAGATTATTTGTTTTCTTAGCTCTCTATATACTTTTCCCTTTTTTTTTTTTTTTTTTTTTTTTTTTGCGTCCAGCAACATTTAAACAGCTTTAAAAAATCTTATTTGGTTAATTATGTTTAGCTTCCATTGACACCTTTATACACATTCATGGGCCCAAGACATGCAATAGCACCTGTGATGAATAGTGGTCAGTGATTCATGGCCAACTGCTTGCTTCAAGTTCAGTGAACCAGAACTGATCAAGATTCAACTTCACCTTCCCACAGAAACTTACTAACCGTCTGGCCCTATTAGTAGGAATCAAAGAAGAAAAGCAGCCCATCATTCAGTCACACATCGTTTGCAGACAATTGCACTCATTACGTTCTATCAGAAAGAGAATCTGTTTCTAGCTAAATTTCTCAATTCCTCTGTTGAGAACCTAATGGTAAAAAATTAAATGCTGCAGTTGAATGTATAGGACTGAAAGACGCATAGATCGCAGCCTGCAATATATACAACACATCTATGCATTTTTAACATCCTTTTAAGGGCTGACGATGATAAGGTGTAGTTGTCCAGCAAACATAACAGGAAAAAAAAAAGACTTAGCTTCCTACTTTAATGTGTTCTCCCTCCTGATGATAGAAGATAAGTTACACAATATGGTCTTTATTTTTGGAATGTTGATTTTGCTGGTCACCATTTTTCCATGAGGTACATCTCCATTTTTGATGTTCTCAAGGGAGACTGGTTGGTCTTGAGACAGAGAGATAGAGAGTTCAAACCCCAGCTGCATCAGTTGTGATTTTTATTTGTGATTTCTCTGTGTGGCAACCATGGCTGTTTTAGCAGCGTGGCCCTGCTTGATAATCAATTACACATTGACCGAAAAAATATGAGCATCTCTGAAGACAGCATTATCTGCCTGTTCAGAGAGGGAACCTTGTGTACATCGCTGCCACGTAAAAACTGAATAATACGTAAAATTCATTCCAAGTCTCTAGCAGAGGTGAAAGCTAGCAAAAGCAAAAAAAAAATAAAAATAAAAAAAAAAAGGTTCTCAAAAGGTACATAGAGTTAAATCAGTTTTGAGGATAACCAAAAATGGATAAATATTTTTACTGTCTTTGACTAGTCTTTACTATATAATCACAGTGATACACAAGATAAATTCAGACCTTATTAAACTTCATAACTACAGAAAATGACACAAGAAGGACCTTGTATTCTTAAAGTGAACTTACCTTTAACTTTTTTTCTTAGGTCGAATCAGACAGCTAATTAGCATTGGGGCCCTAAAGACAAGCAGTGTTCGTTTATTTATTCTGGATGAGGCAGACAAACTGTTGATGGGCGAGTTTCAAGAACCTATCAAGTTAGTGTTTAAAACAAATGTGTTGATGTTTCATACTGCTCATGCAGTAACCCTGCATAATACAGGTGTTTTGTCTATGAAACCAAAATGACTTCTTTCAGTGGCCTAAAATTGTATTTTTAGAAGATTGTTGTAATTGTAAAGAAGAAGGTAAAGGATGGGAAAGGGTGTTCAGTAATTTAGGAAATGAATATAATAGTTTTTAGTGTGGAGGTCTGGTCATTAAGTTACTACAGAACAAGACCTAGATGGCTTTTCTATTCTAGAGAGGTTCTTATGACAGATGGTCATCTGTCTACTGTGATGTGAGGCCAAATCTCTCCAGGCAGAACACCTATCTTTGACTTCTAATATAGAAATAACAAGCTTGGACAAACAGTTGTAGACAGCAATATACATTCATGGACAGCAACACCAATGACAACTCTGTAATATTTCTAGAGACTGGCTGCTTGGCCAGTACTCCAACAGGTTTAATGAAACATAATATCATAGGCCAACAATTATAAAGACCTGCAATCACAAACCACATCATAGTGAAATACATAAATCAACAACTTCTACTCATGTGCACGATTATATAGTTATAGAAGCTACGCCATTGGTGCAAGATACCTTATTTCGTAGATGTATCTTGTTATAGAAGCTACCCCATTGGTGCAAGATACCTTATTTCGTAGATGTATCTTGTTATAGAAGCTACCCCATTGGTGCAAGATACCTTATTTCGTAGATGTATCTTGTTATAGAAGCTACCCCATTGGTGCAAGATACCTTATTTCGTAGATGTATCTTGTTATAGAAGCTACCCCATTGGTGCAAGATACCTTATTTCGTAGATGTATCTTGTTATAGAAGCTACCACATTGGTGCAAGATACCTTATTTCGTAGATGTATCTTGTTATAGAAGCTACCCCATTGGTGCAAGATACCTTATTTCGTAGATGTATCTTGTTATAGAAGCTACCCCATTGGTGCAAGATACCTTATTTCGTAGATGTATCTTGTTATAGAAGGCTTGACATGCTGGACCTTCACTGATAGAGCTTCTGTTAGTTCCCGGGGCGACTTGACTTGTACATGGATAGTACTTGAGACTGGCATGTACTGATTGCTGGATAATGCCGCCTCAATCATGTGGCAGATGGAATAACTGATAACTGCTCGTGGTCTTGTAATAGCTTAGCCCCTCGTGGGTGGTACACTGGTGGTTGATGTACGATGCTCTTTTCTGTACTGCTGGCTGTGGACTGCCTTGTCCTCAAATTTCTACGACAACCTCTAGCTGTTCGGTTCAATAGGCCTTCAGCAGGAACAAACAAACAACACACACACAGATATGTAAGTAAATACTAATCCTACATAGCTAACTATTAATGTAGCATCCAAAACAAAATAATCGAAACTGCTTTAAGTAAAGAAAAATTTCTTCCCTGTGTCGTGGACCGTAGCCGGAATGAGAAAGAGAGAGTCACGGGTGTGTGCTGTAATTACCTTGCTGGTCGGAGGGTCAAAACCGTGTAAAGGGTTCTAAAAATATGTGAGTGGGGCGGGCACTGGTCTAGGTTACCTCGACTACAAAGACACCGACAATGTCTATAAGTATCTAAGGGCCCATACATACAGGTATACACACACACAAATGCGCACATATATATGTATATATATGCAAACATACAAGCACATAGCCATGATAGCTCAGTGGTTAGTGAACTGGACTATAAAGGACAAGCGGTAAGGTTCAATCCCAACCGATGGCTTCCGGGTTCACCCAGCCTTAAATGGGTACCAAATTTTTTCTGGGAAAGTAAAGCGGCATGGGCGTAATACCGACCACATTACCCCGAAAATCATGTGCCAAAGGTCTGTAAAATTGATGGTCACTAACACCATATTCCCTATACGCCACTTTGCGTGATGGGGACTCTTTACTTTACATATTCCATCTCTTAAACAGACAGCTGCCTTCATAAGAAAGTCCTGAATCCTACTCTTATACAAGCACATACTTATGTATATCAACCTATATATATATATATATATATATATATATATATATATATATATATATATATATATATATATCTACCTATATATATATACCAATACCATACATATGAACACATACATGCATATACACACCCATACAGGGACAATCATATATGTGTAGAAATGTGCGCATAACACCCACATAACCAGAAGAGTACACACCAAGGTCAGTGCGCATACACAAAGGAAAAAAAAAATAGAACAGAAGAATAACAGGTACTCGAAAAGCAGAAAGAATGAGATGTCTGAGAATTGGGATACAGTAAAAAACATATGAAAGGTAAGTAGCACAGACAAATGAGACACAGGAATCCACCGAAGTATCGCAGAGGGGTTTAGTAGAAGAGAACTATGAATAGCTTGGCATAGTGGATAGACTAAAGTACCCTAACATGGGCAGTAGAGAAGGTTATGCAAAAGGGAAGGAGCAACAGAAAGGAAGCTATGTGTACGAGTGAGATACATTCATGCCTCGTGGGGTCAGCGAACCAAACTGGACTATAAGGGGATTCTCTGAAGCAAACCGGCTGTGGTTGCCAGAGTGGTATAGGATAATACTAGTGATATGGATGTCATCTTTACTCTTGTGGTCTGATGAATTGAAATGGGAAGACACTGGAGTACCAGTATTCTGTTGAACATCTCGAAGATGTTCACAAAATCTTTCCGCAAATCGTCTCCCAGACTCGCCAATATAAGTTATGTGGCATCGTTGGCATATGATGGCATAAATGATGTTCATCATCTTCATCATGTGCTGTACCGGTTGGCGATCATGTCCTTCCACAATTTTCTTTCCACAGTGCATCATATCAGTTCTGTTGTTGACTGTTTTCCATGCCATGACACCAAGCTATCCAGTATTTTCTCTCTTTGTCGTCTGCGATCTCTCTTTCCTTTTTTTTATTTTGCCAGTTGTAACCAAGTATTCCAACTTTCCTCTTCTCATGATGTGCCCAAAAAATGTTGATTGTTTCTTTCTGATGTTTTTTAAGAGCTCCCTTTTTGTGTTGGCCTCTTTTTTGAGAACTTTCTCATTGGTCTTTTTAGCTGTCCAGGGAACTTTCAACATTCTTCTAAGAAATCCCATCTCTGTGGCCTCTAATCGTCTTTTCATTTGTTTGTCTATTGTCCATGATTCGCTTCCATAGGTCAGAATTGGTTCTATATAGCATCGATGAACTCTCTTTCTCATTTCTATTGACATAGATTTGTTGCATAAGATATTTTTCATTTTCCAAAATGCTATTTTGGCCTGAGCTATTCTGCTTTTTATTTCTGTGTTGCATCTTCCATTTGATGTTATCACTGTGCCCAAGTATTTCACACGTTTCACTTGTTTCAGATTTTAAATAATGTTACGGGGCATATATGTGAAGCCATGCTTAATCTGGTTCCGTCCATTAGGGAATAAGACAGAGTCAGTGTGGAGCACATAGGCGCAGGTGATACAGTTACGACTACAAGGGACATACCCAAGTGTTGATCGTTGGTTCCAAGCTTTTCACTCTAAATCTCCCAGTCTTTTCCTTCTCTTTTCTGGACCTTCCACAGTCCTTTAAGTATCTCACCTTTCAACCAATCAACAGCTACTTCCTTAATTTCCTATCCAATGGGTTTTCTTCACGTCATCTATCTTACCTTGATCTTACCTCAAAGTGACTCACTCTATACGTGTTTTACGTGTCTATCACTTGTTTTCTAAACACCATGAATCTCTTCCTACTCCCTTAGAACACAGTTCACTCCACTATCTCGTGCTTGACACTTCTTCACACATCCGGTGTTTGTCACATTCTCTCCATACCGTTCCCAACCCTTCATTTCTTTACATTCACTGCTACTCTCAGTTGCATCTGTCTGTCTATAGCAGAACCTTCTAAGTCCTTTAAAACTGTCCAGGATGAACCCAAGCTTCTAAATCATCCTATATCTAACTAAACTTTGTGCTTCTAACTTGTTGACGGATCTTTCTACTTCAATTCTAGTTATCAACCCATGACTATCTAGATGACAGCCATTCTCGAGATGTTATCCGTCTCACCAGAGCAACTCCTGATCTAAGCCAAAATTTTGTCTGTCCGTGGCACCAACAAGAACTGACTAGTCCATCCCTCCAGTTTGGCTCAACGACTTTGTCACGTGACTATAGCCTAATCATGTGATCTCGATATGTCCTTCAAACTGACCAGTGTTCAATGTGGCTGAATAACTTAACATCTTGACGTCATTCACCTGTTAACTCTTCTAACTCCCACTCTCTTAGTATATTATTTAACCCTCTCAAACCCAAGATCTGGTACATTTCATCAAATTTCATATGCTTATGAAGAAAACCATAATGAATGAAAATATTCATATTGGCTTGCTGTATTTTATGTTTCATTGCCACAGATTTTATAGAAACTTTCCAATAATGCACAAAAATTGTTATATCTTAAAGACACTCCATATTTCCACAATTTGTGACGGAGATTATAAGTCTTTTAATTGATGTATAAATAGTTTAAAACAACATTTTAGATTAGAGGAGTATTAAATAAGATCATTGTTGTTGAAAGTTTTCTTTTTTAGCTAATTTTTTCAACCCTACCAAATACAAGTTAGGAACTAAAACTAATATATAATCAGAGAAGTTAGGAGACAGAGTAGTCATACATGAAGTATAATAACAGAAAGTATACATATTGAACCTCATCAGGAAAGAAGGTGAGAGACATTCTAAAACAGAAATTGTTCGAATGATAAAAGATTAATGTTCGTGCAGTGTTACCTGGGCCTCATTATGAGGGAAGTAAAGAATAGTGACACTGTGACCTTCCAGGCATGTCATAAAAGGCGACTAAGGAGGTTGATTGATGGCTTGACAAGCTGTCATTGTAAAAAGCATTGTTATGGAATAAGTGTCATAGATTTTAGAAGCAGTGATCTCTGCAATATGTGTCATTTTGGCACTCAAGGTTTCTGTTTTTGAGATTGCGGTTCTACCCTATATGCCGTCTTCAGCTCGAAAGGACAATAGATAGATAGATTTATGCTCCTAGGACAATGAAAATGTAATTTAAATAAAAGATGTAACATTCGAATCCAAAACAGTGACCTCATAGTGAAATATCCTGCAATGTTTAATTAAAAGGTATTACCCCATATTAACTTTAGTGACACGGTTTCTTTAAGATATTTGCATATGGCTTCAATAGATTTCAATATAATTTAAGCACTTTTTGAAATATTCCAAACCCTTTCATATATTTCATGTTCATATTGGGAAATCAATTTGGTAACATTGTTGCTGCTTGTCAGAGCTTTCGGAGTTGTTAGACACACAAGCTTCGCTAACATACCAAAATGAAGGCTGTGTAACTCCTCTTTTCAATTATTTTCATAGCTGGATTTACTCAACCCTTCCTGACAACAAACAGATGCTAGCCTTGTCAGCCACTTATCCTGAATATATGGCACAGCACCTTACAGCTTATATGAGAAATCCAACCTTCGTCCGTCTTAATGTAACAGATCCTGCACTGTTAGGTAAGAGGGCAATATTATTATGTCTTAATGTAACAGATCCTGCTATGTTAGGTAAGAGGGCAATATTATTATGTCTTAATGTAACAGATCCTGCACTGTTAGGTAAGAGGGCAATATTATTATGTCTTAATATAACAGATCCTGCACTGTTAGGTAAGAGGGCAATATTATTATGTCTTAATGTAACAGATCCTGCTATGTTAGGTAAGAGGGCAATATTATTATGTCTTAATGTAACAGATCCTGCACTGTTAGGTAAGAGGGCAATATTATTATCTCTTAATGTAACAGATCCTGCTATGTTAGGTAAGAGGGCAATATTATTATGTCTTAATGTAACAGATCCTGCACTGTTAGGTAAGAGGGCAATATTATTATGTCTTAATGTAACAGATCCTGCACTGTTAGGTAAGAGGGCAATATTATTATGTCTTAATGTAACAGATCCTGCACTGTTAGGTAAGAGGGCAATATTATTATGTCTTAATGTAACAGATCCTGCATTGTTAGGTAAGAGGGCAATATTATTATGTCTTAATGTAACAGATCCTGCTGTGTTAGGTAAGAGGGCAATATTATTACGTCTTAATGTAACAGATCCTACATTGTTAGGTAAGATGACAATATTATTATGTCTTAATGTAACAGATCCTGCACTGTTAGGTAAGAGGGCAATATTATTACATCTTAATATAACAGATCCTGCACTGTTAGGTAAGAGGGCAATATTATTAGAGTACACACTTCACAGCACATTTGTGTGTGCGTGCGTGCGTGCATGGTGGGATGGAGAGTAAGTAGTTGGAATTTTATATATATCTATGTATGTATATATGTGTGTTTATATACAGCTAAATATGTCATGTTATCTGTATTTAAATACAATTAATTTTATCCATATTATATGTATGAAGTGGAGCCGCAATCGCTCAGTGGTTAGTGAACTGGACTACAAAGGACAAGGGGTAGGGTTCGGTCCCAACCGACGGTTTCCGGGTTCACCCAGCCTTAAATGGGTACCGGATTTTTTTCTGGGAAAGTAAACCAGCACATGTGTAATACCGACCACATTACCCCAAAAAGCATGTGCCAAAGGTCTGTAAAATTGATGGTCCCTAACACCATATTCCCTATACGCTGCCACTTGGCGTGACGGGGGTACTTTACTTTTTTTTTTTTTATGTTTGAAGTGGTCAGTCAAATGTAGTTAAAGCTCTATTTTCTTTTGTAGTTGATAAATTTACTCTTTGCATTATCCTCACCAGAGTGAGAATTTTTTCTTTATATTTTTTCTGTATATGTTTTTTTCATTTCTCCTTATTAGCTTTACTGCAGCTTCACATTTTTATGCATATATACATTTCTTGGCTTTTACCCTATTATTCTTACCACCAACTTTGGGCAGATATTATCATGATGGTTGTGAATTTTCCTCTCTGTTTTGCTCTTATCAGTTTGTTGCTGATTGGTTTCATTTCTAATACTGTGTTTTTTTATTTCTATCAACAGAATATTTGCAACTCCTTAGCTGTGTTGTTCTTCTCCTCTTCTAGAGTAGAGTAGAGTACAATTTCAATATTTGTTGTTTTAATTTTATCTACTTCAGTCCGTCTGCTTTTGTTATCTTTTATTTTTATTTCTCTTTTAATTTGTTTCACTCTTCTTACTTTCATGCACATTTCTTATATTCCAGAAACTGGCCAAGTTTCTTGTCTTGCAATTATGGTATCACTTTTCATCCTTTTTGTTCCTAACGGTTTTAATTATTTTGAGAGATGTGGCTCAAAACTGATCTTCACCTAACGGTTAAGTGATTTTTACCTTGCGCCATAATCTGAAACCTTGAAAACAAGTTTGCTTTTTTTATTCTGATCTCCTTTCTGCACAGATCTGTCCATTTTGGTAGAGCCTTTCTAGAGTAAATCTCTTGGTGACACAACATTAGAGTTGATTAGAGCTTCCAAGCTGCCAAACATCATCAAGATAAAGCTACCTATCAGAGAAATAATAGCTCAATATTGCAGAGCAACATTTGGCTATTATTTCTTTTATATTCTTGGATTAGGATTTTCATAAAAAAATTGTAATGATCCATTTTCTTCCAGGTATAAAACAGTATCATGTTGTTGTGCCAAACCATCCAATACCAAGCGTTGTATTCAGCTCAAAAACTGAAACTATTTTAAAGATTCTGTCTTCTGTCAGCTTCCAGCAGTGCCTTATTTTCTCCAATTTGCAAACAAGGTATGAAGATTTTGCTTAATTGATTTTATTTTTTATTACAATATTTGTTTTTCATGCTCCCATTTTTATTGTTTAAAAATAAAGAGGTACCTATTTAAAAAATGCCTTGTGACAAGGAATACAGTGTTGGTACCCATATTTGTTTCTGACAATCAGTACATTTTCTCAAAGCAGGTCTTTAAATGGGAACCAGAGAGTAAAAGAAAAAGAGGTCAACCTAGATAAACACTACCTGTGCGCAGAACAGAGCCATGTGATGAGATACGGGTCCTGTGCTAGGTCTGACACCTGATAATAAAGATCGCCTGACACAAGAGTCTAGAATTTCTGCCCTATGTGTCTTCTTTGGCGTAAAATGACAATAGATAGATCAGCACATTTATAGAGAATCTTAACACTGCACTAGATCCCTAACTTTCTCAGGGAAAAATCTCTGGAACCTACTAATCTCAAAGCTACATTGTTCAGTTTAGCTATTTTTCCCTAGTGTTAAATACATTAAAATGTTTGGCTTTTTGATAAATAAGGTTGGAATATGTCTTATGTGTACCACACTTTACTATTTACATATGAGGGTTGATTAATAAGTTTTACACTTTACTAAAAATCTTAAAGGCAGGCGAGAATGTTAAAGAATGTTGTGTATCATTGTATAGACACACAATTGTTCAAGACCACATGTCGTGTGCAGAGTGCCTTATGAAAAAGAAATTAGCGAGAAAATGATACAGTTGTATATCAAGCAGTTGGTCAAAAAGTCATGCACTTTAGTATGAAGGAGTCAAATTTATCTATCTGTTGACCTTTCGCGCTGAGGCTGCTCCATAGAGCATATATCCAGATACTTTTTCTTAATTTTCTTTCAAGCTGTCTCAATCCTTGCAAAGATCTTTTATCAAATCTCACCATTTGTCTCTGTTCTGTGCAAGCATCTCAATCTCATTGAGGGAGCCGATTCCTGCTGCCTTTGCATCTCTAATCAATGTTCTTCTCAGTGTCTCTCTAGGTTGGCCTCTTTTCCTCTTACCTGTTGTTTCCCACATAAGGGCTTGCTTTGTTATTCAGTTATTATTTCTTCTCATCACATTTCCAACAAATGTCCATCATCTTTTCTTGATTACTGATGATACTAGTGGTTGATTGGTTATTTATCTAATTTCCTTGTTTGTTTTGAATTCATTCCACTCTATACCAAGTATTTTCCTTATACATTTATTTTCAAATGCATTCAACTTTGTTTCTATGTCTCTTGTTGTCAAATCACATGCCTGAAAATTGCTGTGAATTTTAGTCTTTCTGTACACATTTATCCCTCAGGACGATGCATTTCTTCTATCACTGTTTTCTTCTTTTTGGAATCCTGATTCTAAAAACTGCAGCCTGAATCTAATTTCCAGTTTAATAGTCAAACCCTCAATTTCTCATTACAAGCATTCTATAACAAATAGCAAATATAGCAAGCAAAAATAACAAGCACCCAACATGTGCCATGTACTCATAGAAAATAAATTTTAACCTATATTGTGTCTTTTCAATGATACATACCATTCCTGTCCGCATTAACGATTTCTTAATAAAATGCGAAACTTTTTAATCGACCTATAATATGAATGTAAAGGGAGAAATGAATAATCATTATATCATAGGATAAGGGCGGTTTGTAGCTTCTTCCATCACAAAAGAATATCTGACATATGAAGGCAGCATAAGCTTGACAGGAGAGCATAAAGAATTGGTAAAGAGAAGGCCGGATTAGGTAGTGCCATGAGCAGATCTATGAAGCCAACCAGCCATTTCATTCAAAGGAATAGTTCAATAATTCTAGTATCATCTTTTTTTTTTTTTCCATAGTTCTCTTAATCCTAGTGTTTGGCCCTGATGTAAGCCAGAGACTGGGATTGTCAATTGTTACGTGGTAAATAGAGAATCTGAGCATTTTTAGAATTATTCAATGTGCGCTGAGGATGGTCTGTCATCTGTCAGAGCCAGAGATTGTAATGCATTGTATATGTTTATGCTCATTACACGCAAATGAAAATGAGAAGATGCGGGTCCTGTGACATAAAAAACAATAAAGGACATCATTTTTAGGCCATGTAATAAGAATACTGACGATCAGTATTGTGATAGCTAGAAAAATTGTGGAAATAAAAGATAATGAAAGCTTAGAGAAAAGACACCAGACAGTTTAAGAGAATGGCATGGTGAGAAGTCAACTGTTATATTGTTAAGCTATATAAATAGAAAGTTCTGGAGAGATATAATTAATGATGATGATGATGTGCCAGTATTCTCCATTATTGCCTGTGTGCTGCTGGGGTCCAAAAGGGGAGTGGAGAATTGTGGCGCTGTTCTTTACTAGACCTGTTTGTAAGAGGTGGCTAATGAGGGTTGGACATTGTGTATCAGGAATGGTTTTTCTTGATGCGTTTAGAAGCTGGCGAATCAGCTGTTTGCTTCACTGGTCTCTGGCCATACAATATGACAGGCGACACACACTTTCACCCGTGGCCCGGACCTTACTTGACTCCTGGATCTTGGTCAAGCACAAGATCACTTGCTTGGAAAAACCCCGACACGCCGTAACGTGTCCCGTGTTAGAGTATAGTAATTTGTACTTTGTGTTATGCTGCGACGTTTTATTTCTTTCCCAAGTCTTTCTTCGCCAGGTGTGATCTGCCAACTGTTGGAACACATAACATTAGAACTCTTTATTGCGAACAGTCTTTATTTCACAGCCCAATCCATGGGCGACGTCGCCAGGCGTGATCTGCCAACTGTTGGAACACATAACATTAGAACTCTTTATTGCGAACAGTCTTTATTTCACAGCCCAATCCATGGGCGACGTCGCCAGGCGTGATCTGCCAACTGTTGGAACACATAACATTAGAACTCTTTATTGCGAACAGTCTTTATTTCACAGCCCAATCCATGGGCGACGTCGCCAGGCGTGATCTGCCAACTGTTGGAACACATAACATTAGAACTCTTTATTGCGAACAGTCTTTATTTCACAGCCCAATCCATGGGCGACGTCGCCAGGCGTGATCTGCCAACTGTTGGAATACATAACATTAGAACTCTTTATTGCGAACAGTCTTTATTTCACAGCCCAATCCATGGGCGACGTCGCCAGGCGTGATCTGCCAACTGTTGGAACACATAACATTAGAACTCTTTATTGCGAACAGTCTTTATTTCACAGCCCAATCCATGGGCGACGTCGCCAGGCGTGATCTGCCAACTGTTGGAACACATAACATTAGAACTCTTTATTGCGAACAGTCTTTATTTCACAGCCCAATCCATGGGCGACGTCGCCAGCATTGATCTGCCAACTGTTGGAACACATAACATTAGAACTCTTTATTGCGAACAGTCTTTATTTCACAGCCCAATCCATGGGCGATGTATTCCACATATTTACATGACATTGGGATTGGTAATAGGGTCATTCACATGCTGCCCAGTAGCAATTTTATTCGCCGCTAGGCCCTAGGCTTCTACACACTTCTCTACTTGTCTACTCAACTTAAGCGGAAACTGTTTCCCATTGAACAGCCTCCTCAGATCTTAAGTCTAATATACTTATGCTACCAGTTTATTCAACTTAAGTGGAAACTGTTCCCCATTGAACAGTCTCTTCCGATCTAATGCTAACCTACTTATTCTATTCGTCTCGTGGACTTTAATTCTCTGGAAACTCCTAACCTAATCCTCGAGGTGTAATCTATGTCTATTCAGAACTCTCTACATCTAACGGTTCTTAGTCTACACTTAGTTAATCACTGCTTACTAAGTTGGCTATGGTTAGCCCCTATGGCGGACCACACATGTGGCCGCTCTCTCTACACCTACGCGTGTGTCATCTCTAATGTTCTCCTGGAAAATCCTCCCGTTTCTTTGTGTCTCACCTTTAAATATTTTTCGTCTCCTCCAATCAAATCAATCCAAATGTTTAATTTCTTGACTAATACACAGCCGCACTTCTCGAGATGTTTGTTTCATATTTCTTCAATTTCTCATGGGCTATCACTTCCGGTTGACTTGTCATTTATTTAGGATAATCACGCTTTCTCCCTTCCTCTCCTTCTTTCTCGTTGTGTCTCTCCCCCCACGTCTACAATGGGACTGGCTATCCTGTACTGTAAATAAAGAAATAAGCCGCAAAAACTTCACAAACATGAACAAGTGGAAGCAGAGATGTAGAGGATGGGGGAGACATGGATTAATCTTAAAAGAATGGCAAGAAACAGAATGACCGGGAAAGTCTTTGTTGAAGACCTGTGCTCCACAGGAAGCTGAAAGTCTTTGTTGAAGACCTGTGCTCCACAGGAAGCTGAAAGTCTTTGTTGAAGACCTGTGCTCCACAGGAAGCTGAAAGTCTTTGTTGAAGACCTGTGCTCCACAGGGAGCTGAAAGTCTTTGTTGAAGACCTGTGCTCCACAGGGAGCTGAAAGTCTTTGTTGAAGACCTGTGCTCCACAGGGAGCTGAAAGTCTTTGTTGAAGACCTGTGCTCCACAGGAAGCTGAAAGTCTTTGTTGAAGACCTGTGCTCCACAGGAAGCTGAAAGTCTTTGTTGAAGACCTGTGCTCCACAGGGAGCTGAAAGTCTTTGTTGAAGACCTGTGCTCCACAGGAAGCTGAAAGTCTTTGTTGAAGACCTGTGCTCCACAGGGAGCTGAAAGTCTTTGTTGAAGACCTGTGCTCCACAGGGAGCTGAAAGTCTTTGTTGAAGACCTGTGCTCCACAGGGAGCTGAAAGTCTTTGTTGAAGACCTGTGCTCCACAGGGAGCTGAAAGTCTTTGTTGAAGACCTGTGCTCCACAGGGAGCTGAAAGTCTTTGTTGAAGACCTGTGCTCCACAGGGAGCTGAAAGTCTTTGTTGAAGACCTGTGCTCCACAGGGAGCTGAAAGTCTTTGTTGAAGACCTGTGCTCCACAGGGAGCTGAAAGTCTTTGTTGAAGACCTGTGCTCCACAGGGAGCTGAAAGTCTTTGTTGAAGACCTGTGCTCCACAGGGAGCTGAAAGTCTTTGTTGAAGACCTGTGCTCCACAGGGAGCTGAAAGTCTTTGTTGAAGACCTGTGCTCCACAGGGAGCTGAAAGTCTTTGTTGAAGACCTGTGCTCCACAGGAAGCTGAAAGTCTTTGTTGAAGACCTGTGCTCCACAGGGAGCTGAAAGTCTTTGTTGAAGACCTGTGCTCCACAGGGAGCTGAAAGTCTTTGTTGAAGACCTGTGCTCCACAGGAAGCTGAAAGGAAGAAGAGGAATCTCTGATTGCTAGTATAAATCATTGTCTCCCTTTAAAAGAAAAAAGCGAGAGAGGGAAAAAAAACATAAAATGGCAATGAGCAGCTAAACTAAACAGAAAGACAAGAGAAACTACAAATTTAATATTTGTTATATTTGATATCTGTACTTATCTCCTTTTGTATTCTACACACAGCCCTATACAGTATTTAATATTTGTTATATTTGATATCTGTGCTTATCTCCTTTTGTATTCTACACACAGCCCTATACAGTATTTAATATTTGTTATATTTGATATCTGTGCTTATCTCCTTTTGTATTCTACACACAGCCCTATACAGTATTTAATATTTGTTATATTTGATATCTGCGCTTATCTCCTTTTGTATTCTACACACAGCCCTATACAGTATTTAATATTTGTTATATTTGATATCTGTGCTTATCTCCTTTTGTATTCTACACACTATTTCATATTTGTTTTATTTGATATCTGTGCTTATCTCCTTTTGTATTCTACACACTATTTAATATTTGTTTTATTTGATATCTGTGCTTATCTACCTTCAAGGGCTCAGAACCTTCAATCAGAGTTGGAGGCAAGGAACTGGCCGACAGCTTGTATAGCTGGATCTCTGGACCAGAAGGAGAGAAATCAAGCTATGGAGCAGCTTAAGACATACAAATGCCGTATATTGATCTCCACTGATCTGGTCAGCACATTTGTTTATAACAAGAAATACATTTTACATTATTCTAACATATTATTATTTTTTAAAACTTATACATGTATTTACTATTTTTACCAAGTAAAAATTTTATGATTTAGAAGTTTTGTGAAAATAAATGTAAACCTAAATTGAAGGCTTGTATTATATAAAGAAGAAGGTGGTCATACGTTGGCCATGTGATGAGAAGAGACAACAAAAGAACCTCAAAGCAGGCACTTAAATGGGCACTAGGGGTTAAAAGAAAAAAGAGGCAGACCTAAAGAAACACTAAAATTAATATTGAAGTGAGAGGCAACAACAGCAGGTATCAGCTGCCACATTCAGATTGAGCAACTCGCCCAGAACAGAGCCGTGTGGTGAGACACAATGCATGTCCTGAGATTGAGCAATTCGCCCAGAACAGAGCCGTGTGATGAGACACAATGCATGTCCTGAGATTGAGCAATTCACCCAGAACAGAGCCGTGTGATGAGACACAATGCATGTCCTGAGATTGAGCAATTCGCCCAGAACAGAGCCGTGTGGTGAAACACAATGCATGTCCTGAGATTGAGCAACTCGCCCAGAACAGAGCCGTGTGGTGAGACACAATGCATGTCCTGAGATTGAGCAATTCGCCCAGAACAGAGCCGTGTGATGAGACACAATGCATGTCCTGAGATTGAGCAATTCACCCAGAACAGAGCCGTGTGATGAGACACAATGCATGTCCTGAGATTGAGCAATTCGCCCAGAACAGAGCCGTGTGGTGAAACACAATGCATGTCCTGAGATTGAGCAACTCGCCCAGAACAGAGCCGTGTGGTGAGACACAATGCATGTCCTGAGATTGAGCAACTCGCCCAGAACAGAGCCGTGTGGTGAAACACAATGCATGTCCTGAGATTGAGCAACTCGCCCAGAACAGAGCCGTGTGGTGAGACACAATGCATGTCCTGAGATTGAGCAACTCGCCCAGAACAGAGCCGTGTGGTGAGACACAATGCATGTCCTGAGATTGAGCAATTCGCCCAGAACAGAGCCATGTGATGAGACACAATGCGTGTCCTGAGATTGAGCAACTCGCCCAGAACAGAGCCGTGTGATGAGACACAATGCGTGTCCTGAGATTGAGCAACTCGCCCAGAACAGAGCCGTGTGGTGAGACACAATGCGTGTCCTGAGATTGAGCAACTCGCCCAGAACAGAGCCGTATGATGAGACACAATGCGTGTCCTGAGATTGAGCAACTCGCCCAGAACAGAGCCGTATGATGAGACACAATGCGTGTCCTGAGATTGAGCAACTCGCCCAGAACAGAGCTGTGTGATGTTACATGTTGGCTGACAATTCCGCCCCTTTCATACACACTCTGCAGCCTTGCTGCTACACACACAATGGGTTTGGCGATCAGGGTTCCCTCCCTTCGCCACTATGGTAACATAACAATATGCAGATGATCAGGGCACACTCCCCCTCGTCTATATGGCAATGTATTAATCGTTGGACACTTAGGGTACACTTCCCTTCGCCAACATGGTACTTCATTGGAGAATCATACTCCTGCTCGCTCTGTCCTAGTTCCAGAGAGAAAACACTCATCTCTAAATGCCAATGGTTAGTGTGCTACGTCACGTTATAATAGCCTTCCTCCCTGAAAACACTCATCTCTAAATGCCAATGGTTAGTGTGCTACGACACGTTATAATAGCCTTCCTCTCTGAAAACACTCATCTTTAAATACCAATGGTTAGTGTGCTACGACACGTTATAATAGCCTTCCTCTCTGAAAACACTCATCTCTAAATACCAATGGTTAGTGTGCTATGACACGTTATAATAGCCTTCCTCCCTGAAAACACTCATCTCTAAATGCCAATGGTTAGTGTGCTACGTCACGTTATAATAGCCTTCCTCCCTGAAAACACTCATCTCTAAATGCCAATGGTTAGTGTGCTACGACACGTTATAATAGCCTTCCTCTCTGAAAACACTCATCTTTAAATACCAATGGTTAGTGTGCTACGACACGTTATAATAGCCTTCCTCTCTGAAAACACTCATCTCTAAATACCAATGGTTAGTGTGCTACGACACGTTATAATAGCCTTCCTCCCTGAAAACACTCATCTCTAAATACCAATGGTTAGTGTGCTACGTCACGTTATAATAGCCTTCCTCCCTGAAAACACTCATCTCTAAATACCAATGGTTAGTGTGCTACGACATGTTGCACGAGCCTTTCCTCCCTGAAAACACTCATCACTAAATACCAATGGTTAGTGTGCTACGTCACGTTATAATAGCCTTCCTCCCTGAAAACACTCATCTCTAAATACCAATGGTTAGTGTGCTACGACATGTTGCACGAGCCTTTCCTCCCTGAAAACACTCATCTCTAAATACCAATGGTTAGTGTGCTACGTCACGTTATAATAGCCTTCCTCCCTGAAAACACTCATCTCTAAATACCAATGGTTAGTGTGCTACGACATGTTGCACGAGCCTTTCCTCCCTGAAAACACTCATCACTAAATACCAATGGTTAGTGTGCTACGTCACGTTATAATAGCCTTCCTCCCTGAAAACACTCATCTCTAAATACCAATGGTTAGTGTGCTACGACATGTTGCACGAGCCTTTCCCCCCTGAAAACACTCATCTCTAAATACCAATGGTTAGTGTGCTACGACACGTTATAATAGCCTTCCTCCCTGAAAACACTCATCTCTAAATACCAATGGTTAGTGTGCTACGTCACGTTATAATAGCCTTCCTCCCTGAAAACACTCATCTCTAAATACCAATGGTTAGTGTGCTACGACATGTTGCACGAGCCTTTCCTCCCTGAAAAGACTCATCTCTAAATACCAATGGTTAGTGTTCTACGACACGTTATAATAGCCTTCCTCCCTGAAAAGACTCATCTCTAAATGCCAATGGTTAGTGTGCTACGACACGTTATAATAGCCTTCCCCCCTGAAAACACTCATCTCTAAATACCAATGGTTAGTGTGCTACGTCACGTTATAATAGCCTTCCTCCCTGAAAACACTCATCTCTAAATACCAATGGTTAGTGTGCTACGTCACGTTATAATAGCCTTCCTCTCTGGAAAGACTCATCTCTGAATACTTAGTGTTCATGGACTACGCCACTTTATAGTAATGAGACACCAATAATGTCCCAACTCTGTCTCTACTAGCGAACTCATAATCGTTCACTCTTTCCCTTGTAACTAACCTACTAGCTAGTCACTAATTACTTAACACTGTCCCTCTTACTGTAACTCACTTGTGTGTACTCCATCCTTTACTGAAACAACTGAATTTCACCACTTCTATTCTATTCTATCACTGACAACTAACTCATAACTTGAGCCTACCGTTCCTACTCTATCCTTTTACTGAAAAACAAACTCTAACGTGATCAACAGTACCAGCTGTAACAAAACTAACACACAGCTGTCTGCATCAGATCCCAGCAAGGTCTAACGCTCAACTGAACTAACTTATTCTTTTTCTGACTTAAAATCCCTCAATCTCGCTTTTGCATTTCTCTCAATTCCCGTATTGCACGACCCGTTTACTGTCATAATTTTCAAGTTGGCCTACTGAGCTCTTTTACCTACCCTACCATTTAGAATACTCGCAATTTATCACTGCTATCTCCTAGAGTACTTTCAAACCATTACTGCTCTCCCTATTTCATTATTACTGCCATCCGCCTACTTCACATGCATCAAAGCCTGCTATAAAACCATGGCACCATACATCAAAGCCTGCTATAACCATGGCACCATGCATCAAAGTCTGCTATAAAACCATGGCACCGCACATCATAGCCAGCTATAAAACCATGGCACCGCACATAAAAGCCTGCTATAAAACCATGGCACCGCACATCAAAGCCTGCTATAAAACCATGGCACCGTACATCAAAACCTGCTATAAAACCATGGCACAGCACATCAAAGCCGGCTATAAAACCATGGCACCGCTATCAAAGCCTGCTATAAAACCATGGCACAGCACATGAAAGCCTGCTATAAAACCATGGCACCGCTATCAAAGCCTGCTATAAAACCATGGCACAGCACATTAAAGCCTGCTATAAAACCATGGCACCGCTATCAAAGCCTGCTATAAAACCATGGCTCCACATATCAAAGCCTGCTATAAAACCATGGCACAGCACATTAAAGCCTGCTATAAAACCATGGCACCGCTATCAAAGCCTGCTATAAAACCATGGCACAGCACATTAAAGCCTGCTATAAAACCATGGCACCGCTATCAAAGCCTGCTATAAAACCATGGCACAGCACATTAAAGCCTGCTATAAAACCATGGCACCGCTATCAAAGCCTGCTATAAAACCATGGCACCGCTATCAAAGCCTGCTATAAAACCATGGCTCCACATATCAAAGCCTGCTATAAAACCATGGCACCACATATCAAAGCCTGCTATAAAACCATGGCTCCACATATCAAAGCCTGCTATAAAACCATGGCTCCACATATCAAAGCCTGCTATAAAACCATGGCTCCACATATCAAAGCCTGCTATAAAACCATGGCACCACACATCAAAGCCTGCTATAAAACCATGGCTCCACATATCAAAGCCTGCTATAAAACCATGGCTCCACACATCAAAGCCTGCTATAAAACCATGGCACCGCTATCAAAGCCTGCTATAAAACCATGGCACAGCACATCAAAGCCTGCTATAAACCCATGGTACAGCACATCAAAGCCTGCTATAAAACCATGGCACTGCACATCAAAGCCTGCTATAAAACCATGGCACAGGACATCAAAGCCTGCTATAAAACCATGGCACAGCACATCAAAGCCTGCTATAAAACCATGGCACCGCTATCAAAGCCTGCCATAAAACCATGGCACCGCACATAAAAGCCTGCTATAAAACCATGGCACAACACATCAAAGCCTGATATAAACCCATGGTACAGCACATCAAAGCCTGCTATAAAACCATGGCACTGCACATCAAAGCCTGCTATAAAACCATGGCACAGGACATCAAAGCCTGCTATAAAAACCATGGCACCGCTATCATAGCCTGCTATAAAACCATGGCACCGCACATCAAAGCCTGCTATAAAACCATGGCACTGCACATCAAAGCCTGCTATAAAACCATGGCACCGCTATCATAGCCTGCTATAAAACCATGGCACCATACATCAAAACCTGCTATAAAACCATGGCACAGCACATCAAAGCCGGCTATAAAACCATGGCACCGCTATCAAAGCCTGCTATAAAACCATGGCACAGCACATGAAAGCCTGTTATAAAACCATGGCACCGCTATCAAAGTCTGCTATAAAACCATGGCACAGCACATTAAAGCCTACTATAAAACCATGGCACCGCTATCAAAGCCTGCTATAAAACCATGGCTCCACATATCAAAGCCTGCTATAAAACCATGGCACAGCACATTAAAGCCTGCTATAAAACCATGGCACCGCTATCAAAGCCTGCTATAAAACCATGGCTCCACATATCAAAGCCTGCTATAAAACCATGGCACCACATATCAAAGCCTGCTATAAAACCATGGCTCCACATATCAAAGCCTGCTATAAAACCATGGCTCCACATATCAAAGCCTGCTATAAAACCATGGCTCCACATATCAAAGCCTGCTATAAAACCATGGCACCACACATCAAAGCCTGCTATAAAACCATGGCTCCACATATCAAAGCCTGCTATAAAACCATGGCTCCACACATCAAATCCTGCTATAAAACCATGGCACCGCTATCAAAGCCTGCTATAAAACCATGGCACAGCACATCAAAGCCTGCTATAAACCCATGGTACAGCACATCAAAGCCTGCTATAAAACCATGGCACTGCACATCAAAGCCTGCTATAAAACCATGGCACAGGACATCAAAGCCTGCTATAAAACCATGGCACAGCACATCAAAGCCTGCTATAAAACCATGGCACCGCACATAAAAGCCTGCTATAAAACCATGGCACAACACATCAAAGCCTGATATAAACCCATGGTACAGCACATCAAAGCCTGATATAAACCCATGGTACAGCACATCAAAGCCTGCTATAAAACCATGGCACTGCACATCAAAGCCTGCTATAAAACCATGGCACAGGACATCAAAGCCTACTATAAAAACCATGGCACCGCTATCATAGCCTGCTATAAAACCATGGCACTGCACATCAAAGCCTGCTATAAAACCATGGCACTGCACATCAAAGCCTGCTATAAAACCATGGCACCGCACATCAAAGCCTGCGATAAAACCATGGCACTGCACATCAAAGCTCAGGTAATATGTGAACAGTGAAGAGGAGCATCAACCTTTGAGCAAATGCAGAGGAGGAAAAGAAAACTTTTCAAACTTTGATTTTGCTGATTTTCGTGCAACTGTCTACAAATACATAATTGTATGTTTACATAAGAGAGTTTATTTCCAGCATTTTTTTCGTACAAATAAGTGATACATATTTATTAGATGTTAACATATACAAGGCTTTATGTTGATAAATTTGCATGAGTCAAACGCAGAACATGAAATGATGGACAGGCCAAAATGGATAAAATATCACAGATGAAATTAAGCAAACAGAAATCATTTAGTGTAATTATGTTTGACTAAATGTTTTATTTCAATGTTTTAAAAAAAAAAAAAGACTTCTAGGGGGATTGATGCAGATAAGGTGAATTTAGTGATCAACCTTGACGTACCGCCTGACCATGAGACATATCTGCATAGAATCGGCAGAGCTGGCAGATTTGGTGAGTGAAAGTGTAAAGGTCATTGTATCTGAACAGTTAGTTGTTGCTCAATTGACATTACTGCAGTCCAAAAGTCTGTAAGTGCTTATTCTTTAACATGTGGCAAAGAATTTTCATGTTCTTGTATCTCATAGGTTGCTCACGCGCCTTATAACACCTCTCAAACATCTCACCCAATGTATACATTTGATTCAGAATCCATTTTCCCCTTAGAACCATTAATTGAAACAATTGATTCTTACCCAGTAGGATCAAATCTAAGAAATGCATATAAATAAATGTGTAAAAATGTGAAGATGCAGTAATGCTAGAGGATCATTGTAAGGAGAAATGAAAAAAATAGAAAAAACGGGATGCTTAAAGCTTTACATAATAAGTGAACAACAGCACACGTACCCCATGTGGACTAACGTTAATTTTCATTCTATCCACATCGAAGTTTACAGGGAAGTCATTTTATACCTATTTCTATTTCTCATTCTAGTTCGAAATTATTTTAAAAAAATTATTTATTATCTTTTATTTTAAATACATAATCTGTGTTTGTGTTGTATGTTCACGTTCCTGCTGAAGGCCTATTGAGCCGACATGTTGTTTTAATTTGTGTCGTCCACTTATTACATAAAGCTTTATCCATACCATTTTTTCTGTTTTTTTTTTTTTCCCTCTATATTTTTTTTCATTTCTCCTTGATTCTTACCATGTGGTTTAATCTGTGTTTACATTAACGTTTTTGCATTTAAAGACCACGCAAAAGAGGTATGCACTGCCATGTGGGTAAAACCACTGTTTCACTGGCTGAAAAGCTGGCGTAGTCTTTTAAACCCGACTTAGACAGAAAGGAACTTTTCTATCAGGGGTGAAATAAAAATCCTGAGTCTCGCACGTTGTGGCGACTGCTTTGACCAAGTGGCCTTTATCCCTCTGGTTCTACCGTGAGGCGCACCCCCCCCCCCCCCCCCCCCCGACATACGCCAGCAATGGTACTATTGTATGGTATGTTGTAAAGATAGTTTTTGTAAAGACCATACATATATGGCATTGTGATTTTGTATACTAATTCCCATTTAGATATGGCATACTACACATTTGTTTTGACATTGGGGAGAATCCTATTGTATTACACTATTCAAAAATTCAAAAAACCAAGTAAAGCCATCCCCTCATAATCCAAAGTATGGTTTTTCTACTGCACACCCCTGTCAAATAGCTCCTTTACACTGCCCAAACTGCAGGTACTGCAACCATCTTAAATAAACAGCTTATCATCTGGTGTTACACTGTCCCTAATTGATCATATTGTGGTGTCAGTATCTTCTAACAAAACTCAAACCGCTGACAACATATTCTTCTCACCATCAGAACAATCTAGAAGAACATGCACCTTTGTACGAGAGGCCGTATGGCATAAAATGCTTCTTTTGATTCATTGCATTTCATTACAATTTCCTTATTTAATCACTTATACTCATCCTTGTTGTTGATTGCGCTATTGAACGTGTCAAAAAATGGCGGTTTGTTTTTGCCGGTCTGTCGTCAAGGACACGTAATTCATTTAATTTGTAAAAGGCTCACAGTGTATCCGCGTGCTGCAGAGCTATTTACTGGAGTTGACCAGTTTATAACGTGGAAACGGGTTCTGGACCATGCGACTGAGTAAGTGCATGTGAGTCTAGACCATCCACAGCATCGACGTTCAGCGACAAAATCATCTATGATACTATGACGATGGTAAGTATTCATATGCAGCCCAACCAACAACATCGAAGAAGGAAAACACGACAAGTTAAGCCTGGCGGCATTAAACTGTCGAAGTGTGAGAGGCTAGGCCTAAAGTATGTGTGCGTTACATATTGGAATTGTGGGTCCATAAATCGACGACGGCCCATTCTTGATATGCTACTGTGCGGCGCCGATATAATGCTTTTACAAGAAACTCTTCTTGGTGACAGGACAGTAAGTACTCCTGGCTTTCATTGTTTCTACAATAGGCGACACCTTGGGCAGGCCATCCTTGTGCGCAACAATATGGTGGCAGCTGAGGTTGATATGTCTGCGTGGGACAATACAGAATTGCAGTTAAGGTGCAGACCCCAGTTCATTTTGTAATTGTAAATGTGTATGCCTGTAATGGGAAGGTGAACACACAACAATGGCAGAATCTCTTCGAGTTCGATGAAGAGAACGTCATTTTCTACGGAGACTTTAATGCTAGAGGAAACCAGTGGGGTAACGTCATAACCAATAAGCAGGGAGAAGACCTAGAGAACACACTAGTGTCAGTCGATTTAGTGTGCTTGAATGATGGAAGGGCAACAAGGATGGCCACTCGAACAGGGGCTCTGATAGTGTCATAGACCTTGCACTGGGATTCCACAGAAGTGATCACTATCCATATAAAAGGGGGTGTGTGTGAAACGGCTTGTAGCAGAGTGATAAGTGAAACAGAGTATAAAGAAAAGAGGGTTTGGCTGAAACAGGCTATATTAGTGATAAAGTAGGGAATTAGTAAATAGAAAGGGGAGATAATGAGAGCTGTAGGAGAAGTGGCCAAATAAGCGTGAATTGGGTGAATTGTTTTAAGAGAAGTGGCCAAATAAGCGTGAATTGGGTGAACTGTTTTAAGGGAAGTGGGGAAGCGAGGTAGAACGGAGAATCGGAGGTAGATTTTGGTGAGTTGCATTCGAGCAGTGGTCCAGTGCGGACGTCTGAAGAAATTCGGTTGATACCGTGGACCAGGAGAGAGTAGTTTAATAGAGGAAAAGTTAAGTTAAGTCTAGGGCGACAGCCAGATAATTTAGTTGTAAAAATTCCAGGATGTGTGAATGCCAATTAGTGAAGTGTCTACGCTAGATGATTAGGGTAGAATAGTTGTTGATTGCAGAAGATAAGGTTAGTGTTACGTTATCTGCAAGAAAGCTGATTATGAATCAGTGCATTCAACACGTTAAGAGATTGTTAGAGATTCGTGGTAATGTCCAACAGCAGACGACTTCAAGGAGGTCGTTATGGGAAACGTGGTAAGTTTGTGAATAGCTTTTACTATGAACAGTGACTTTTGTTGATCGCACACATTCGGAATTTCACGCAAGAATTCCATAGAGACCTGATAAGCTTGTGAATAGCTTCTACTATGAATAGTGACTTTTGTTGATCGCACACATTGGGAATTTCACGCAAGAATTCCATAGAGACCTGGTAAGCTTGTGAATAGCTTCTACTATGAATAATTGACTTTTGTGATCATGTTGATCGCACACATTCGGAATTTCACGCAAGAATTCCGTAGAGACCTGGTAAGCTTGTGAATAGCTTTTACTAAGAATAGTGACTTTTGTGATCATGTTGATCGCACACATTTGGAACTTCACGCAAGAATTCCATAGAGACCTGGTAAGCTTGTGAATAGCTTCTACTATGAATAATTGACTTTTGTGATCATGTTGATCGCACACATTCGGAATTTCACGCAAGAATTCCGTAGAGACCTGGTAAGCTTGTGAATAGCTTTTACTAAGAATAGTGACTTTTGTGATCATGTTGATCGCACACATTTGGAACTTCACGCAAGAATTCCATAGAGACCTGGTAAGCTTGTGAATAGCTTTTACTATGAATAGTGACTTTTGTATCGGTCATGTTGACTCGCACACCGTTGAAATTTCCTATGAACATTCCATGGAGATATAGGGGCGTGACACGCTCTGAACTAGGGCAGAGATAGCTGTGGTAGTAATTAGCGGAAGACGGAAGTCACGTCAACCAGAGAGAGGTGGGAGCGGGAGAGCGAATAACTATCAGGGTTAGCACGGCAAGTCTGAACCTGAAGGGCTCCCTACCCAATACAATTCTCATTGGGGGGCTGGAGAGTCAGTCCACGGGTAATACAGTTGAGTTGTGGCAGAATAGTTAACCTGGAGAGTTTAGTAATGTCAATTTGTGTATTGTATATTGTGAACTATTATGTATGATCTGGACATGCACCTTGTTGATTAAAGATGTCTTTGTGTACAGTTGGACTTGTGTTAAGTTCATTAGAGCATCTTAATTGTTCCAACGGTCTAGCGAGTGAACGACATGGGGGAGTCGCGGAGAAATAGCAGCAGCACAACACGAAGTACAAACTATCGATCATGATGGTCTAAGAGACTGGCGTCGGGGAGTCGCGGAGAAATAGCAACAGCACAACACGAAGTACAAACTATCGATCATGACAGTCTAAGAGACTGGCATCGGCAATGAGAACAAGTAACAACAAGTCATAACGAGTAACGGGCAAATCGAGGCAAGATTGATCAAGATCAGGGTTCGTTTGCTTCATAACGGCGGCGAACACGTTGTCATCAGCAACCCGGCCATTGTAGGTCAAGTGAAATCATCAAGCTTTCATTGTGTAGAAAGAGTATATCACGCCGTCAAGTCAACTTAGCTGTCACATCAAGGGGCCTGTGTCCGACACAGGGTGTCTGACAGGGGCATATGGAGGGCAGCATATCGACGGTTGTGGGCGGCAGGGTGAAAGAGTAACGGCCCTTGAAAAGGGTTACATTAAGTGTTACAGCGTAGGCGCACATGCCGCCGCCACGTTCTGTTGTGCATACAAGAAGGTTACATGGTGCTGTTAGTGTTTAGTGTGTAAATACTGTTACATCCATGTGTCCTTCTAATGAGGAAAGAGAGAAAAGCAGAATTAGAAGCCAGAAAAGAAAGCTCCACACATTCAACTACGAGATCACAGACCAGGACGTCATTAGCAAAATCAGACATAGGAAACAGAGCGCCCCTCGTAGGAGGCAGGAGAGATGGACACAGTCACCCTGGTGGAACGTAGAAGTCGAGGAAACTTGGCGGAGCAAGAGACAAACGGCCAAGACATGGCAGAAAGCCAGAAAGAATGGAAGAACACAACCTGAGCTTTTGAAGGGTCTAAAAGTAGAGGTCGACCAAAAAATAATGCACTTTAAACTATGTGCTAAGCAGGCTAAGGTTGCCAAATGGGATGACTTCTGGCACCTTCATTAGAGCATGAATAGCACAACACGGCACAGAGGCATACCAAACTTTCAGAGCACAGGCCGGATATTGCACAAATTTGATGAGAGCAAAGGGAAGGCCCTGCTTGCCCGCTACATTGAGCAGACGGACCAAAGAAATGAGGATGTAAGAATGGGGATACGGGGATCGCTGTCAAAATTGTGTAAGGATGTAGTGCTGGAAGATCTCACAATCACAACCGATACCATTCGCACGACACTTAAAAGGTCACACAACACTGCTTCTGGTCCAGATGGTGTTCGGTACGATGACATAGGCGATTTAGCTGATGACAGCTTGACAAAACTGGCCAATGAGTTTAATGCCAGCATTCGGAGTGGCTACACAGCTACTTACTACCGCTACCGAAGCCAAACAAGGACCATTCTCAGATCAGTGCCTACAGAATCATCACAATGCAGAACACTGTGGGCAAGCTGGTGGAGAAAATAGTTGCCCGTGTCCTCATCTGTCACCTTGAACAGAAACGCGCATTCCCACCCACACTCGGAGGTTATAGATATAACAAAGAGACATGGCTCAACGCGGCAGTCTTTGCCTATGACGTCTTCGAAGGCTTCCACAGATGAGAGGAGACATGTGCTGCTGCTATAGATCTGGAGGATGCATACAACAGGGTACCATTTGAATATCTCATGTATATGCTCCTCAAACTTTCGGTGCACCCCTTCCTCCTTAGATGGATCGCCGCGGCACTGTTTCAGAGGAAGGTGATACTCAGATGTGGAAGTTGGTCTTCTAAGCCAACATCCATTTGTCCAGGGCTGCCACAAGGCTCACCATTGTCACCAGTTCTATTTAACGTGTACACAATAACGATCACGGAACAACAGCTGGATGGGAGGGGAAGAACTGTGATTTTTGCTGATGACATTCTGGTATATCAACAGGGAAGAGGCAGACGGGGAATCGCCTTCACAATGCAAGACGAAAACTCGATCGCATTTCTTTCTGGTGTGGCGTTTCAGGTGCCTTGGTTAATCCTAATAAAGCATCAGTTTCATGGTTCTCCCTTAACAATCATATCGTTAATACGACCACACCGGTAGTACGAATGGGAGCTGATGAGGTGACCAGGGACAAGTTGATGACATACCTCGGAGTTAAGTTTGATCACAGCCTGTGTTTTCGGGACCACGTCGACCATGTGATAACAAAATCCCGCAAAGGATTAGCCACCTTGAAGGTCATGGCAGCTGGCAACATCGGGCAGAGGCTACTTACTCTTCTGTTCCAGGGATTAGTCCTTGCACCAATCGAGTATGCCCTGGCAATTCTTACTGTCAGTACGACTCAAATTGATAGACTGGAGAAAATACAAAATGAAGCCATGCGCATTATCTTGGGATGTACAAGGGACACTCCCTGTGTAGCAATGAGGCATCTTCTTGACTTTTCAACCATGGATAAAAGAATCAAGATCTGGAGAGCACGAGCATACCTGAAGATTAGTACAGATAAAGAGCATCCATTGCACCACATGCTCAACACAGGGAAAGGTGCCAGGCTAAAAAGAGGCAAATCATGGATGGGCCGAGCAGAAGATGTCATCAAACAGGTCTGTGGGCTTACCAATATCAGCGTTGGAGAGGAGTGGATACCAGTGCCTACGTCGTTCAAGGGGACTTTCTCGTGTATTGCCACACTCGACAGGAAAAGTAGGGAACAGAACCCGGTTGTGGTTAATGCTGAGGTCAGCGGTCTCATCTGCGATAACACCGATGAGAAAGATGCAGTCATCTATACAGACAGATCTGTAAGATGACACCAAAGAAGTGCATGGGCATTTACAACACGCTCGGCAGGCAGAATAGTCAAAGAAGACAGTGGTGCATACGTCATGACCACGAGTAGCATGACAATGGAGGTGATGGCAGTGACCAAGGCATTCAAAAGGTTAGAGTCACAAGGCTACACTCACGCATGTATACCTGAGTGATTCGATGAGCATGATAAAAAAAGTGGAAGTGGGCTCTATACGCATGCAATGGGTAGAATCGTTGCAGAAATCCAAAATACGTAAGGTCACCTTTGTCTATGTCCCTGGACATGCGGGAGTACGGGGAAATGAAAAAGTGGACAGGTTGGCTAGCTGCACTGTCATTGAGTCCGGGCAACCATGGATCGGACGGACATCATCAATACCCTCTGAGATGTGGGAAGAGCACAGGACTTCGATAAACACAGATCCACGTCACTTCTTCAGATGATGGAAATGAGAGTTAAAATGGGCACAGCCAGAAATGAGAAACTTAGTGGCCATGTAAGAAGACTTATCTCTGCGATCAGGACCCAATCATAGTAGGATTCCAGCTCCTCACATGAACTCAGCTGTCAGGTTAGGTGTGTTACAAACAGAACATCACAATTAGAGTCTGCCAGATCCACTCTGATTGAACACCCGTTAAAAACGTTGCACTGTGTTCTGCGCCAGTGGCCCAGTGCATCCGATTTCAGCCAGCATTTTATTCAGGTTTGCTTTCCCTAGCCTTTGATTGTCCCCAATCTTCCTGCAAGGCAGCAGGTGATCTTTTCTGTAGGGGGATTCTGCCCTTAGATGGTCGGCCCTCCCAGGTTTACGAGCACCATCTGCCCGAGTCACTAGAGGTGACTAACACAGACATACACACACAAAGATATGAGATGTGACAAACACAGACATGCACATAGCGATACGAGGCATGACTAACACTGACATACGTCAAGATATATGACACATGACTAACATAAACATGCACATAAAGATATGAGATATGACTGACATAGACATGCACCCACAAAGAAATTACACATGTCTAACATGGACATGCACACAAAGATAGCAGATATAACCAACATAGATAGGCACACACAATGATATGAGATGTGACTAGCATAGCCATGCAAACACAAGGATATGAGATGTGACATACACAGACATGCACACACAAAGATATGAGATATGACTAACATAAACATACACAC
Source organism: Megaustenia siamemsis (assembly GCA_032433765.1). NCBI lineage: Eukaryota > Metazoa > Mollusca > Gastropoda > Stylommatophora > Ariophantidae > Megaustenia > Megaustenia siamemsis. The sequence continues at coordinate 2,447,006 of JAVIAB010000125.1, read as the reverse complement.
AGAGATATGAGATATCACTAGCCCAAACATGCACACACAAAGATATGACACATGACTAACACAGATACACACTAAGATATGAGATATGACTAAACACATACACACTACACACTTAAAGATATGAGACATGATTAACACGGACACTCCAAGATATGAGATATGACTAACATGACACACACCAAGATATGAGCCATGGCTAGCACACACACACACACACAAGCCAAGATATGAGCCTTGGCTAGCAATGAAACACACCAGAAATGAACCATGTCCAGCACAGAAAGAAAATATCCAGTACACATTAAGGTATCCATATGCGTGGGTTTGTTGTAGTCGGCAGACTCTTCTTAAAGTGGGAATCATCGACATACGAGACGCCGGCCCTCATGAACTGTTAACAGATATCGTCCAAACAGTTGTACGGAGATTTGAGAGTGCAGTCTGACCCGTAGAACGTTCCCTTGCATGAACAGATCCCGGTTGACTGTTCACAGGTGTCATTGAAACAGTGGTCAGGACATTTGAGAGTGCAGTCTGGCCCGTAGTACGCTTCCTTGCGCGTACAGTCTACTCTTTTTGTGTCACATATGATGTCACAGCCACCAGAACACGTCTATTCGCACTGTAGCCAAAATTTCCATCAGGACAAGTGTCATCACAGGTATAGCCAGGATGTTTGCAATGTTGGCATTTTCTGGATTTTCCTCACATAAAGAACTGACACTAAGACAAGACCCGGAGCAGTCGTGTCCATAAATCCCATGTGAACAGTTGAAGTGACACGTACCGATGATGACGGTGCAGCCTTTGCTACTCCCACCACACACTGTACAAAACGACCAAGAATGCCCGTCCAGACAATAGGTGTCTGTAAATGTTTGCACCTCACACACCGTCAGTGCACTCTTGTCCTGCGAAAAGGTCGGTGAGAACTCAAACTTACTGTGTGCCATTGTCGCTTGTATGATGACTACAATAGTGTTCACAGAAATATTTGGGTATGATATATCATTATACTGGAACACTACACCGCCACTGTCAGAGAAAGCCTTTGTGGTGTCATTCTTTACCCGAATCACAGAAGACTTATCAACCAACATAGAACTGGAGTCGTCAGTCGCTGGACACTGAGGGAATTGCTGAGGAGGGGATCTGAGCACCTATGGACATGTTCGGAGTGCAATGATGATGACCCGTAAATAACTCAATCTAATGTCTAAACTATAGGAAGGTGCTTCTGAATCATATTTGTTATCTACTCAGATGTGATGACAATAATGTTTTCACTTATGTTTGACATTTCTTCTTATGACAGTATATCCCCACAAATGTTTGACATTTCTTCAGATACCTTAAAGTTTACTCTAAGAGTTGTTGAAATGACTTGTCTATCTGAATTGGAAACCCTCATAAATATAAAATACATATCTCTTGAATGTTCTTGCATGCCTCCTTGAAATAGTCATTAGTTATCAAGACCCATCAACATTATAATATTTTATAATGTTAGAACTATCATCTAGGAAACCTTTTGTAGGTGTGTGTCAATATGAGCATCTGAAATAAAATGAGGAAGAAGACTTCATATGATAATTGGGCATGAAGTTTATGGTTTCTAAAAGAGTTGTGTTTTCTTAAAATACATTTATTTTAATCAAAGCAACTATACTTATTTAATACATATCTCTCTGTTGAACTCTTGTGTGCATCAGAAGTGAGTGTTCCACATTGAACTTTCATCATCATCATGTGCCACACCAGTTGGTGTAGGCGATCATGTCCTTCCACAATCCTTTATCTACAGTGCATTGTATCAGTTGACTGTTTTCCATGCCATGACACCAAGCTATCCAGTATTTTCTCTCTTTGTCGTCCGCGATCTCACTTTCCTTTTATTTTGCCAGTTGTAACCAGGTATACCAACCTTCCTCTTCTCATGATGTGCCCGAAAAATGTTGATTGTTTCTTTCTGATGTTTTTTAAGAGTTCCCTTTTTGTGTTGGCCTCTTTGAAAATTTTCTTCATTGGTCTTTTTAGCTGTCCAGGGAACTTTCAACATTCTTCTGAGAAATCCCATCTCTGTGGCATAAAGTTGAACTTTATGTCTAAAACATGTGTTCCACATTTGAATTCCTGTGTGTATCTAAAACGTGTCTCACAATTAAATTCTTGTGTGAGTCTAAAACATGTGTCACATCCTTGAATTCCTCTGCAAGTCTAAAACATGTGTCCCACACTTGACTTCTTGTTGAAACATATATCCACCAAATGAATTCCCATGTAAATCTGAAATGTGTGTCCCACAATTGATTTCCTGTGTTTATTTGAAATGTGTCCCACAAACTGGACTCATTTGTTTCAGGGAGCTTTGGTGCTACTGTGACTATTGTCACCAAGGGTGGTCAGGATGCAGAACTGTGGGCAGTGGAAAGAAAATGTGGAACAACCATTCACAAGTTGCCAGGTTTGCTGCAGTGTTTTCCATTTGAACTTACGTTATGTTGCAGCAATATTATATAATAAAAAGCACACTGAAAGCAAACATATTACTTTAATCATCTTATTTTTATTTTAATGTGTATAAATAAAAAAAAAAAAGGAAATAAAAAAAAATCTGACTACACTCATTGAGTACATACCTAATCTAGTTATTTCTGCTTGTAGAAACTATATTCATAGTAATAAATACACAAAATGTGTTGTTTGAAATGATGATGTGTTAAGTAATAACTTTATATCTATCTATATATTAAAATTTCCCAAACAGAATATTTTAAATAAACATATAGTTTACTATATTAATTTAAGTAAACAGCTTTCAATACTTTCTGTTTCAGATCCAATTCCAAATGATTTGGTCACCAAAGCTCTGCCAGTGCAAATAAATGATATTGTCAGTGTAGAAAAGATCATCAATAAGCCAGCACCTGACATGGGAGCATTCCCTGAAGCAGCCTCAGATAATAATGCCTGTAGCCACAGTCAGGAGACATTCTCTTTACCCACCAATCAAGTGGTTTTGGGGGACAATAATTGCCAGAGACTGTCACATAAAAGCATGCTGGTGTCTGATGATGCAGGAAATGTTAACATCAAACAGATTGAAACCTTGAAGGATGACGATAAAGTTGACCTTTCAGATTATGATCTGTCTAGTATTTCAAGTCAAAATTTGGCTGATACACAAGAGGCAAGAGGAGACATTAGCAATTATGGATCTGAATCTTTGTCATCGTGTGAATCAATGACAGTACTAGAGGACTCCTACAGGGTTGCAAATATTGACTGCAGTGAAGAGTTCTCAACAGAAAACTATAGCTTAGCAGCTTCTGAACATGCAGTCGTAGCGTTGAAACCCAGTGCTGATGACTCTAAGGCATACAATCATCTTGAAGCACCTGCCGTAGAAAAAGCAAATCCCACTGTGCATAAATACAATGATTTGACTTTATCAAATGTTAATAAAAACACCAGTGACTTCAATGAAGACTCTAAGCAAAGACTGTCAGAAGAATATTTGAAGACAAGTTGTCATTTATCTTTTGCTAAAGTCCAACCACAAAGCTCTGTAGAAAATGTAGATAAGTCAACACTAATCAAGTATTTTAAAGAAAGCCAAGAAAAAATTGAGCATCCAGAAAAGAGTCAACGAAATTTGAGTCATAAAAATTCCAGCAATAAAAGTTTAAATGTTTTTAGCAATCTGTGCCAAGAACATGAAGCAGCAGTCTTGTTGAGTGAACACACTAGAAAAAATGTAGGCGGCCTGTTTCAAGCATGTGATACTTCAGTGTATAGTAAAAATGAATGTAGTGATTCAGCAAAAAGTGATACATCTGTGATGGATGTGCAGGTTCCATTACAGGAAGTTGTAGTATATAATAACAGCATTATTAAGATCATCTCAGAAACTATGTTTGAATCACATTTGTTGAATACTCAAGCTAGGTCAGGATGTTCCTTAGTAGGTTATGATGAAGGTGAAGTGATTTCTGAGAATGTCCAGGTGATTTCTGAGAATGTCCAGCTATTGTGTTCTGACAGTGGGGAAAAACAATTCACTGTAGCTGGTCTTCCTGAGTCCTGTAGTAAAATTATTACAACTTGCCGAGACCAAGATGAATCTTTGTTGACAGTGAAAGATTATGATAGTGTTCTTACTGGAGGCAACAAGTTTAAAGATTTAGACCCATTATCATTAGACAGTGTTAGCCAAGATGATGATAGTAAGACCTTTAGAGAAATTTCTCATGCAAAAAATGAAAAGGTGGCCCATGACTATGCCATATATAAGTCTGCAGGATCAAGAAAACGTGAAAGAAGGAATATAAGAGCTTTCTCTTTGATTGATTTTTTTCAATGCGTGAATGAAGATCAGAGTTTACTTCAGTCCAAGAAAATTGATTTTTCCTCCAGTGAGGATAGGAATAGTAGTGGAGACATTGATGTGCCCGCAGATTTAAGCACTGTCTCTTTGAATGGAGTAGATGACATCATTGCTATGTCCACAGATTTAGGTGCTGATGATATTGCTATGTCCACAGATTTAGGCACAATCTCTTTGAATGGAGTAGATGACATCATTGCTAAGCCCAAAGATTTAGACACTGTCTCTCTGAATGGTGCAGATGATATTATTGCTATGTCCACAGATTTAGGCACAGTCTCATTGAATGGTGCAGACAAAATTATTGCTATGTCCACAGATTTAGGCACAGTCTCATTGTATGGTACAGATAATGTCACTGACATGTCTGCAGATTTAGACTCAATACCTTTAAATGGTGTAGACAATTTTGTTATGTTTGCAGATTTACATAAAACCTTATTGAATAATGTTGATCAAAACCATACAAGAGACATCGTTGCAGATTTTAATTCGAATACGTCAACTTCTGTCCAAATAAATTTGAAGGGTGGTGGAGATTTTAATGTTTCATATAGTTTGGAAAAACTAAATTTAAAATGTGACAATTGCTCTGCTGTGACTGATGACAGCACTAAAATAAATTTGCAGTTGAAATCTCTGGGCAGTGGAGACTGCAGTTGTGCTAACATTTCTGATGAAAGCCATCATTTTAGTTCTATTTGTCATCTGTCTCATCACAAATGTGTGATAAATAATGAGATTTTGAATGGCAACATATGTTGTCCTGAAGTAGATTCTGGAGAACACAATTTAGACTTGCTCCCATCTTCCACACACAAGGATTTAAATAAAACTAGAAATAGATTATTGACAACGTACCTTAGTTCCCTTCTTTTGCATCCTCATAATCACAGTCAACATTTTACATGGTCAGATCTAGAAGCAGATCATATTACTTTTTGTAAAGATTTAGATACCACTCAGTTGGGCTCTTGCACATCAAAGCTGATGAAAAATGTAATGGCTGAGGATTTTGCAGATTCTAAAGAATTGCAAGAATTGTGTACATTTGAAGCTACCAAACTGATGGCACTCAAGTACAAATTTAAAGATAAACTTTCAGAAGCTGAGAAGAGAAAATCTCAAGTTGAAATAAAGAAAAGGTCAGAAAGTGATGAGATTCCTGGAAAACATGAAGTAACCAAGCTTGCTCATGACATTCTTCAAGATGGTGGCAGCTCACATCTGTCTAATAATCCAAAACTGTATAAGAAGCAAGGACCAAAAGGAAGGAATAAAGTTACCAATAAAAAACTGAAGGGTTCAGACAGCTTGAACTGGAGAGATAAAGAACCAGGAGAACAAAATCATGACTCAAGAGAAATTTCAAGACAAAATTTTTCACAGAAAACAGAAGCCCAGAAGCAGCTGTGGCATGAGGAAAAGAACAATTCAAACGCAAGTGAAAAGGTGGGTCAGGAGCCATGTAGCAGTGGCAGCTCACACATTGATAACAAATTATATTCTAAAAATACCTCTGTTGCTGGAACAGCTCTATCCAGTCATGATCACGTGTTGGATGAAATTAATGGCAGCATGTTGGAAGATGCAAAGAGTAGTGAGAAACTAAGAGAACTAGATAGCTCAAAGTTTAATAATGTGAAAACTAATAATGATGTAATCATGAATTTTGGTAAAGCAAACAAGAAATATTTTATGCCATCTGATAATAAAGATGATGAATGTAAACAATTAGATGACATGCATGCACAGATGCTGATGAGAAAGAAAGAGAGGAAGTTAAGAAAGCTTGAAATAAACACTGATGATAAACAGTCTCTATTTGAAATGAAAACATTGACAAAATTCACAGAAGATTATGAAAGAGAATCATTGAACTGTTCAGAAGCCATTAAAAAGGATAGCACAGAACATATCAATGAGTCCACAGATACAGAGAAAAGGCTAAAAATTGAAGATGGCATCCAAGTGAAACAATTGTCTCATAATCCATTGAATAAAGAACATTGTTTAGCTGCAGAAACAAAGTCAATTCAATGTAAAAATAAAGCAAGTAACCATTCCACTTGCAAAGTTAATGAAGCACTAAGCAGTGATACTCATTTCAGAAGCAAACCATTTGATGAGAATCAAGCTAGACAAAAAGTTAAAAATACAACTCTAAAAACAGAACGATGTCAACAAAAGACTACTGAAAAGGACCACCTTCAACAAAAGACAACTGAAAAGTACCACCTTCAACAAAAGACAACTGAAAAGCCCCAAATTATGCATTCAGAATGTTTATTTCTTTCACCAACTTCCCGAAAGAAACCAACCAAGCCATCAAAATCTGAAGCAAGGCTTGCCGGACTTGAAATCTCCAGTGGATCAACATCAACAACATCTGATCTCAGCCTTAGTTCTCCTTCTGACATCTCAGATGTGGACAATAAAGACATCATTTTGGCATCACAGTGCTATGCCAATAAATATGCACAAGAGGTCTCTTTTGACTTGCAAGATGGGAAACACAAAAATAAAAATAGCATGATTAAGTCAATTCCTATGAACTCAGTCATCATAAACAAACACAAACGTGATCAACGTTTGCAAGAATCAAGAGATCCTGATTATTTCCAGCATCGTAATGTTCATTCTAAGGAGCACTCATTATCTGGCACTTCAGCATTAACGTCAAGAAGGCCAATAACTCTTTTCCCACCAGATTATCAACCAGTCTACAAGGTTGAGCAGTTCTCGCAGAATTCTTCCATCACTTCACATCAAGTCAGACACACAAATAATGATCACAGCCACCAACTTCAGCAAACTTCTGCAACTCATTCTCAAACACTAAAGCATGGGAGAGAACTATCAATGCATCAAACACATGTTCATTGCAGAAGTCATTATGATAATGATCTAAATAACTCTAGATTTGATCATAATCTTAAACAGAGTAATGAATCTAATTCTAGGTCTAAGCTTAGAAAACAGACAAATGGATCAGGTTATGGGTATGGTCATAGGCTTAGAAAGCAGACTGATGAATCTATAATTAGTGTGTCAGAAATGGAATCTACAAGTAGTGAGTCAGAAGATGAGTCCATGAATGATCATATAGATTATATACCTCATTGTCATAACATGCATGGGCCCTATGAACCTTGCACATATTTTTCCAGCCATGCAAATCCTTATTCGTACTCTCATCGCGATGTTGTTAGATGGTCAAACCATACTTTAGTTCATTCCAGTCTGCCTGGAGTTCTGGACTTCCCATGCTACCAACTTACAATGTGTTGCAACCACCGCCACAATCATTTTGTATTCCACAAAGAACACCTCAGCCATATCCTCACTCAGCATTCTACCACAACCATTTGTCACATTATCAGCCACCTGTATCACACTATCAAATGTCATTACCACAGGCTATGTTTGATTATGTCAGTCACATGGCAAAGATGATGTCCTTCCTTTCAAGAAAACACTCAAGATCACAACAATCTTAGAAGGAATGAGAGATGGAAGTCACAACCTCAACACATAAATGGAAAGCTGTTTCCATTGCAGTAGTTCCATTCCTAGACTTTATTTTTCACTTTAAACAGATCCCATTTTCAAAGGTTGTCATTCCTTGTTGTTCCTAGTTTCAGGCAGTTGAGCTGATATTTTCCAATTAGTAATGATGGAGAGAGTTAGTAATAGTAGTTCTTTCATGTCTTCAAGTGTTAGACAATCATTAAAGTAGTTTTTTTTTTTTTTTTTACACTATAACTGTATTGTAGGTCCATGATAAGCCATTTTTCTTTGTTCTATAGTATCAGGGTAATTGGAAATGCCTTCACTATTATCATTATTTTGATTATAATGTATATTTGTTTTTTCCTTAGTGAAGAGAGGATATAATTGTTTCCACTTGTAACAAAGTACAGCAACTGTTGTAGTGTTGACCTTGAATAATATGTTGTGATTGTAATGTGAAAATTGTACAGTTACAAGGCATGGTAATTTTGGCCTGCTCCTTGATTTCCAGCTGCCAAGGGTTTTTGTAAGTGGTGCAAAATGTGCATGGGACCTTGTTCCTTTGTCATTGTCCAAGAGGGCTAGACAGATCTCAGTACAAGGGGACGGTAAAGCCACCAAGAAACTACAGATACCATTTTTTAAACATTCCCACTCTCTGTGGTGGGATTTTAACCTGTGACCTTCTTGTTCAGAGGCTGATGTCCTAGCTCTAGACCACTCAGCCCCAATTCTTTTCACTTGAATCAATAGAAATCAGAGAACAAACGCATTGCATGTTAGTTAACATTTGCCTTCTTGTCTTTTAGAATATGATGCAAAGTCTCTGCTTATTGATAAGTAAAATAAGCAGCTTGTCGAGAGCTTAAATATTGGGTTAATTTAGGGTTTTCCTGCAGGGGCTATGATAGCTCAGTGGACTAGACTACTAAGGACAAAAGGTTGAGTTTGATCCTGATTGATGGCTTCCAGCCTTAAATGGATAACAGATTTATTTTCTAGGAAAGTAAAGTGGCACCGGCATAATACCAATAATGTTACCCCAAAAATGTTCTGAAGGTCTATTAAAAAATACGGACACTAACACCATGTTCCCTATGTGGCATGATGGGGCTCTTTAGTTTTTTTTTACTTCGGTGTTTGCTATGTTTAAAGTTTTGTGACAAAGTGTGTTCATTAAAACAAGAACTGACTGAGTTGAAACAAATATCTGAACAGAAAGCTATGGTCAGGGTTAGGATTACATAGTGTTACAGAATAAGGCCATGATTAACAAGTGAAACTTATAACTTGATGCACATCTGCATCAGACTCAACAGTCATATTCTCACACTCAGATTAAACTAACAACTGAACAACAACATAATGGTTCTCGTCACTTGTGATGGACGAATTTAGGATACTGGATGAATAATTACTTTAAAAGTTTCTTTTCTAACAAAAATGAATTAGTTTGCCAAAGACAAGTTACTTGCTGGTGCCTGACACTTTTGTATCTTTTGCTTTTTACACCAGTCTGGTACATTTGAATGAAAAGTTCTTTTCTGAAATCTCATGCACTATTTTTGCAGCTAAAAGTGTGACACTGAAAGTTTCACTGATGTAGTTGGTTGTTTGTAATATTTTCTGGTAAATTTGTTGTTTTCCATATATTATAAGTACAGGCATCCTTACACGTTAGAAGTTGAGAATTTCTATTCCTGATGCTAGTTATCTTATCTATTTCTAATTGTGCAGTGTCTAGCTTCTGTCTCATCAATGGACCCTGCTATTGTCATATCTGACAACACAAAGGCTGCACGTCACCCTGTTTTTGCAGAGACTTATGTAGTCACTTAACCGTTTCAGTTTCTATATTTGTTTTCAATGTGTTTTTTCATGGAATTGAAGTGAGGAAGTGATTGTGCACTTAGTTTTCAATGGAAGTTGTCTGGAAATCACCTTTATAGCCAATTAGGACATGCATGGAGGTTAACCTTTTCAATAGAATTTGGCAATTGCGCTCTGAATGCTGTGACATGAGTAGAGCAAATTTGGGGATTTCTTGATTACAGTGAAATGAATTCCATGGATAGAACATCAATTGCGCTGATTGTGTCTTCATCTGTTTGTCCACAGCTCTTGCTTCTAACAACATAATTACCACTTCTTTATGTTCTATGCCATTTGTTTTCATTCTATTTTGACCTCTCACAGTACATGTTTCTACTATACTTAAGCTATCTATGGTGTTAACATTGTTCTCCAGTAGAACTCCATCTTTATGGCTTTCAATAAAGAAAGAGTTGCTGTGTGTAATATTTAAAAAAATTTAATTTTAGTATCACCTGGCCTATTATTAAAATTTACATTAAAAAATTGGATAAAACAACACCAGTGATATAGGAACAATAACTATGTATATCATCATGATCTATCTATTGACCTTTCGAGCCGTAGCCGGCCCATAGGGCATAGACCAAGATACTCCTTCTCTTATCTGAATTTTTGTTCTAGCAGCTTTCAATTCTTTTAAAGATATTTTATCAAATCACGCCATTTGTCTCTGTTCTGTGCAAGCAGCTCTATCTCATTGAGGGAGCCAAATCCTGCTGCTCTTGCCTCTCTCATCAATGTTCTTCTCAGTGTCTCTCTAGGTCTTCCTCTTTTCCTCTTACCTGTTGTTTCCCATATGAGGGCTTGCTTTGCTATTCAGTTATTGTCTCTTCTCATCACATGTCCAACATATGACCATCGTCTTTTCTTTATTACTGAAGAGTGATTACTATTAGTGGTTGATTGGCGATTTCTCTAATTTCCTCGTTTGTTTTTAATTCGTTCCAGACTATATCAAGTATTTTCCTTAGACATTTATTTTTGAATGCGTTCAACTTTGTTTTTATATCTCTTGTTGTTTTCCAGCTTTCACACGCATACGTAAGGTTTGATAATACATTTGATTTGAATAGTTTTAAGTTTTGTGTTTGTGCTGATGAGTTTTGATTTCCACAACTTTTCAAGGCTTCTGAAAGACATTGTTGCTTTAGCTATTCTGATTCTAATTTCTTTGCTTGTATCCCTTTCTCGATCAATGTGACTCCCAAGATAGATAAAGTGATCAATCTCTTCTACTGGTTTGTTTTCCATGTATATTTTGTCGTCTGTTGGAATTAAACTTGTCATGACTTTAGTCTTTTCATGATTGATCTCAAGCCCAATTTTGCTGGCTATTGATGATAGTTCATTTGTGTTTTCCTGCATCGTTTTTATCTGGCTGCTGATGAGAACTATGTCATCAGCAAAGTCATCATGATTAGACAAGTAAATATTCTGAATTACACTTCTCCAAACTCTTATCCTGCCGTTATGAATTAATCTTGTACACCTGTCTTTTCACGATTGAAATAGTTCAATCTTAACTGAATTAATAGGTTCAATTAATTATTCTACTTTCCTTCATTTGCCTTTTAGTGTTGGGAATATATAGTTTATTCTTTTGCTCTTCTTTTCTGCTGGTATCTCCTGCTGTTGTGTTTCTAATAATGAGGCATTTATCTAAGAATACAAAGGTCAGCGAGTCCAAGACATTATTTTAAAAGATCATGGTTATGATTAATTAAATGCTTGTTCATGATGAAATGTTCTTTATGCTAGTTTGTTACATATATAGCAGTCCTTTGGGCCACTCCCTTTAACCCAAATATCATGTTAAATACCATAAATTTATTTGTTTGCCTGTTTATTCAGTTCAAGTATTTGCATTAATTTATGTTACACAATGAATACAATGGCTCATTGAAGCTTAATTTTTCTTTTCTTTTTTATTTATTATGAAAGAAGAACAAAACAATACTATCTACAGCATAGCTTCTAAATTTGGGATTGATTCATGTGAACTGAACCGTGTCTGTACTAATATAAAAAGCAAAGTGCTTGGGGTCAAGAACATCAGAACCTATGTGCTCAAATCTGAAAGATTCACTATCTTCACTGATTCTCTTTGCTGTGTAAACTTTAAAAGTCACAGAAATCTTGCCACTATGGCTAAAACATTTGCTACAATTTGTGACTGATTCCTGACATATAATCCTAAACATAACACATGATATGTTTAAAGGCATTGAAAATATGCACAAAATGTATGTCTCACTGCTGGTCAGCCTAGAGAAGTCTGCTTGTTATTTTCTATTTGAACAACTCTCCATTGCTCTTCTTATATTATTATACTCTATTCTTTTATTATTATACTCTCTTCTTATATTATTTCAGGTGTCAAAGGAAACATCAGTTCTAGCAGTCATTTATGATAACCTCATCTGTTCTCAGATGATGCTGTTGATGAGTATTGTTATGTTGTCACTTCATCTTAATCTGGCTCAACATTGAATTCTTGAGTCTCTCTCCTCTTTTTATGCCTTTTATATTATGAAATTGGAACCTCAGTGGTTAGTCCCCTCACTTCCTGATTAGAAAAATCTTGGTTCAATTCCCAGAAGTGGTGAATTTATTTTTAGACCTACAAGGCTCTGGGGTTCACCCCGCCTCTAAAAATGAGCACCAGAAATTTTTCTGGGAAGTAATGATGACCTGGTGTGATTCTGACCATATTACCCACAAACATACTATGATCATGGAAAAATACGGTCGCTAACACCATATTTCTCATAGACCTAGTGAAGCTGGTGAGGGGACCTTTACTTTTATAGTATGAAACTGCAAGGCACGAGGGAAGATTTCAGTTTTTCTTCACTATACTTCACCCATTAAGTGCATGTGTTCAGTCACTAATGTAACAGCGTCCCTCCTCTTTTTCCCATTCTCCAACTTCTGCATAACACCGACGAACAGCAACCAACAGTAGACTGCAAAGGCGTTGAACCAGCACACGAGCACCAAGGACTCCCCCAACTGTGATGTCAGCATAGAAGTATTTGACCTCGTCTTCACCTTGACATCGTCCACATGGTCGGCTACTGGACGACCAGCAACTCTGACTGTGTACTGGAACCCGGAACTACTGCAACTGGATAGGCTCATGAGTTCAGTGCCCTCACCCACTGGCCGGTTGTGCCCTCCTAGGGTTGACCAAGACTTCTCACTTCTTGGTCGTGCTAGGAACAGACCGCTGTAGATTCAAGCCAGGCTCCTTGAGACTTCAGCCTGCCTTATGGTGCAGTTGGACTGCCCGGACAGATTCACTCAGAACCTGCCTCCCCGTGTCCCCCGATCAGATTAGACTTGACTTCACATTGTGATGATTGTGACCTGCGACACCAGTGTTCTTTCTTCACGGTGACACAGTACAGTGACAAATATGAATGATGGAATTGACAACCGAGAACTTTGCACATACTGACTTTATTCAATCCCAGACCACTCTTGTTGGCCTGCCACATGACATTGTGAAATTCAAACATTTCTTACAACATTCATGTCCTAACTCCCTTCCTACAATGTCTGGTGTATTCCCGAGGACACACTCACTCTAGCACGTGTACACCCTCGGTGTCAAAGCTAGTACTATGCTGATACACCCTTATGCCTTTGATAACGGCACAACCTCAACGGCAGCTGCTCTCCATCCCTTGCTGCACTAATCACCCTGTACATAACATAGCCTAATCACTTGTTCCCTAAAGTCTCTTCACAACCTAGTTAATACTGAGTTCATGCGACTGTGGCCTGATGGCAGACAGCCAGCCTAATGATGGTGGGAACAAAACACGTTCCATAAAGTCTCTTCACAAATTACTATCGTAACTTGATGGCTTACAGTCAGCCTAATGATGGTGGGAACAAAACACGTTCCATAAAGTCTCTTCACAAATTACTATCGTAACTTGATGGCTTACAGTCAGTCTAATGATGGTGGGAACAAAACACGTTCCATAGTCTCTTCACAAATTACTATCGTAACTTGATGGCTTACAATCAGCCTAATATTGTTGGGAACAAAACACATTCCATAAAGTCTCTTCACAAATTACTATCGTAACTTGATGGCCTACAATCAGCCTAATATTGGTGGGGACAAAACACGTTCCATAAAGTCTCTTCACAAATTACTATCGTAACTTGATGGCTTACAGTCAGTCTAATGATGGTGGGAACAAAACACGTTCCATAGTCTCTTCACAAATTACTATCGTAACTTGATGGCTTACAATCAGCCTAATATTGTTGGGAACAAAACACATTCCATAAAGTCTCTTCACAAATTACTATCGTAACTTGATGGCCTACAATCAGCCTAATATTGGTGGGGACAAAACACGTTCCATAAAGTCTCTTCACAAATTACTATCTTAACTTGATATTAACATCCCCTTTTCCAGCGATGCAGTTTACTAACTAATTATTCCTTGGATAGGCTACCATTAAGCCTTCCCCTCTAGTGGGCATTACTTAGCTCACTAATTCCACATAAATCTCCCGAGTGTGAGTATCATAACTCCATGCACTCCCACCAGTTCAACTATCCACTGAGCGGTGTCTCTAACTAGTGTACTAGTCCTACACTAGCTGATTACTTGAGTATCATAACTCCATGCACTCCCACCAGTTCAACTATCCACTGAGCGGTGTCTCTAACTAGTGTACTAGTCCTACACTTGCTGATTACTTGAGTATCATAACTCCATGCACTCCCACCAGTTCAACTATCCACTGAACGGTGTCTCTAACTAGTGTACTAGTCCTACACTAGCTGATTACTTGAGTATCATAACTCCTTCGTCTAAACACAAATTACATTGTCCAGTACTGCAGAGTCTATCTATTCCCTACTCTACACAACTTATCTCTGGAATCGTTTTCCTCCTTATTCTATCACAACTCACCATGTTAGTGACTGGAAATATCATGTCCCTCTCAGCTCTTCTGTGCTTGATTGTCACATCCTAACTAACTTAGTCACAATCCTTCTGGGCATTACTAAACTACCCCTAATCCAGCCCATGGTATCGGCTTGTTAATTAACAACCCGTCCGCACAGAGCACTCGCTCAATCTTGAATGAATCTTTTTCCTACTCAAAATCCTTTGTCCTTCTAACTTCCCCTTCGTTTTCACAAACTTCATGGTTCACGACCCGCTCACCCGAGAATTCCCCTATCCCGTGGGCTCTGAGTTGTTCTCTGTTTACAACCATATCTAAACTTCACCCTTTGACCTCTTCTGTCTAATTCCTTCTCATGTAACCTCTCCGTCCCTTTACCTCAACCCTTTTTCACTCATTTACGGCACCAGCAAAACCACAACATCTGCACATTTTGACCAACTTTTTTCAACGTCTGTGAATGCAGATATTGCGGTTTTACTGTGAACAAGCAACACAACGTACATATGCCTACTTAACAGATGAATGTTTAGAAGAAAAGAAACACTTTAGAGCTACTTTTGATCATTAGACATTTCTTCGGATACCTTGTTGAGAAGTTCTTATTATGATTCAAGTGAGGTTTCATTTTTCATTCATTGATTGCCATCTCCACATCGAAGGTTGGATACCATGCAGCGCCATTCCACTGTCTCTTGCTTTGATGGTGCAGATTGGTGGCTGAGCACATATGGGTGTAAACTCGCGTGCTAAGACGCCGGTTCAAGTCTCGTACTTTACCTTGTTTTATTTTCTTTCCATCCAATTCTACCTATTCTTCTATATATCCACATTTCAAAGGCTTCAATTTTCTGTTTTGTTTTCTTGTCTAATGTCCATGTTTCTGCACCATACAGGAATATTAAGAAGATGTAACATTTTGCTATTCTTAGTTTTAGCCCTAGTGTTATTTGTTTTGATGTTAGTATATTTTTCATGGCATTAAAATTAATTTTTGCCATATCTATTCTTTTGTTTATTTCAGTTATACATTTTCCATCACTGGTTATAGTATGTCCCAGGTAGTTGTAGCTCTGAACTGTCTCTAGATGTATTCCTTCAACTTTGATATTTATTTGTAGGTCTTGAGAATTTTCTTTGTTTATGATCATAGTTTTAGTCTTTTTGATATTCATATCTAGTCCATATTTTTTGCTTGTCATGTTTATTACATTAAGTAATTGTTGTAGTGGATATATAGAAGAATAGGTAGAATTGGATGGAAGGAAAAGAAAACAAATGATGAAGTCTTAAAACAACTAAAAATGAAAAGAGAACTACTAAACACAATTAGAACAAGATGAATGAAATTATTGGGCCATGTTAAAAGACACAACAGCCTACTAAAAGTAATCCTGGAGGGGCAAATACTAGGTAAAAGAGGCAGACCACGACTAACATGGACGAGTAACATCAAAAGATGGACAAATCAGCCTATGACAACCAGCACCATCAAAGCAAGAGACAGAGCAGAATGGCGCTCCATGTAGCCAACCTTCATTGCGGAGATGGCACTCAATGATGATGAATTGTTGTAGATCTTTAGGATTTTCTGCTAGTAGTACAGTATTATCAGCATATCTTAGGTTATTGATTATCTTTCCATTAATGTTTAGGCCTGGCATCTCTGTGATGTTTTTAAAGATTTTCTCAGTGTATAGATTGAACAATAATAAAAAGCAGAGTGGCTCAGGCCAAAGTGGCATTTCGGAAAATGAAAAATATCATATGCAACAAATCTATGTCAATAAAAATGAGAGAGAGAGTTCATCGATGCTATATAGAACCAATTCTGACCTATGGAAGTGAATCATGGACAGTAGACAAACAAATGAAAGGACGATTAGAGGCCACAGAGATGGGATTTCTCAGAAGAATGTTGAAAGTTCCCTGGACAGCTAAAAAGACCAATGAGGAAGTTCTCAATTCTCAAAGAGGCCAACACAAAAAGGGAGCTCTTAAAAAACATCAGAAAGAAGCAATCAACATTTTTTGGGCACATCATGAGAAGAGGAAAGTTGGAATACTTGGTTACAACTGGCAAAGTAAAAGGAAAGAGAGATCGCAGACGACAAAGAGAGGAAATACTGGATAGCTTGGTGTTTTGGCATGGAAAACAGTCAACAACAGAACTAATACAATGCACTGTAGATAGAAGATTGTGGAGGGACATAATCGCCTACGCCAACCGGTATGGCACATGATGATGATGTATTGAACAAGCTTGGTGATAGGATGCATCCTTGTCTTACTCCTCTTTTTATGTCCATGGGTGTAGAGTTCTCCTTGTTATATTTTATTATTGCTGTTTGCTCCCAGTACAAATTACATATTAGTCGTATGTCTGCGTCGTCTAGATTTATATCCTTTAGGCAGTCTATAAGTTGATTATGGTGTATTCTATCGAAAGCTTTGGTGTAGTCTATGAAGCAGGCATATATTGGTTTGTTTACTTCTATGTACTTTTCAAACAATGTTCTCATGCTAAATATGGCTTCTTTTGTGCCACTGTTTCTCCTGAATCCAAATTGCTGCTCATCTAATTCAGTATTGATTTTATTCTGAATCCTTCCTTGTATAACTTTTAGTAAAATTGTTGTTACCTGGCTCATTAGGCTTATTGTTCTAAAATCACTGCATTCAACTGCACCATTCTTTTTAGGCAATGCAATGAAAGTTGATGTTTTTAGTTCATTTGGTATGTATCTTGCATGGTATATGTCATTGCATATGTCTGTGATCACTTCAATGCCAAAATCTTCTAGTGCCTGTATCATCTCTATTTGTATATTGTCAGGTCCTGCTGCTTTTTCATTGTTTTTATTAGCTTTTTCTACTTCAGATTTCAGGATTTTATAGCTGGACGAACATTTTATAAATGGTTTTTTATCCCTTTCATCATGAAATAATTCTGTTATATATTCCTGCCATCTATCGATTATATCTTTGTTGTCTGTTAGCATTCTTCCCTCTTTGTTTGCAATACAACTGTTTCCTGCAGTTTTTTTGTCTTTATTAGTCATTCTCTTTATTTCTGTGTGCATCCCTCTTAAATTTTGTTTACTTTCCATATGACTTGACTTCTAGACATCTTTGGTTTTAGTCTTCTTTTGACATTTTCCACATTTTGCTTATTTCATTATCAATTTCCTTGTATCTGGCAATGTTCTTTGCTTGTCTTCTTTCTTCCATTTTTTCTAAGATGTTGTCAGTTATCCTTTTTATGTTTTTTTCCTTTTTGGACAAGGTGTCGCAGGTTTCTTGTCTGCTTTTCTTTATGCATTGTCATTTGGTTGTGACTTTTTCTTCAGGACTTTTCTCTTCTGTATTGCTCAATCCCTTCTTCTAGCAGCTTCTGATGTGTGTTCTTTACTTGTACTGTATAAATTTCTTTAACATCTTTCTGATTTAAAGCTGTTATATCTATTGGTATTACTGAATTAGTCTTTTGTTTCTTTCTCTTTAATTTGATTTTCATTTTAATCATTACAGGATTGTGATCTGAATTAATATCTGCTCCTGGATAGGTTTTAGCTTTCTTGACACTGTTCCAGACTCTGTCTTTTATCATTATGTAATCTATTTGATTCCTCTTCCTATCTCCAGGGCTTTTCCATGTGTATAATTTCCTTTTCTCATGCTCAAAAAAAGTTTTACATATTATCAGCCTGTTTTCTACACAAAATTGTATTAATCTTTAAAATTGTATTAATCTTTCTCCTCTGTCATTTCTTTTTCCTAAACCATGATTTCCTATAATGGTCTTATATCTACCTTTTCCTACTTTAGCGTTCATGTCACCCATTACAATCAAGATGTCTGAAGATTTCACTTGCTTCGTAACTGTATATAGATCTTCATAGTGTGAATCTATTTGTTGATCTGTATAGTCTTGAGTAGGTGCATATGTTAGGTTTAATAGTAATAAAACCTGCTAAATTATACCACCATTTGATCCTATATGTGATGGATTTTGGTGAGAATAGTCTTATGATGTTAGGTTACATCTGTTAAAAACACATCTCCATTTGGTTTTACTTCTTCATCACTCAAGTCTTGTGATCATGCGAACTTAACTCTTTGTTCTGTTTCATGATGGAGGGGTAAGAACTTCACCATGACACATAAATAAGCTGGTTGTATGGTCTGTACTCATGTATGTGTGTGTGTACAGATTTTTCTTGTAAACCTGCGCTGTGGCTGACACACTCTTGTCTTCGGCAGGCTGGACATTTGGTTCAAATATGGTGTTATCAAGTTCCTGTCTCACTGTGATGATGGCTTCAGTTTCAGAGTTGAATTTTCAACAGTAAAGAATCTAGCGTTGTCAGGATATTCTATGACATTTCATTTTTTTTATATGGCATTGTCTACTGATCCATCTATATATATGCTAATCCATGTGTCATTTCATCTTTTAACATGCTGAGGGTGGCTACTCTTCTTCTAATGTTTGCTGTTTGCCAGTGTTTAAACCTTTTACTTCTGTCTTAACAAAATATCTATTAGCTGAATTAAAATAAAATTTATTGCATTCATTTTGTAGAAACTGATTTACACCAATAATCAGTTTTGGCACTTATGTGACAACGTGAATTTTCTAAATTTTAGTTTCTTATTTTGTTTTTTTATTAGCATTATCCCCAGGATTTAATGATAATGTTAAAGGTTTTACATTACAAAAAATACAAAACAACATAAAATCTAATGTTAATAAATGTCACATTAAAATGACATCCTTAAATGCATATTAAAAAGAACCAAGCAAAAATATGAAGGAAAAAGTCTTGTATTTATTATGTACAAACTGGTTCAAAAACAAATAGTTTAGTTCTGTGAGTAAACCAAGATCCTGAACCACCATTATATTTCTGTCATAAATTTGTCATATTTAGTTTTAAAAGATAGGTAGACAAATTCAGAAAATATCTTATGAATGTATCTTCCAAACTGAGGAGATATGGAGGTGATGTGAAAAGAGAATATCACCAGTTGACTGTCTTAACAGACTGATTCCACGAGCATTTAAAGGTCATATGAAGAAGACATAACACGACTCTGCTAGCTATCTTACCTGTGGACCGACTTTATTCTGGCCCTCAATATTTCAAAGACCTCCTATCTAATAATAAATGAAATGATATAAAATTATTATCAGCAAAAGTTATAACAAATGTGAAAGCAATCTACTTTAATGAATGACAAAATGGTTTTTTAATAAAAAATGTGACTGAACCATTGGTATGAGGTTATTAAAGTCAGACTAAATCTACAAGGCCTGTTCAAATGAAATCCACCTGAGCTGCGCCATGCGGGCAATGCACAGGAGGCATGATGATGTCGCATCTGATGTAATAAACACACAATGTATGTGTCTATTCTCTGCATAGTATTCAATGGTTTTGCTGCAGACCAGTGAAAAAAAAGACTGGTGCGACATGGAATCCATCCACATTTTTTAAATCATGGACTTCTATTGGCAGACTTTAAAGTACCTGGTGTGAACATCAATGCCATCCGCTACAAAGACACACCATACAACCTGCATACAGCCATCAAGAACAAGAGACCCAGTGTGCACGGTGTGATTCTATTGTACAATGTTCATCGACATGCCATGAACATTGTACAGAAAGTGTTAGCAAGGAAATGGTGGAAAGGCAACACCCAGCCTACAGCCCTGATCTGTCACCGTGTGACTTTAACTTATTCAGACCCTTAAAAAAACCACTAAAGGGACAATGGCTCGACTCCAATACAGACGTTATGGCCTTGGTGACAAGATGGTTCAATAAACAACCAGTCACTTTTCTCAGACGACATCAAGCAGTGTGATGGGTGTCTAAATGCCTGTAGTGATTTTTTTCTAAAAAAAAAAAACCCTGGTGAGTACTTGCTTCATAACAATTGCTTGATTGAATTCTGCCACACCTGCTGATGTACCTGACATATGTTTGTCATAAAGTCACTGGGACAGGTCTCATTCTGCCACACCTGCTGATGTACCTGACATATGTTTGTCATAAGTCACTGGGGCAGGTCTCATTCTGCCACACCTGCTGATGTACCTGACATATGTTTGTCATAAAGTCACTGGGACAGTTTCATTTGAACACACCTCATATTTTTCTCTCAAGTCTCTATGAAATGTTTACACAATCAAAGCTATAAAGGTTGAACAAAATGTGTCATAAACTTATTCACAAACCAATAAATGATTTCTCTGCTTACAATGTAAGTATTTAACAGAAATATTTTATGAACATTAAAAATTAACATTTCTTTAGTAGCAGCTAAGAGCTGAATCTCAGACCATGATGTAACCATTTTGACAGGCACTCCGTCTAGGAATCAATCACAAAATAAAAGAAATGGAGTTATTTATTTACAATAATACCAATTTTATCTTATCTTTCTTATATTTTTAAAATGTATCCTTAGTTTCAAATACAGAGATATGCTAAATAAAAGCCCAGAAAAAAATGTATTTTATTTACATATACACCATCAGCAGTCAGACCCACAGTGATAGAGAAAATACTAATCATAAAGTGTTCTATGGAAGCCAAAAAGAAAATTAAACAATGAAATGGCAGAAACTCAAGAAAATGCAAAAAAAAATGATTACTTATAAAATAAGTTAACTTTGTACAGTGACAAATAAATCATAACAGATCAAACATATAAATCACTGACAAAATATTCAAGTGTTGCCCCAATATTTGCTACTTGAGGGGAAGTAAAAGGAAGACAAAACATCCTAGGAGAATTCTACTCTTAAAGCACAGGATAGATCAAAATATCAAATATATGAGGGTCGGATATCAAAGTTTTAAACTTTACTATGAAATCATAAAGGCAGATGTAGGAGGCAAAGTCACCTCGCAGCAGCAGAGCTGGAAATTGTCAGCGATCCACAGCTGACAGCTTGCAACAGAGTCAGTGATCCAGAACCATCCAGATCCTACTCCACCTCTCGGTGGTGTCTCCAGTAACAGACTAACCTGTCTAGTCTGGCCAAGCGAGTAGGGATCGAAGATGGAAGAAAACCCTCTACTCAAAAATAACATGCTGAAGTCAGATGTATTGGGCTGAAAGGTGCAAATATCACAGTTATACTGCAAACCACAACACAACGCAGATACGCCCACTTAAGGACGGATGATGAGAAGGTGCATTCCTTTAGTCATCTGGCGAATGCAAGCTTTAAGGCAGACTGGAATGCTATTTATCATTGTAAAGACCCACATTAGTTGAAATTTCCTGCAAGTAAATGGCATGCTTGGAGTGCTATGTGAAAGAGAAATTTATCATTTGATCACTGAACTGAGGACATAGTTCAGGACCCAGTTTTGAGCTCTACAATCAAGGCACCAGAAGATGAGTGATGTGAGAAGTGCACTGATCTGAGGGGGTGAATACATAAAGAAATATTAAAGTTCAACCCAATTTTCAGATATTTGCCTTGAACCCCTGCAAACTAAGGTGTAGTACAATTTTACCTACCTTTGATGCCACTTGACTTTCTCACAAATTTCTTTTCAACCAGGGAAATTTCAACCAATAGTCTCTTTACATTGATGTTTCTTAGCATTCACTCGTTAAGTGGACATGAATGCGTTGTGTCACTAGTTACTGGCCTTTTGGCCAGACCCATCTTCAGCTTGGATGGGTAGATCTGCTGAGGCCATTTTTTTTGCCTTTTCTTTTCATCTTTAAACCGTCATGGGTTCTTTAACATGCATGAGTGCACATGGGACCTCCAGTTTTTTGGTGTAATCCAAGAAGTCTAGATATCGGATCTGCCTAGCCAGAGACAGGTAATGCCACGAAGAAACCACAGGTTTGATTTTTGACAAATTCATACTGCCTGTGATAGGAATGTCCTGTCCATGGGCTGATATCCTACCTCAAGACTCCCCAGCCCCTTTACAATGATGCATAGCATTTTCACTTTTCTTAATAATTTCTCAGTAAAGCGCACCAATTTTTGAGCAACCCTCATAAATAATAAAATGTAAATACTAATCAATAAGATTGATGGAAGGATAGTTTTACAACAAATAAACGCACAATTCACACTCCCTACTTTGCAGATTAACTTTCATTTTTCCAAAGTTAAGAATTTATAATTTCTGATCCTTTCACTGAAATTAAAGTCTCAAATGAAAATGGTACAAGGTAGATCAAACATCTACATTTGAAGAATATAAAACATTTCAACATGTCAAGCAATAATTTATTGCAATATTTAAAAGCTATATAATAAAATATAATTGGTTACAAATATATTCATATTGTTATAAAGCAGACTCTAAATATAAAAGTTTAGCCAAAAATGGAGCTTTATGTTCTAATTATGACAGTATTCAGTATTTCATCACAGATTTTTGTCACAAACACACACAGTAAAATATGATATCACGTACAATATATTTCACATGGAATAATACAGACTGCAAACCATATGCTTCTGTGTACAATGTTCAATTAAGTTAAAAACAAATAGTGACCAACCACAGGCTGTAGAAACATTCTATTGTGCTTGTCCAAAAATCATATATTAACAATGTAAAGAACAGACTTCACAGTACCCTCAGAAAACCTTAAGTGCTCAATGCTTCTAAACAGATTGTGCAAAGCTGTCATAATTCTAATCTTTCTTTTTCTTTCTTCACTTCCTCTTGTACCTGTTGGGTGTCAAGGGAAATACAAAGTTCTGGTTCTCAGCCTTTGGCAGCTGCAATTCAGTTCACACACACGTCTGAATTGTCAGCAAATGACCAGTTTTACTAGTTTCCAAAGATCATCTACACTTCTGAATTGTCCGCAAATAACCAGTCCTACTAGTTTCCAAAGATCATCTACACTTCTGAATTGTCCGCAAATGACCAGTCCTACTAGTTTCCAAAGATCATCTACACTTCTGAATTGTTTTCAGTTGTCCACAGTTCATAGTTCTCATATTCACATACATTTCTATATTGCTCTAAAGTGATCAGTTCTGCTAGTTCCTATTAACTCATATTTCTAAACTTCCCTCAAATGAGCAGTTTTAATAGCTCATATTCACTTCTGAAAAGCTCTCATTTTACCTGTCCTACTAGAATGTAGCCTGACATTTGTTTCTCAAACCATGTGCATATTTGCAGATTTACTTACTGAAACATTGTAACAAGGAGTAAACCCAATATATTTTAAGAAGTCAACTCTAACCATTTGTCACACTGAAACACTCATAAATTATTCACAACAAATAATAGAAACAGAAGAACAATATCAGTGGCTCATTACTTTCTTTAACCAAACTAAAGTATCAACAACTTCTCAATGAAAAATAATTGAACATTTTTTTGTTGATGGTAAAATTGTCATCTGTTGCTTTCCCTTAATTCACTACCAAGAGCTACAGACTATGGCAAATATGGTTATGGTTAGTTGAATGCCCTAGCACCACTGCAAACAAATTAAAATCCATAATTGCTCAACTGCCCGTGCCAGTGAAATCATCTGAATTAAAACTCATCTCATTGAAGGATCCAAACAAAGAAAGACAGCTGCAATCTCCATCATAGCAGCTATAGCACATGCCAAAAGACATAAGGCCAAGCGGCTCAGAAAGTGAACAAAGCTGAAGTGTCCGTCATACGATATCATCATTCATCGTCAGCAATCAGAATAACAAAACATGATGGCAATTTTCTTACTTCTAATAAAATAAATGATATAATTGTGCATTAATGTATTCTCAAAATAGTATCTACTTTATCCAAATTAAAAATTAATCAAACTACAACTTTACTTATCTGTACAGTGTAGAATTAAATAAATTCTAAATAAAAATAATAAAATGAATCTTTTTTTCGGTGAGTAAAGAATTTTATAATAGCCTATATATTTTTTATTGTTTCCTTTTGGTATTAAATTTTACTGTGGTTCTGCTTTGTGACCTCTCTGCAGACAACAAAGAAAACATGTCTCACAAATAAATTGTAACAGTTATTGCATAAATATAAATATAAAGATAAGAAGGAAACTTTACAAGACTGTTTTTTTTTTTAAAGGGGGTTTATGGTTTTTATGCTGTATATGCAGGTCTGTCACTAAGACAAAACACAGTCTTCACTGTGTCCATTATAGGGACAAAAACTATTTCAAAACCACTGTACAGTACAAAGCATTGGTGTTTGACGGTGAGATGTGCAGAGCCGATTTTGTTGCTGAAAGTGGATGGTCTAGACTCACGTGCACGCACTCAGTTTTCTTTCTCTTTCACCTCTTCGGACATCTAAGGAGAGAACAAAGTTCTAGTTCTTTCTCACTCATTCTCAATATTGTGTGTGTGTGTGTGTGTGTGTGTGTGTGCACACAAAAAAAATGCATATTTTATAATCTTATTAATGTTTGCAATGCTGACTGGTATAGACAATTATGAAACTTCAGAATTTCCTGTCTCAAGTGATGTCTACCTATTATTTATTTTGTACCAATGATGTTAAACTGTCTAGTAACTTCCATTATTGAACTTATAGAAATATTTTACTAAATTTTACCAAGTGTACTAAAGCTTTCTGGTATTAATAAAATTAGCTGCCCATGGGATTCAAAATATTCTTCAGCAAAAGCCATATTATTGTGACCTCCACTGCTCTATTTTTGTCAGTGCATCTAATACTTACATATATAATGTGCCTCAATATGAAGGAGTGGTACCATGAACACATTCTGTACCAGGAGCCACAAAACACAGCTCTAGTAACAGACTTGAGAAACCCAAGAGCTGAGTTTTGTGGCTTTTAATTTACTAACATTTCCGCAATTATTTCCACTAAAACCGTGTATGTAATTTTCTTATTTAACCTCACAATAGGTATAGTAATAGCCTAATGTAGGTGGGAAACAAAAAGGTCGAATGACGTTTCAGCTAAGTATTATCATCAGCTTTACAACAGATATGCAGCTTGATGCCTTTACCCCCTTGTCCAACACAAACTGTGGTTTTCGCTTCCTCTTCATCATTTTCATTTTATTTTCTTGCAGTTATTTCAAGTTTTTTTTTTAATTGTGAGAAACAGCTGTGCCACAGTGTGTTAATGTCTTAGTAGGGAATGTGTTTGCACTAAGCCATAAGTGTTAAATCCCATATGAGTAAAACACAAAACTACACAAATAACCTAGTCCTTAATCAAAGTACATGTAAACTTGCTATTCCCATTTACTTTGTTTGATGCCATCACAATTTTTGTATTCACCTCCACAAAATTGTCCATCTTTATGTGAAGAGTTCCTGTCACGCCGTGTGCCACATGAGGAATGTGATATGTCATTGTCCAAGATTACTGAAACATTTATGGCAGGTGTGAACATTATCACACAAGACCACCATTACCTTAGTAGAGGAAATCTGTGGTCTCCATTTTCAGAGCTGGGCAAACCCCAGAGCTATGTTTGGTCAGGTAAAGGTTGCCACAGTTAGGAATTGAACACAGATCACCTATCAGCAGATGAGTGCACTAACCACTGTGTTTCACCATCATTATGTAATATATTTAAAAATTAAATTAACAGCGACCAAATATATATTTAGCTGCTCTCTGGGCCAAATCCAGATATATAAATAACATTTTTGTGGCTTTTATCCACACAAGTAAAGCAAAATCTTAAACATGATAGCGAATACTATTTATTATTTTAGCAGTGAATTTTCAACCTTCATCGTTAAATATCTCAAAAGTAGAATGAAAGCAAATAAAGAAAAATATACGACTGTATCAGTATTAAAAGTGAGTTCTGTCAATAATTAATATAGTGTGGAAGTAAATGACAAAATAATTGTTTCTCCCATCTGGTAGGACTATGAATCTTATTCATAGTGACAAAAGGATGGTTAGATGTATTCAATAAACGATACACAATATTTTTGTCAATAGCTATAGAAGTAAATAACTTAGCTTATGATATAAGGAGGTGTTTTTGCTTCATACATTTTAAGAACAAAAAATAAAGGCTGAGAATGTTTTGAATTTGCAATGATAAATCACTCAAGCATAAATTGCAATAAATATTTATATACGTGAACAATTATACAAAAACTTCATTTTAGATTTACATGACATTTCTGAAGAAGGAATCAGAGGACATATATATTTTAATTATTGTTCAATAGCAACAATAATTTTATTTTGAAACAAAATTTGAATACACTTGGATTTTTATTAAAATTATGTAAGATAAATTATTAACAAAATGGAATATTAAAACATTTTAATATAAAACACACACGTCGTCATAATAACAACTACTTACTAAGAACAAAAAAAAGAACCCACTATAATTCCAAGTTCCTATAATTAAAAAAAAAACATAACATTCCATAGCACATGTTTTCAACATGGCAACATATCATCACCATTAATTAACATTAAAATTAACATAATCTAAACAACATTCTCAGATGATGGTGATGAAATTTGTTTAACTGGGACAGGTAGCTTGGGTGCTGTAGAAGCCACGGTAGTTGCTTGCTCGGTAGAGGATGTACTCATTGGAGCTGCCGTAGGACTAGCTGGACTATCATCATCTAGAGCAGGCCAGCTAGGGGCACTGTCTGGCTTGCCAAGTCTCTCATTTAGGGCTTTCAAAGCAAGTTGCCTGTTTCAAGTAAAGTTTGAGATATTATTTTCACTTGTACATTACTCTAATAAATATTCTGAAGTGTATATTTATATAATATATATTTAACTTCATTTTATTTTCTTGCTGTTATTTCAAGATTTTTTTTTCTTAGCTCAAGGTGTGTGACAGTCCCTTACAGCTTGTCCCGGTGGCTAGACATTGGATCTCCCTACCCAAAAGATAAGGGGTCCACAAATGAAGTCAAATATATATTATACAAATCTATGAGATCTTAAGATTATTTCACTCTGTTTATTTTCATGTTGTTATTGCTGAATTTTAAATTTTACTTTTGCAACACTTTTATTAATACACCTTCATTCAACAGAATCTTATGGCGGCTGGGTGGTCTAGAAGTAAGACGTACTTTGATTAAGATTAAGGACTAGGTTATTTGTGTAGTTTTGTGTTTTACTCAAATGGGATTTAACACTTATGGCTTGGTGCAAACACATTCCCTACTAAGACATTAACACACTGTGGCACAGCTGTTTCTCACAATAAAAAAAAAAATAAAATGAAGTCATATATTATACAAATATACACTTCAAGGTGGATGACAGTCCCTTACAGCTTGTCAAGTTGAATCATCACAACACTTAATCAAAGTGTTCATTAATCATGACAACATGAATCAATGTAATCACCTTGTGGCTCCTGCACTTCAATACTTCAGGGATTATTTCACTTATATCATAATAAATGTTCGGAGTGCAATGATGATGACCCGTAAATAACTCAATAACTCTAATAAATATTTTATAGTCTTGATAACAGAAAAAGAATTCTTTCAACAGAATAAATAAATACAATATCATAAGACATTGTTGTTTATTTGTTTGTATTCACCAACTTTATATCTCTGGCAAGGTCCTGGGGGACTGAAATTTTATGTGAATATAACTTTTTCCTATTTTTCACACCAGCAGCCATGTGCTCTGGTACCCCCCACCATACAGGCAGATATTCTCTATCTTCACAGGTGCTCTCATATTTTTATCATCGAGAGTTTTAACATTTTTGGGCAGTTTTTTTTTTCTCTATTAATCTTGTCTTGACACGTATTAATCTTGTCTCGACACGGCTATTTTTGGCTTATTCTTTTCGATTTCCAACTGCCAAGGGTTCTTTAATGTGCGCAGAATGCACACTGGACCTACTATTTTACACCATTTTCTGAGAGGACTAGACACTGGACCTACTATTTTACACCATTTTCTGAGAGGGCTAGACACTGGACCTACTATTTTACACCATTTTCTGAGAGGGCTAGACACTGGACCTACTATTTTACACCATTTTCTGAGAGGGCTAGACACTGGACCTACTATTTTACACCATTTTCTGAGAGGGCTAGACACTGGATCTACTATTTTACACCATTTTCTGAGAGGGCTAGACACTGGATCTACTATTTTACACCATTTTCTGAGAGGGCTAGACACTGGATCTACTATTTTACACCATTTTCTGAGAGGGCTAGACACTGGACGTACTATTTTACACCATTTTCTGAGAGGGCTAGACACTGGACCTACTATTTTACACCATTTTCTGAGAGGGCTAGACACTGGACCTACTATTTTACACCATTTTCTGAGAGGGCTAGACACTGGACCTACTATTTTACACCATTTTCTGAGAGGGCTAGACACTGGACCTAATATTTTACACCATTTTCTGAGAGGGCTAGACACTGGACCTACTATTTTACACCATTTTCTGAGAGGGCTAGACACTGGATCTCACTAACCAGAGACCAGGGGAGGGTAAAGCCATGGGTTTGATTAAAAAAATTTTTTTTTTAATTTTGTTTTCCACCACTTGTGGTGAGAATCGAACCTGGGACCTTCTTGTCATGAAGACTATGTCTTACTTCTAGACCACCCAGCCGCCATAAGATTATGTTGAATGAAGGTGTATTAATAAAAGTGTTGCAAAAGTAAAATTAAAAATTCAGCAATAACAACATGAAAATAAACAGAGTGAAATAATCTTAAGATCTCATAGATTTGTATAAATATTCACTTAGATTCTGAAATTAAAAAAAGAATAATTTGCACATACTTTTTTAGATTTTATTATTTTACACATTTTATTCTTGGCTACAGACAAGAGTAGAAATTATCCCCTGAATTGCTATACAAGACAGTGGACTGTGTATGGAAGTAAATTAGATACAGAACAAAGACAACTTGACAGAAGACAGCAGAAAAAGAGGTGAGCAGTGTAAGCCAGACCTGGAGGCATTCCACGAAGAATGGTCACACTCAGAAAATAATGGAGGAGCTTTGTTACTGCCCTATAAGACATAGACTACACTTCATTGATTGTTTCACTTATCTTTGATCAAGAACAAGAAAGACAGATGTGTGATAAACTGAAATATCTGTTATGTGCAGAGTTAATTTAATATACACCCTTCGAGTTGAATCATCATAACACTTAATCAAAAAGCCACCTTGTGGCTCCTGCATTGGCTATCAAACTTAATTATTCAAGATTTGCAACTGAAAATGAACACATTTACACATATCAATTTATTTATGACTAGCAGAATTAGGGAGGATAAGATAGCACTGGCATTTACCTTCATAATGCTGTGGCCATATTTGTTTAGCATGACACTTCTACATGCTCTTTTAGACGTCAATATCAATATGTTTGAAGAAAGCGTTAGCTCAAGATGGGTGACAGTCCCTTACAGCTTGTCCCAGGATGGTTTTGGTAATGAATAGTAAGATCATCACTGCACGCCAGATGAATCCATAAGTGCTCAGATTTTCCTCTAAAAAAATCAAGAATCTCTGAAGGAACTCTGACCCACATGCATGAACTATCTAGCATGGCCTGGGATCCACAGAGTGGGTAGGTGTCAGATAACAATTTTGCTGGGCAATGGCCATATTTGTGGGCTAGTGCACACTGGACCTCCTTTTTTATTGCTGTTATCCAAAAGGGCTAGACATTGGATCTCCCTACCCAAAAGATCAGGGGATAGTGACGTCATAAAGAAACCACAGTTTAATTTTTAAAATATTTTTAAAAAATCACCCTGCATCTGGTGAGCTTTGAACCCATGTCCTTCTTGTCCTGAGGCTGGCATCGTACCTCTGGTTTACCCCATCTCCCAATAGTAACAAGTTTGTAATTTATGAAAAAATGTTATTTAGTGGATTAGAAAGAAGAAGAGAAAAGAAAGAATCCCATTACACCTCATGCATAAAGAAAATAATAGTGTTAGTACCTACTTTTTTTTTTTTACCAATGACAAATTTGTGGGTCTTGTGGTCAGTGATATGCTAATGTTGTCCTTCCAGAAGAATCCACTATAAAATTACCACTGGGTAAAGCAAGAAGCCTTGGATTAGGATAAAACTTGACCTCTTGTCCTCAGTTGTCCAATTCACTGCTATACAGTAATTTCCCTTAACCAAAGTTGTACTCATTCAATTAAATGACAAAATAGAGTTAAAAAGTTAAATCTTTTGAAATAATGAAATTATCTGTTAATGGATAAACAATTTAACTATTTCTAAGGAAGCTTCTGAACTCTGTTTTACTATTTAATTGAAAGAGTAGAAGGCCTTTGGCATCTTGACAGTAGCAAGCAATCATAAATCAATAATTTGGTAAAAATATTAATGAATCTGCCAATATTGGACAGACAGATCCATCCACAGAACGAACAAGATGTATTTGTGGTGCCTGGTCTTGTCTCCTTTCTTCTGTGCCTTTTGTCTTCTGAATTTGATATCAGCACTACCTAAAAAACTACAAAGGACAAGAGGTCGTCCTGATCGACGGCTTCTAGGTTCACCCAGCCTTACATGGGTACCAGATTTTTGTCTGGGAAAGTAAAGTGGCACAGGCAAAATGCTGACCCTGCATAGATAGTCCAGGTTTCTGATCCATATAGAAGTGTACTAAGCACACAATTTTAATAACTGAAAAGAGATGTAGGAATTGTGGTAGTTCATATTATATGGCTTATGACTTATAGAGCCTGCTGGATTAATCAAAGAAGGTAATTTACTTTACTGTATTAAAAAAAATGTAGCTGCAAATGTGGTATAACCTAAAAAACATAATCTGAGACTGAGTAGATAGTGCCTTGCCAAGAAAATAGAAAAAACCTCAAGGTCATCTATATAGAGCTTGATGTAGCAGAACAAGATACCTGAACCCAAATATGTAAATCACAAAATGTAGTTATGTTGGTTCTTCATCAATAACCTGATCTGGTAAAGTCAAATTGATTATTTAAAAAATACTAAGCATATGTTGTATTAGATACTGGCTTCATTCAATGTGAATTAAACACTGTACTGACTTCCTTATGCTGCCAAGTAGCAATAATTAAAGCTTTAGAAAAGGATACTACTATCTAAAATGGTAAAGACAGTCCCATAGCATATGTGATACAATGTACTAAGGGTGTGAGTGTTTTAATCTTATAATATTAATCAAATATAGAGAGGGGCTGGTTGGCCTCGTGCCAAAGACGCCGGTCTCAACACAGAGAAGTTGTCAATTCAAATCGCAGGCTGCACCAGCTGGGATTTTTATTTGTGATTTCTCTCTGCAGCAATCATCCCTGGTCTCAGCAGTGAGACCCGGCTTGAAACATCAATTACTCATCGACAGAAAAAATATGAGTACCTCCGAAGACGGAGTTATCTGCCAGTGTGGTGAGGGACTCTGTACGCCTGGCTGCCAAGGTAAAAATGGATTAACAAGAAAAAATTCAGTTCCTAGGCTCTAAAGACTTTCCAGAGGTGAAAGCTAGTGAATGCCCAAACAATAAATTTAAAAAATAAAATGCAGAGACACATGATATCATAGGATTCCAGTGCTTTTCTTCAATTTTACTACCAAAAATACTATCAATGCCAGACCTAGACCCTATATACTAGAACAATAAGAAAAATAGCCACTACCGAGATGAAATATGTTAGATGAATGATAGGAAACAGCCTGTGAGATAAGATCAGAAATGAAGAACTGAGAAAAAAAAAACTGGGAATAATTCCCGCCATTGAATACATAAAAAACAACAGATAAAATGGTTTGGGCAAATGATAAGGCAGAAAAGTCCTAACACAACACTACTAAATGAAACTTCAATAAACAGTGCAAGAATATCAAATCCAAGGGCTGACCATGAAAAAGATGGATTAATGAAATATTAGAAGCACTAGGAAACATAACAGCAGCAGAGGCCAAAAGAAGAGCAAAAGACTAAAAATTATATCTCCCCTCAACGCTGAAAGGCAAAGGAGGAAGGAAAGAAGAAGCATACAATTTTGTTAAAATCTGTTGCAAGTATATGTTAAAATGACAGATTTTACTTTGACAATGTAACTCACTTTCTTCTTTCAGCATCATGTGGCTCAGTCCCTGGCAAAGTGACTGTAATAGTTGTTGGTGAACTGATATCATACCTTCGCTGTGGTCTGTTACAAAGTTTAATTTTCACAAGACCACTAAATATAGAGTTTGAAATGACAGCAATCAATGGCTGAAACTGGCTTGGGAAGAAGCTACAAATTTGACAGAGCAAAGAATAAAAGCAATAAAGTTAATATAGAGTTCAAACTGTGAGGTCTTACAAAAATTAAACTTAAACATAAAATGTAAAATGCAGCACATATACACACATTTCCTTTGCTTTCTGTTTTTTTAATGCTTAGAATGCTACACAATGATATTTATCACCACCATGAATCACACAGAAGGCTACACTGTGATATCAATTACCCCTAAGAGTCACACAGAGGGCTACACTGTGATATTAATCACCCATATGAGTCACACAGAGGGCCACACTGTGATATCAATTACCCCATGAGTCACACAGAAGACTACACTGTGATATGAATCACCCCTATGAATCACACAGAAGGCCACACTATGATATCAATTACCCCCATGAGTCACACAGAAGGCCACACTGTGATATAAATTACCCCTATGAGTCACACAGAAGGCTACACTGTGATATAAATTACCCCTATGAGTCACACAGAAGGCTACACTGTGATATAAATTACCCCTATGAGTCACACAGAAGGCTACACTGTGATATAAATTACCCCTATGAGTCGCACAGAAGACCACACTGTGATATAAATTACCCCTATGAGTCACACAGAATGCCAAACTGTGATATAAATCACCCCCATGAGTCACACAGAAGGCTACACTGTGATATAAATCACCCCTATGAGTCACACTGTTAACAGGTGATCTTTATTGCTGCTCTACAGTTTATTTTTTATGCTATTCTATTGGGGGTCATGTTTTAGCCATTCTTGTAGGATGTGCTCTGGAGTTTAGATACTCACTTCAAATGTGATCTGTATGGGTTTGGGGTTTCAGTTTACTGAGATATGATTCAAAGTCTAGCTTTGAGTCTGAATATTAAAACAATAATATATATAATGTACATAGCTTATCCAGATGAATAACTAACTAGTGGCTTATCATGTCAATATTCATATATTTTATTTCATATGAAACATAATGTTAAAAATGGCACCTCAAATTTCTGTTAAAAACACATTTCTTTTAACTCTGCACATGTGATTAATAACACATTAAACAACCTTGTTGTTGTTAGGGATGCAGAAGCTTGTTTGCTGACACACTTCAGCCCAATGTCATATCATGATATCTGCAGGTTATTTCTGAGTTTCTTTGTAGTTACGCACAAAGTGTTTCATTTATAAGGTTTTTGAGGAAGTAGAGTTGCTCTCATGTCAGTGAGCTTTGGACAGTCAAAAAGGTGATGTTCTACTGTTTCAAATGGATGTTTACAGAGTGGACATCCAGGAGTTTGGTTTCATTGTATACTATTGATGTGTTACAACTGGCAAAATAAAAGGAAAGAGAGATCGCGGGCGACAAAGAGAGAAAATACTGGATAGCGTGGTGTCATGGCATAGAAAACAGTCAACAACAGAACTGATATGATGCACTGTAGATAGAAGATTGTGGAGGGACATGATCACCTACGCCAACCGGTATGGCACACGATGATGATGATTGATGTGGTTGTTCAGTGGTACATGACTGGTTCTCAGTCTGAAGATGGTGGTTTGGTCTCTTCTTTTTAGGTTGCTAATGGTATCATGGGGGTTTTGCCATGACATGTAATTAAAGAGATCTCTCCCTGTTTTTCCCAGGGCCCATCCATTCAGCCAATCTTCTCTACTGTTAGAGTTTGTGATTTGTTTGGCTGTGTTTAATGAGACATTGGTGTTAAATTGTGTATGTCAGTGATGTGATTGATTATTGCTGATATTGATATTTTGCTTCCACCTTTATTTTCAATGGCCTTCTATAAAGAAATTAATTCAAAGACATGTCAGGTAATACTCAAGAGTAAGCCTTATCAATCTACACTCTTATTAATTTCCAAATTCATTTACATTGTGCTGTTTTCATAGACAGATCTACATTTGTTAACACTTGTGGTCAAACGAATCGTAGGGTATGGCTGTATGATAGATCTACATAAGTACATAACAATTTAAATATTGTATAATATATATATATATATATATATATATATAATAGGGAGGCGCGATAGCTCAGTGGTTAGTGAACTGGACTACAAAGGACAAGGGGTAGGGTTCGATCCCAACCGCCGGGTTCACCCACCATTAAATGGCGTGACATGGGTACTTTACTTTTTTTTTACTATATATATATATATAATATTTATTTAATTTGTGTATGGCTACCTCATAGCCATATGGCTATATTATTTATTATATTAGGGGCCCATTGCCCTTCCACACTCAACATTGGTGAAACTGGCAAGTCTATCATATGGCTACCTCATAATATATATAATATTTATTTAACTTATATATGGCTACCTCATAGCGTATATATATATCTATCTATCTATATATATATATATATATATATATATATATATATATATATGTATAGATCATCATCAAGTACCGGGCCTACTGGCGTAGGTGATCATGTCTCTCCACAACTTTCAATCTCGGCAGCTATTTATCATTTCTGCTGTTGACCTTCTGCCAAGCCATTCTCTTAAGCTGTCTGTTATTTTTTCTCTTTGCTTCCCTCTATCTCTTCGTTCCTCAATTTTCCCAGTTGTTACAATATATTCCAGTTGTTCTTTTCTCATTACATGGCCAAAAAATGATGACTGTTTCTTCCTAATATTGGAAATTAGCTCTCTTTTTGCTTTGACCTTTCTCAGAACATCTTCATTACTCTTCTTAGCTGTCCATGGTACTCTCAACATTCTTCTGTAAAACCACATTTCTACAGACTCCAGTGATTTTCTTGTCTGTTGTCCTATTGTCCATGATTCGCATCCATATGTTAAGACTGGCTCTACATAACATTTAAGAACTCTTTTTCTTGTTTCTATTGTCAAAAATGGATTGCATAGTATCTTCCTCATTTTTTGGAAAGCTGCTTTTGCCTGAGCCATTCTGCATCTCACCTCTTGTGTACATCTTCCGTCTGAGGTTAACAAAGTTCCCAAATATTTAAATTCATTTACCTGTTTTAATATTGTTCCACTTGTCTTTATTTTGCACTGAGGTGATGTCTTTTTCTTTGTTGTTACAATTACCTCTGTCTTTTTGCTTTCCTTCACTATAATGTCCAACATTTCTTGTAACTCATTTTCACTCTTAGCGATTAATACTGTATCATCAGCATACCTTAGATTATTAATATTATGACCTCCATTTGTTATTCCAGGCATGTCCCTCATGGATCTTAAAATAATCTCACTATAAATATGAAACAAATCTGGTGACAGCACACAACCTTGTCTAACACCCTGTTTTATTTGTTGAAACATTCCCAATTGGTTTCCAGTTCTTATGGCCGCTGTTTGTTGCCAGTACATGTTCTTTTCTTTATTATTCTTAGATCTTTGCTGTCTATGTTTATGCTTTCTAAAATTTTGATTATTTCTTGGTGCTTTACTTTGTCAAATGCCTTGGTGTTTGTAAATACTCTTTGTATAATCATAAATCGCCACAACATTATATATATATATATATATATATATATATATATATACATATATATATATCTATTGACCTTTCGAGCCGTAACCGGCCCATAGGGCGTAGACCAAGATACACCTTCTCCTATATGAATTTTTGTTCTAGCAGTTTTCTTTTAAAGATATTTTATCAAATCTTGCCATCTGTCTCTGTTCTGTGCAAGCAGTTCTATCTCATTGAGGGAGCCGACTCCTGCTGCTCTTGCCTCTCTCATCAATGTTCTTCTCAGTGTCTCCCTGGGTCTTCCTCTTTTTCTTTTACCTGTTGTTTCCCATATGAGGGCTTGCTTTGCTATTCGATTATTATCTCTTCTCATCACATGTCCAACGTATGACCATCGTCATATATATATATATATATATATATATATATATATATATATAATTATATTATTATTATATATTAATAATATATTTATATATATATATATATATATAAAAGTAAAGTACCCCCGTCACGCCAAGTATAGTGAATATGGTATTACCACAAATTTTACAGACCTTCGGCACATGATTTTTGGGGTAATGTGGTCGGTATTACGCCCGTACCGCTTTACTTTCCCAGAAAAAAATCTGGTACCCATTTAAGGCTGGGTGAACCCGGAAGCCGTCGGTTGGGATCGAACCCTACCCCTTGTCCTTTATAGTCCAGTTCACTAACCACTGAGCTGTCGTGGCTCCCATATATATATAATACAAAATTCAAACTGTTATCTACTGATGTAGATCTATCATACAGCCGTATCCAACAATTCATTTGGCCACAAGTGTTAACAAATGTAGATCTGTTGATGAAAACAGCACAATGTAAATGAATTTGGAAATTAATAAGAGTGTAGATTGATAAGGCTTTACACTTGAGTTACATACGCACTGTTAGTTTCCTATAAAAAATCACCAATGTTTTTCAAACAATGACTTGCAAATGGCTGAAATGAAATTTAGCTTTCGTTGTTATTTGTTACCTTTGACATTTATGCACTGACGTTCAATAATTGTACTCATGTTACTTCCCGAAAAGGTTAGCTATACAATTCATTCTTCATATTATGTAATCAATGAAATCAGTAGTCCATTCTGCATTATGTTTTGTTCAGAGAAATGTGGAGTCTTAATGTCTGTCCATCTGCTGGCAAGCCATCTGTTGAGAATGATTGAGCACCTGTGATTCTGTTATGAGTGCTGTTAAATCAATTCCTTCAAAATGGAGGAAAAGACACTTATCAGTATATGGGGTTAAAGTGGTCAGCAACTCAAAGCTGACTGTCTACTGATGGATCAGTAGCAACAGCTGATCAAGATTCTACTTCGTCACCTAGCAATGTACCTGGAAACAGATTATTAAACATTCTGGACAAGCTATTGATGAGGAGAGGAACTTGGCACCCAAAAAATCAGAGCTGTGAAAGGAGGTGTTGGACTGAAAAGTACAAAGATCAGTTTGTAAACCACAAAACAAAGCATCTATGCCCATTTAACTTCCTTTTAAAGGTGGACAATAGAGAGGTGTAATCGTTTGGTAAATGTAGCAATGGCAGAAGAACTTCCTTAACCCTAGATTATGATACCTATCTGTGACTTGCGTGTTTACGATATCGCAGTAAAAATTACTATCACTTAATTGTAACATTAGGATCTAAAAATAGTATTTTCTTTGAACTTTTGATGCACAGCTGTGTGTTTAAACTAGGAGAGACACAGAGACTCGATTTCCTGGCTCAGGTTAATTTATGACATGAAATTTAACCGCATGGACCAGACATGTTATAATGTCTATTCATATGACCACCTTAACTTTATCAGTAAATTCGGCTACTCATAGCGTTATTCGCTGCGTTTCCCGAGTCACAAAGGGTTGTTTGACATCAGCCGACGACCAAGGAAATTTCCCTGGTCACAGCAAAAAAAAAAAAAAAAACAATTATTAAATGAGATCGTATCTAACGCGCAATGAAAATAAAAAATCCAACACCAACGGAAAAATATCCAACACTCAGGGGTCACAGGAAGCAGTAATAAAGATGGTTCATGGAGAGGGGTAATGTTTGACCTTGGCAAACTATCAAATTTAGAAGTATTTATATTTTGATGCTGTAATGTTGACAATGGTATTGTAATCTTGACCTAAACTGTCAAGCAGTACAGCCCATTATTTGCCTTTTCCTGAAAGTTGTGTATTAAGTGCAAGACACATCATTTTAAAGTCACAATCTTCAAATTGATGGGGCTGCAAGACATATCCTGGGAATGAGCTGGAGAAAGTCAGCAACTCATAACTGATTGTTGACATTAGATCAGTTTAAAAAAGTTCATTAAGACTTTATTCCGATGCCCTATGAGGTCTCCAGAAACAGCAGACTAACCAGTCTGGTCAAGCAAGTAAGGCTCAAAGAGAGAAGGCAAACCTAGTTCTAAAATAAATGCTGTGTTGAAGTTGTATGTGTAGGGCTGAAAGACACAAATATAGCAAAAACAACAAAACTTATGTCCATTTCATATTCTTGTCAGGGCAAACAAAGAAGGGCAACAATCATAGTTTAGTTTAGTCAACAGATCATCCTCACTGCACATCAGATAAGTCCATAAGTGCTCAGATCTCTTCCGCAGTATATCTCTCAAAGTGTAGCAACTAACGACACCAGTGTTGTGTTGGTTAATAAGTCTTCTTTGGATTCCTGCACAGCAAACTCATCTGGCATCCCTCACTTTGATAAGATATTCATGATGTCTGTTCATCACTGCAGATTCAATGTCATTTTTTCATCCAGCATCCCTTAGGGCATTCAGAATGTCAAAGTGGCCCATTGCCCTTCCACACTCAACATTGGCCAAACTGGCAAGTCTATCAGCACGTTCATTACCTCATAAACCCACTTGCCCTGGCATGAAAAGGAAGCAGATACTTTTTTAGAATAGACCTCATTAGAGACTTTAACCACTGCCATAGAGCACATCCAATTGTGATCTTTCTGAACATACTCATTGAGTCACTGAGGAAACAGACATGTGTATATTTCTGTGTCTCAAGTTATGTTAATGCTTTTGTAACAGCCATAATTTCTATGGTCCAACTATATGTAGTCAATGCTAAAGCACCACTGTCTTCTTTTACATTTCTGTCTCCAACATGAGCAGTGGAAGCCCTCAAACAAGCTGAATAACAGATACATCTGTGTAAATGACTGCATCACTATCAGAAAAGGTCTTGAAAATCAAGGCCTGCATGTCTGCCTCAACAACCAATTGGTTTTGTTATGTACATTTTCTGTCCAGTGTGATTACTAGACTAACAGTGGTCAAATAATATTATTCAATCATACACTTCTGACCCACTAATTACGCACCTCCAGAATTTCTAAACCTTTTTTTTTTATCAAACACAGTTAATAAACCAATTACCATAAGTGCCACACATCTTTTAAAAAAAAAAACTCCTCTCCCATGGTAAGGTTTTCTAAACATGTCAGCGTCTTTATGATTGATATATGGGCTGGTCTTTGTGCTTTACACCGCCATTGACACTTCTTGGATGCCATAACCGAAGATAAATGTAAACAAAGTAGGACACAAATTTCCCCAAATCACTAGAGTTGAAATAGTCACTAATATCCAGATGTTAAAACAGACAAGAAATGGCACAGCGATGCATGTGTCTCCATTGACCTAAGTTATGTGTCATGAACTAGGCTGGAAGTCGAAGTTGTACAAATTCCTATATCCACTCGTAAAAGTGTCCAAAATAAATGAGCCCCTGGGCCATAAGAATGCTGGAATATCAGTGGTCAACTCGAAACTGTATTTTGTGTCAAGAGAGTATCACAACATAAATGTACTAGCTTTTTTTGGTATCTGTTGGTGTTAGCAGTGCAAGAAGCCAAATTAACACCATAGTCCAATGTATGCGATTCAAGATGCAACATTGTAATAATGTAATAAAACAAACAAAACCTAATAGTAGACTACCTACCTTGCAAAACTAAAGTTATCTGCCATGTCACCTCGATTTCCATTAGTGTGCTTCTGATAAAATCTTAGGTACACCCAGCTCACAATAATTCCTGAAGCAAACATGTAAGGATATGATCCTGGTAGTAGCCCAGCAATTCGCAGTAAAATAATAAGAATAAGCAATGTCAGCGGTATGTGGGTGTTTCTTAGCTTGCCAAATGGGAGTGTGGCAAGACAATGATCAGGCATTACCTGCTTTACTGCTACACAGAATCCAGCTATGTAGCCCGATAACCCATAGATGTGCACTTCAAATAAATATACTTCATTCAATGTCACCAAGTAAATAAAAAAGTACAAAAAGGCTGTCAGAATTCCAACGCCCAAGTTAACAATAACAAAAAATAGTAGCATATCTGGCGCTCCCCAAAGTGGCTCCAAGAGCTTTCCAAAAAGGACAATCACTGCAATATCTGCTAACACATGCCAGAAGTGAATCTCGACAAAACAGTACAAGGCAAAACTGTAAACACGGAAATTTGGAGGCATAACATAACCTGGTGTCACTGTCATATACGGTATGGCGGACGAAATGTACGAGAACAGATAACCTATTATCACTGTGATTGACACAGCTTTCACAACAACACTGCTCTTTCCAACAGCAACTGAAAAGTGATCCCTTAAAATTGGGAGTTTCGTTTGGGCAATGGAAGCCGCCATCTTATTTTGTATTTTCATTTTCTTATGATCACAACATGACGTCACCGTCAACAGGTTGGCTACGGTGTGTACAGTGTTCCGTACATTCATTTGCTTTGTCCCGTCCACGTTAGCATTAAGGTACGAGGTGGCGGCTTGAAGTTATCTATTCTGGGTCATCTGGGGCGGTTTATTGTCTGTTATTCAAAGTTGACAATCACAGCTGTAGGATTTATGTAATTTTCTCAATCTATCAAACTGCAATGTGATTGGTTGTTATTGTTGTAGGCGCTTAAAATAACAGCTGGTGCGGCTCTTATTCCCTCGAAGCCGCCAGCTGTAGCGAAGTATTGAAAAAAAGTATGTGTATATTATCGCCCATGTTATTTGGAATTGTTATAACTTCATAATAAAGAAAGGCCACACTGTTAACAAAGGCATCGAATGGATACAATGAGACTATTTGGATGACCTTGGCTTTGCTGATGGCATAGTCCTCATCAGCAGTCAGATAAAAACGATGCAGGAAAACACAAATGAACTATCATCAATAGCCAGCAAAATTGGGCTTGAGATCAATCATGAAAAGACTAAAGTCATGAAAAGCTTAATTCCAACATATGACAGAATATACATGGAACATAAACCAATGGAAAAGATCGATTACTTTATCTATCTTGGAAGTCACATTGATCGGGAAGGGGATACAAGTAACGAAATTAGAATCAGAATAGCTAAAGCAGCAATGTCTTTCTCAAGCGTTGAAAAGTTGTGGAAATTAAAACTCTTCAGCACAAACACAACGCTTAGACTATTCAAATCAAACGTACTATCTACCATTATGTATGTATGTGATAGCTGGAAAACAAGAGACAGAAACAAAGTTGAACGCATTCGAAAATAAATGTCTAAGGAAAATACTTGGTATAGCGTGGAACGAATTCAAAACAAACGAAGAAATTAGAGAAATCGCCAATCAACCACTAATATCTTCAGTAATAAAGAAAAGACGATGGTCATATGTTGGACATGTGATGAGGAGAGATAATAATCGAATAAGAAAGCAAGCCCTCGTGTGGGAAACAGCAAGTAAGAGGTAAAGAGGCCGACCCAGAGAGACACTGAAAAGAACATTGATCAGAGAGGCAAGAGCAGCAGGAATCGGCTCCCTCAATGAGATAGAGCTGCTTGCACAGAACAGAGACAGATGGCGAGATTTGATAAAATATATTAAGAAGGAATAAAAATTTAGATAAGAGAAAGGTATCTGGGTCTATGCCCTATGGGCCGGCTACGCCCCGAAAGATATGTAAATGTGTGTATGTATGTAGATATATATATATATATATATGTATATATATATATATATATAATATTATTATATATTTTATTATATATATTATTTATATTTTATATTATATATATATAATGATTATGAAATAAACAAAAGAATAGGTAGGACAAAAAGTAATTTTAATGCCATGAAAAATATACTAACAACAAAACAAATATCAACAGGGCTGAAACTAAGAATGGCAAAATGTTACATCTTCTCAATATTCCTGTATGGTGCAGAAACATGGACATTAGACAAGAAAACAGAACAGAAAATTGAAGCCTTAGAAATGTGGATTTATAGAAGAATAGGTAGAATTGGATGGAAACAAAAGATAACAAACGATAAAGTTTTAAAACAACTGAAAATAAAAAGAGAACTACTAAATACAATTAAGACAAGACAAATGAAATTTTTGGGCATGTTAAAAGACACAACAGCCTTCTAAAAGTAATATTGGAAGGAAAAATACAAGGTAAAAGAGGCAAAGGCAGACCAAGACTAACATGGACGAGTAACATCAAAAGATGGTCAAGTCATTCTATGACGGCCTGCACCATCAAAGCAAGAAACAGAGTAGAATGGCGATCCATGGTAGCCAACCTTCGTTGCGGAGAAGGCACACGATGATGATGATATATATATATATATATATAATATATATATATATATATATATATATATATCCGTGAGTGTATGGATATGTGTTGGTGTCTGTATATGTATATGTGTGTGTGTGTGTGTGCGCACGTATTTGTCCAGATGTATATGTGTTTGTCGGTGGCAAATCCATGCATATGTATATATATGTATAA
Organism: Megaustenia siamemsis; assembly: GCA_032433765.1. Lineage (NCBI taxonomy): Eukaryota > Metazoa > Mollusca > Gastropoda > Stylommatophora > Ariophantidae > Megaustenia > Megaustenia siamemsis. The sequence goes on along the minus strand of JAVIAB010000125.1, from coordinate 2,403,705 downwards.
ATGTATATACATGTATATGTGTGTGTGTGTATGTATATATGTATATATATGTATATATATGTATGTATGGGTGCGTAGATGCTTATAGAAATTGCTGGTGGCGTTGTAGTCGAGGCAACCTAGACAGTGCCCCCACACCCCTTACATATTTTTAGAACCCTTAACACGTTGTTCACATTCCCATCGGCAGGAAAATTACAGTGCCAACCAGCGAATCCTTCTTTCTCCTTCAGGCTACGGGCCACGACAATGGGAAGAAATGTGTGTTTCTTAAACTAGTTTCGATTATTTTGTTTTGGGTGTTTCATTATTAGTTAGCTATTTAGGTTTTGTTTTATTCAATTCTCCCTCACATTTAGTTTTACTGCAGACTCTCATTTTTATGCATTCATTTGCATTTTTTGCCTTGATCCCTTAGCTGAAGCGAAGTGATTCATTTGTTTAATTCCCAACAGTAGTGAATTCTTTTGAGACTTCTTCCAACCTTTGAAAGTGGGGACTCATTGATCTTCTCTGGCAAAGTAGGGTGGTAAGGTGTGATCTTCATCATCCCCTTAGCCCTGGGGGTCGTTGAGGTACCTCTCACAGACATCGTTAACCTTCTCCATTTCTCTCAATCTCCAGTCCTTCTTAGGGACTCTGCAAACTCGAGACCTGTACTTAATTTGATGTTATCTTCCCACCTCTTTCTGTCTATGTCTCCTTCTCGCTCCTTTCACAGTTTCTCACAGAATGGTCTTCACTAGACCAGACGATGGTGTAATCATGAACGCAAACACTTGAAATGTGTAAATCATAGGGACAAAGAGGGACTAGCGTCATACCATTATTTTTGTATGCCACAAGACTCAGACTTCTTGCTCTCAGGAGTCATTCTAATGAGATGATCAAACTGCTTAATTTTCAATATTTGTATTTATTTTATTTAGTTCCAACAATTTATCAGCTGTTATCTTATTGTCTATACTTTTTCTGAAGGTCGCCTTGAAATTTGAGTCTGATGCTTCGTTTCGTAGTTTGTATCCAGCTGCGGTTTTTGCGGCGTTCAGGTCACACGTCTGAATTAATCACCGCATTGCCACAGAGCAGAATGTTATTTCACTTCTGTCTCTACTTCTTCTTCAACGATCTGCTATCCATTTAGACCAGCTTGGGTCATGAACAAGACGGTTTGAGGTCATCACCGATTCCCTATAGCTTGTCATGCAGGATTGTTTCTGAGGGCCATATTTGTGTTCTATGGTGTTAAGAGTATTGCAGTCCTGTAGTGAATGCTCTGGAATTTGTTTGGATGCTCCACAGTCGCATGTTGCAAAGTCACTTAGTCTTATCTTGTGTAGATGTGCTCTGAGACGACAATTACCTATTCTGAGTCTGAATATCTTGGTGTGCTCATGTCTGCTAAGTTTGTTTTAAGGTGCTGTCATGTTCTGGCTCATATTTTCCATGTAACTCCCTCCATTTTGTTTTCCTGGCTTATTTCGTGATCATTTTTATTTATCTGAGGCTCTGGGATTAACTGGACTGTTAAAGGCTCTCTCATGCTTTTGCGAGTTCATCTGATTTCTCATTTCCATGTCTTTACTTTCTCCTCTGTCATCATCATCATCGAGTGCCGACTCTGCAACGAAGGTTGGCTGTCATGGAGCGCCATTCTGCTCTGTCTCTTGCTTTGATGGTGCAGGTTGTCATAGGCTGATTTGTCCATCTTTTTATGTTACTCGTCCATGTTAGTCTTGGTCTGCCTTTGCCTCTTTTACCTTGTATTTTCTCCTCCAGGATTACTTTTAGTAGGCTGTTGCGTCTTTTAACATAGCCCAAAAATAGCATTTGCCTTATTTGAATTATATTTAGTAGTTCTCTTTTCATTTTTAGTTGTTTTAAGACTTCGTTGTTTGTTTTTTTTTCCTTCCATCCAATTCTACCTGTTCTTCTATATATCCACATTTCAAAGACTCCAATTCTCTGTTCTGTTTTCTTGTCCAATGTCCATGTTTCTGCACCATATAGGAATATTGAGAAGATGTAACATTTTGCTATTCTTAGTTTTAGCCCTGGTGTTATTTGTTTTGATTTTAGTATGTTCTTCATGACATTAAAATTATTTTTTTGCCATTCCTATTCTTTTGTTTATTTCAGTTGTACATTTCCCATCACTGGTTATAGTATGTCCAAGGTAGTTGTAGTTCTGAACAGTCTCCGGGTCTATTCCTTCAATTGTGATATCCATTTGTGGGTTTTGAGTATTTCTCTCAACTTATGCGTATGATTGTGATACATTCATACCTCGTGGGGTCAGCGAACCATACTGGACTATGAGGCGATTTTCCAATTTTGTTTTTATTGTACCCACTCTCGGGCATACTCATCCTCACATATCATCCTCACAACTTAGCTGCTGTGAAGATACTCAACCGCTACCGTTCCATTCTCCTCTCTGATCCCACTACCCGTCTACTTTTTAGTGATCCCCCGATGATCGCTTTTAAGCGCGACAGGAATCTGAGAGATATTTTGGTTAGGAGCCATCTCCCTCGCTCCCACTCTCAACACTTCGGTACGGCCCCTTGTAGTCGTAACTGTATCACCTGTGCCTATGTGCTCCCTACTGACTCGGTCTTGTTCCCTAATGGACAGTTCGAGATCAAGCATAGCTTCACATATGTGTCCCGCAACATCATTTATGCCATCATATGCCAATGATGCCACATGACCTATATTGGTGAGTCTGGGAGAAGATTAGCGGAAATATTTTGTGAACATCTACGTGATGTCCAACAAAATACTGGTACTCCGGTGTCTTCCCACTTCAAATCCCCTGATCACAAGGGCAAAGACGACATCCGTGTCACTGGTATTGTCCTTTGTCACTCTGGCGACCGCAGCCGCTATACTTTGGAAAATCGCCTCATAGTCCAGTATGGTTCGCTGACCCCACGAGGTATGAATGTATCACACTCATACACATAGTTTCCTTTTGGTTGCTCCTTCCCTTTTGCATAGCCTTCTCTACTGCACATATTTGGGTTCTTTGGTCTACTTACTACGCCATGCTATTTATAGTTCTCCTCCTCGAGTCCCTAATGAGACACTTTGGTGTTCTCCTTTATACTTTTTTTCTGTGCTCCTTACCCCTTATTTGTTTTTATTGTACCCCACTCTCGGACATCTCACTCTTGTTGCCTTTTGAGCACATGTTGGTCTGCTGTTCTTTTCTTTCTCCTTTGTGTTTGCACACTGACCCTTGTGTGAACTCCTCCGGTTCTGTGTGCATTTGCGCACATTTCTGCACGTTTCTGTACGTTCACGACAGCCGCACTTGGTTGCTATTTCCTTTTCGTGTTGACCTCTGTTTACACACAGGATAGATAATTTGGTTTCTTTAACACATTTCGATTGTTTTTGTTTTGGTTGTTTCGTTATTAGTTTTGAGTGTGTGTTTGTTGTTTGTTCCTGCTGAAGGCCTATTGGGCCGAAACGTCGTTTAGTCTGTGTCGTCCACTTATCCCGTAAAGCTTCTTACATACCATTTTTTTCTATTTTTAAATTTTTCCCCACATTCAGCTTTACTGCAGCTTCGCATTTTTATGCCTTAACCCTTTTGAGTATTTCCTTTGTTTATGATCATAGTTTTAGTCTTTTGATATTCATATCTAGTCCATATTTTTTGCTTATCATGTTTATTTCATTAAGTAGTTGTAGATCTTTAGGAGTTTATGCTAGTAGTACAGTATCATCAGCATATCTTAGGTTATTGATCATCTTTCCATTAATCTGTAGGCCTGGCATCTCTATGATGTTTTTAAAGATTTGCTCAGTGTATAGATTGAACAAGCTTGGTGATAGGATGCATCCCTGCCTTACTCCTCTTTTTATATCAATGGGTGTAGAGTTTTCTTTGTTATATTTTATTATTGCTGTTTGCTCCCAGTATAGATTACATATTAGTCATATGTCCATGTCATCTAGATGTATCTCTTTTAGGCACTCTATAAGTTGTTTAGGTAAATGAATTTAAATATTTGGGAACTTTGTTAACCTCAGACGGAAGATGTACAAAAGAGGTGAGATGCAGAATGGCTCAGGCAAAAGCAGCTTTCCAAAAAATGAGGAAGATACTATGCAATCCATTTTTGACAATAGAAACAAGAAAAAGAGTTCTTAAATGTTATATAGAGCCAGTTTTAACATATGGATGCGAATCATGGACAATAGGACAACAGACAAGAAAATCACTGGAGTCTGTAGGAATGTGGTTTTACAGAAGAATGTTGAGAGTACCATGGACAGCTAAGAAGAGTAATGAAACAGTTCTGAAAGAGGTCAAAGCAAAAAGAGAACTAATTTCCAATATTAGGAAGAAACAATCATCATTTTTGGCCATGTAATGAGAAAAGAACAACTGGAGTATATTGTAACAACTGGAAAAATTGAGGGACGAAGAGATAGAGGGAAGCAACGAGAAAAAAAAAATAACAGACAGCTTAAGAGAATGGCTTGGCAGAAGGTCAACAACAGAAATGATAAATAGCTGCCGAGATCGAAAATTGTGGAGAGACATGACCACCTACTCCAATAGGCCCGGTACTTGATGATGATGATGATGATGATAAGTTGTTTGTGGTGTACTCCATCAAAAGCTTGGTGTAGTCTATGAAGCAGGCATATATTGGTTTGTTTATTTCTGTGTACTTTTAGATTATTGTTCTCATGTAGAATATGACTTCTTTTGTCCCACTATTTTTTTCCAATCCAGATTGCTGCTTATCTAATTCAGTATTGATTTTATTGTGAATCCTTCCTTGTATAACTTTTAGCCAGATCTGTCTGGTGGAGTTGCTTATTTCCAGGATCGCGAGGTTGCTTCAATGATAATAAGAAGTTAGTAGCTAACCTGTGGGCAAATTCCAGGTTTCATCTCCTCCATTGTCATTTTGCCTCCCCCTACCCGGACCTGACCAACCTGGTGAATAAAACTACAATTAACATTGCCTCTTGGATCACTGAGAAGCTCAAGAACCTTAACCGATAAAAGGTAGTCTAATGTGGAAAATATGTATATACTGACTAGAAACAACTTATTCTAATAAATGTTCAGGATACGCGAATATAGAAAGTTCAGTCAACAGATCATCCTCATTGATCAAGTTCATAAGTGCTCATATCTCTTCTGAAGAATTTCCATCAATGTGTTGCGACTATAACAACACCGGCGTTGTGTTGGTTGATAAGTATTCTTTGGATTCACGCGTAGCGTTTTCGGTTAGCATCTCCCACTTGACACAACAATCGCGAAGTTTGTTCATAGCTTGAGGATTCAGGGTCATTTATTGAGTAGTTGTTTTTTCAGTCCAGCATCACTGAAAATATTCAGAAGGTCAGAGTGGTGTATAGAAACTAATAGAATGAAACAAAACAGAATGGGCGTGTGAGTTCGTTTGTAACACAAAGCAGAAAACATTTCTGTACGCTGTAATGAAAAGCTCATGCCATAATGACTTTTAGCAGAAAACAAGTGGAGGAATTTAAATATTTAAGAAGCCTAATGACAAACAATTCACAGAAATAGACAGAATATGCAACAGCTTACCAAATCATGGGAGCCGCGATAGCTCAGTGGTTAGTGAACTGGACTACAAAGGACAAGAGGTAGGGTTAGATCCCAACCGACGGCTTCCGGGTTCACCCAGCCTTTAATGGGTACCTGATTTTTTTTCCTGGGAAAGTAAAGCGGCACGGGCGTAATACCGACCATATTACCTCAAAAATCTTGTGCCGAAGGTCTGTAAAATGTATGGCCACTAACACCATATTCCCTATACGCCACTTGGCGTGACGGGGGCACTTTACTTTTACTTTTTTTTTACCAAATCATCGGGCTTGGACAGCTATCACCACTATTGTCCTACAAGGAAATAAATCTGAAGCCACAACAACATCATCATCATCATCAAGTACCGGGCCTGCTGGCGTAGGTGATCATGTCTCTCCACAACTTTCGATCACGACAGTTATTTATCATTTCTGTGGTTGAGCTTCTGCCAAGCCATTATTTTAAGCTGTCTGGTATCTTTTCTCTTTGCTTTTTTCTATCTCTTCGTCCCTCAATTTCCCCACTTGTTACAATATATTCCAACTGTTCTCTTCTCATTACATGGCCAAAAAAAATGATGATTTTTTCTTCCTAATATTGGAAATTAGTTCTCTTTTTGCTTTGGTCTCTTTCAGAACGTTTTCATTACTCTTCTTAGCTGTCCATGGTATTCTCAACATTCTTCTATAAAACCACATTTCTACAGACTCCAGTGATTTTCTTGTCTGTTGTCCTATTGTTCATGATTCACAAGCCATAAGCCACAACAGGCACTCTAAGATTAGAAATAAGAACCGAGGAAAAAAAAAGCTAGGAATAATTCCCGCCATAGAATATACAGGGTGTTTTTAAAGTTGCAGTGCAGTGAATTTCTACTCTCGGAAGAAAAAACGTCACCAGAAATGCGGTTAACTAATGCGTCACACAAATTGTAAATAAATGGTATTATTCAAATATACTTGACTGCTATCGGCGAGCTTATAATGGGTAATGTTGGTATTAACACAATAAAGTTGTGCCTAAAGCATATGTTGAAAATGTCCACCACGGGCCTCAAGACATGTCGTGATTCGTCTTTCCATATTTGCGAAAACCTTCAGAATAATGTCTGGTGATATTTGTTTAATCTTGTCTACTATTTCAGTCTTTAGGTCATTAATTGTCTGCGGATTATTTTCATAAACTTTCCCCTTCAATGCCCCCCACAGATAATAATCTGGGGGTGTTAGATCTGGTGAACGAGCAGGCCAGATTCCACGTGAAATAATGCGATTGCAAATATGCTTTCTAAATAATTGAGTGTTGTTGTGGCTGTGTGTGCTGTTGTCCCATCCTGCTGAAACCAGGATTCCATAATTTCCCGTTCTGTAAGGTGTGCTATGAACGGTTCCAGAATTAAAGTACAGTAACGTTCTGCATTTATTGTTTCATAAAAAATATAGGTCCTATTATCCGCATACGACTTATAGCGCACCACACTCCGACTTTTTGATCGTAAAGCGGCGCCTTGATGAAATTCATGGGGGTTTTCACTGCTCCACAGCCGATTGTTCTGACTGTTCACATAACCGGATAAATGAATACCAGGCCTCATCAGTGAAAAAAGTGACGTCAAGGATGGCAGCGCCATGTTCATAAATAAAATTCTGAAACCACATGCAGTAGTTTAAACGGGATTCATAATCTCTTTCTTGGAGTTGAGACACTTCAATTAATTTGTATGGACGATAGTGTAGTTCACTTCTTAAAACCTTGTGGACAGAACTCTTAGATATTTGCACATGTTGAGACAAGTGGTTTAAAGATGCATTTGGACTCATTGTAATTCTGTCTTGGAGTTCCATAATTTGGTCTTGTGAAATTGAAGGTCTTCCAGATCGGTATGCATCTACCACATTACCGGTTTCACGAAACTTTTTGATCAATTTTGTAACAGAATTTCGGTGAGGGACTTGTGAGTCTGGAAATTTCCTCACGAATTGTCTAATGACCTCATCCGTATATTTACCGCCATTACGAAAGACATGCTCAACCAGAAATACCCTGTTTTCAATCGTCAACACCATTTCCTTCAAGCAATGAGACAGTGAAAGTAGCGTAGTGCCCGTCCTTTACGTAAATAAAACCTTAAAGGAAGCAGCGGTTTGTTCATAAATGTGGTTTACAAAATTGTGGTACGTAGATGATGATTACGTCATTTACTGAATATTAGAAATATTCACTGCACTGCGACTTTAAAAACACCCTGTATAAAGAAAGAACTGATAAAGTGATGTGGTCACTTGATAAGACAGAATGATCATAGCACGAGCCTTTAGTTAACAATGCTGCGAGGGCACCGGCTGAAGACCAGATCACGAAAAAGATGGATTAATGGCATATTAGAAGCACTAAGAAACATAACAGCAGCAGATACCGACAGAAGAGCAAAAGACCGCAAATTATATCTCCCCCACGATGCTGAAAGGCAAATGAGGAAGAAAAGTAGAAGAAAAAAACGTAACTATTTCACTGAGCACCGTAAAACACTCTTCTTTGAGAAGAGGTAAGGAAGTCCAATTGTTTTTTGCAGCCGATCAGTTTAGGGAAGACGATGAGTACGAGTTTGAATGGTCGTGATGATCGTGATCTGTTAGTTATAATAGTGGTTACGTTTCCATGAAAGTGTTGATATATAATAATAATTTATTAAACATAACATAAATGTTCATTTTGTATACTGCATGTTACATTTGTATATTAAATTAAGCCCACTGAATTTTTAAGAAAGACTCACAATGACGAACTTTTACAATTTACTGAACTCGCTAACTATTCATCATAATATAATAATAACCAGCAATTTACATTTTACTATGAGAATGACAATTTTACAACACTTAACTCTGCCACTGTCAATACTAACCATTATACTTACTTGTAGTATACTTAACTACTATGCAGTGGGAGTGGTTGGAGTTGTTGTGGCATACCAAGTCACATGGCAGAAAAGTGGCTACTAGGGAAACTGGCAAGTGTAAGTGTAGCATTTTACGTGCTCAGCATGAGAATGGAGTCAGATAGAAGCAATAACGGCGGCGATAACATGATTGGTTACACAGAATGTGGATCACGCAGTTTTTGTAACTGACTTGCAAAGAATGCTACAGAATATTGACCGACAGTGTCTGTGGCAGGAGTGGATGCAGCTCTCGGACGACTCCAAAGTGAGAGTTTTTAATCCTAGATTGATTATGATGTCTATCTGTGACCCTCATGTTTACGATACTGCAGTAAAAATTAATACCACTTAAATGTAACTTTTTAATTCAGTTTGGAAAATGAAACTTTCTTTTAACTTTTGTTACACAGTGTTCGCACAACAATGTGGTAATCATTTTCTGGTTTACAACATATTTTTAGCCTGAAATGAGACTACTATTCATATGGCAGCCATAAACCGTCAGATAAACCATTATGTTCAGCGTGTGCTTACCGTTTTTTCGCTGATTCTTGTGTTATAAAGGTTTCTTTGATGTCCTGATGACAGTCGAGATAATTTTCCCTGTCATGAGAAAAAAAAAGGAGAAATGAGTTCCTTGAAAATTGGCAGAATGTTAAAATAAAAACTATGGAGTTTTTATGATACCATAGTAATTTTTATAACTGCTGTATAATCTATTAGAAAAAAAAAAACCCACTACAAACAAAAGAATAAAACACTCAGGGGTCACTCTAAGCGATAATTAGGAAGGTATAGAGAGGGGGTTTTGTTTGCAATGGCAAACTGTCAAATTCCTAAACAAGTTGTATTTTGAGGTGGTAATTTTTACTACTGTATCATAATCTAGGGTCAAGAAGGGTGTACTATCCAGAGCAGGCAGGTGTACATGGCAATAATATAACTGATAAGCTTGCTGACAGCTCTGCCACTGAGTCAGTGTGGCCTTACTGTTGACAAAGAGGACATTGCCAAGTTTGTTCTTAATTTCTTTAAAGAAGAGGATGAGAATGGGTGTGTGTGTATATATATATTGAGAGAGTGAGGAGTCTAAAGGTGGAAAAGTGATCTGGAATGCTTAGTGGGAAAAGCAGATGTATCAACACCTGACAGGAACAATGTCTGCATGCGCTTCAAGAAATGCTGGGATGGGCAGTGGATATGGGGATATTCCGACAGCAGTGAAACTGTTTATATGAATAGAATATAATAGAATAGAACTTAACTACAAAAGTAAGTTAGATAAGTACTATGCTATTCTAATTTACTCTAACACAACATGACATAACAACTTCTGTTGACTACACTAGTAAGTGACCGAGTTTGACAATTTAGTCAGTTGAGTTGCCAACAACAACAATGAGATGATATACTCAAGTAAGTCAAGTTACTGACTTACTTAAGCACAGACTGTCGAGTCACTTCACTATGATGAATATGATGCCAATGGCATTATATTATACAATATTCAATGTACATTATTATTATGTATTAATGTAATACACAATCAAGACACATTTAATTCTCAGATGAGAGTGAGTATGAGAAAATGAAATTAATTTTGTAACATAAACATATAAAAGTAAAGTTTATAAAGACTAGTATATTATACACAATACAATAATTATTTTACTTTTATACAGGTGAATCACTTGAAGTAAACAGTTAAGAATTGATTTTTTATTTTTGCCGTACATCATTAAGTAAAAGTAAAGTAAAGTACCCTCGTCACAACAAGTGGCGTATAGGGAATATGGTGTTAGTGACCATAAATTTTACAGACCTTCAGCACATGATTTTTGGGGTAATGTGGTCGGTATTACGCCTGTGCCGCTTTACTTTTCCAGAAAAAATCCAGTACTCATTTAAGACAGGGTGAACCGGAAGCTGTCGGTTGGGATCGAACCCTACCTCTTGTCCTTTGTAGTCCAGTTCACTAACCACTGAGCTATCATGGCTCCTGTACATCATTAAAAGTGAAGTAAATTATGATACATATTTTAATGTCATGTTTATGTGTTTTTTTTTTCTGTCCTGTGGCAGTAGTCCATAATTAAAGAATGGATTTATCTGCCATATCTGAAGAGATTGCTCTTGAAGGACTTGATGGTAAGTTTTTTAAAAAACCCATTCAATATTGATTAGCTGAGTCAGAAATAAGAAAATAGATAACATTTTATTTTCTTATGATAATGCATTTTAAAAATGATGTAAATATTTTTGTATTTATTGAAAAAAATTGGTATGAAAATATTTTGTCAGTCTGTATACATGATGAAGGTTTTCAAAGAATAAGCATAAATGAAAATGAAATATAATTATCAGCCTAAGATACGAAGATAATACTGTTTAGTAGAACAAGAACTATAAAATAGTTACATAAATCAACAACAGAGCAGAGATGAAATAAATATTAAAAAGACACATGATAATAATACAATGAGAAACCACATAGAACTTGAATTCAATATCAAAATAAATAGAGACAACATTTGAAAGAATCTAAGTTATCTCTAGCACTGTATACATCTCCTTCTTGTTTCACCTTTTGAGCAGTTTTTGATTGTTGAATTCTTTTAGCTAAAATATTCTGAGAATTTTCCAGAGGCAGGTGGTTTGAAAGAAGCCTTGAAAAGTTGTGGAAATCAAAACTCATCAGCACAAACACAAAACCTAGACTATTCAAATCAAATGTACTATCAACCCTTACGTATGCGTGTGAAAGCTGGAAAACAACAAGAGATATAGAAACTAAGTTGAACGCATTTGAAAATAAATGTCTAAGGAAAATACTTGGTATAGCATGGAATGAATTCAAAACAAACGAGGAAATTAGAGAAATCGCCAATCAACCACTAATATCTTCAGTAATAAAGAAAAGACGATGGTCATATGTTGGACATGTGATGAGAAGAGATAATAACCGAATAGCAAAGCAAGCCCTCATGTGGGAAACAACAGGTAAGAGGAAAAGAGGAAGACCCAGAGAGACATTGAGAAGAACATTGATGAGAGAGGCAAGAATGGCAAGGAATCGGCTTTCTCAATGAGATAGAGCTGCTTGCACAGAACAGAGACAAATGGCGAGATTTGATAAAATATCTTTAAAAGAATTGGAAATTGTTAGAACAAAAATTCAGATAAGAGAAGGAGTATCTTGGTCTACGCCCTATGGGCCGGCTGTGGCTCGAAAGGTCAATAGATAGATAGATAGGTGGTGTGAATATTGACATACTTTATATGTTTCCTTTTTCAATACATTGTTCTCTAGTGATCAAATTTACATAAAAATACTGACATACTCAACTCTCATATATCCTTAGACTGCTTTTTGTGTAATGCCGGATGAACTTTGAAACAAATTATTACAATATTTGACTGAAAATTATTTTTAAAAAAGCAAAGAAATAATACACTGATCTTGCCTGATTCTCCTAATTGCATATGTCAATTCCATAATTTGTCTTTGAGTTGTGAAATAATCTATTTAAAGAAATATGTATTGTTCTTGTCAAAATCTTTTAACTTCATATGTGATTTCCAGGCATTACATTGGATGCTCTGTGGAAGAGACTAGAGGACAGGCCTGACTTTGATAATGCGTACATTGATGAGGATTGTAAGCAATACTTTTGGAAGTATGTTTGCAGTTTGTCAGACTTCAGTTTCTACTGTTTGCTGGAGCCTAGACCAGATTTGGTTATTTTCAAATATGGTGACTGCGTCACTACTGAGGGCTGCAAGTGCATTTTGACTGTAAGTTTACAGATTAGTGCTGATGAATAGATATCATATGTGTATTGCAGTAAAGTCTTATAGAATACCAATTGAAACCATAAGAAAAATGGTAGGAACAAAACCCTGCCAAGAATATATAGAACAACAACTTAAATGGTTTGGCCGCCTGGTCAGAATGAATCCTCACCAATCACCATCAAGGGCGTTCTTCTCGAGAATGCATGGAAAAAGACCAAGAGGAAGACCCAGAAGAAGATGGATAGATGCAGTGATAGAGACATGTAACAACAAAGGAAAATCACTAATTCAGACAATTCGAGCAGCTCAAGAACGACAAATGATATAAACCACGACACCTTTTAGGTACCAGTGAGGAAGAGAAAAGAAGAAAGATGGATAGATGCAGTGACAGAGACATGTAACAACAAAGGAAAATCACTAATTCAGACAATTCGAGCAGCTCAAGAACGACAAATGATATAAACCACGACACCATTTTCGGTATCAGTGAAAAGAGTAAAGAAGAAGAAGATTACAGTAAACAAATAACAAGTATATAAACTGTTTTGCAAATGTGTTATGCCTTGTTGTTATATTTCCATTCCATACAAGCTCACGAATACAAATAAGCACACACACACATGGTCACAGAGAATAAAAAAAAAATGATGCAAGCAAGGAAACTGATCAGGAACATAATAAAAAATATTAAATACCTTTGTTCTGAATAAGCTGTGTGTATAAATGCAGAATTTTGAGATAATTCACAGATTTAAATGTTTTTATAGAATGTTCAACCAAACTTTGTCAGAAAACATCACATGATACAATGCATATGAGCATATCAATGAGGTAAGGTGGCTCTATAACATTATAGTGTTTGTAAACCTGAAGTAGAGACCACATTTTTTCTACTACAAACAGTTATCTTGATCTTACATTGACTGTGGCCTGGAAATCTCTTCAGTGTTACAGGATCTCTGATCAGAGACAGAAGAGATCAACGAGCTTTTATTTGTAGACGATCAGACACTAAATCATGGAAAAATAGAAGACCTACAAGAACACTTAAATAAACTCAACAGCTCAGACACAAAATGCAACATGAAAATCAACATCAACAAAGCAGAAATCATAAATGTCGCAAAAGAGAAACAGAACATTAACATAACTATAGATGGCAGGCAACTAAAACAAGTAGAGGAATTCAAATACCTAAGCTGTTTGGTGACAGACGACAATTCTCAAACAGCATAGATAGACTCAAGATGCGTCAAAGGTTGTCAAATCATTGGACAGCTATCACCACTATTGTCCAACAAGGAAATAACACTAGAGACAAAACGGACACTGTACGATACAATCTTCATCCCAACGTTGTGCTACCAATGTCAGACCTGGACCCTAGATGCAAGAATAATAAGAAAAATAACCTCTACTGAGATGAAATGTGTTAGACAATTGACAGGAAACAGCCTGAGAGATAAGATCAGAAATGAAGAACTTAAAAAAAAGCTAGGAATAGCCCCCGCCATAGAATATATAAAGAAACAACAGATAAAATGATTTGGCCACATGACAAGGCAGAGTGATCACAGCACGAGCCTTCTAAAAGCGTTGCGAGAACACCAGACCCAAGGGTCAACCACGAAAAAGATGGATTGATGGAATATTAGAAGCACCAGGAAACATAACAGCCATAGAAGTGAACAGAAGAGCAAAAGACCACAAATTATATCTTATCTCCCTCGACGCTGAAAGGCAAATCAGGAAGGAAAGAAGAAGAAGAAAAGGAAATTACAATGATGATGCCAGTAGTTAGAGCATATCTGGTACAAAGAAATATATTCCTTAGTTGCATTAAACATACCCCCAGTATAGTAATGTATGTGCTAGACTAGTTTCACTAAAATCAGGAGTTGCATTAGTCTAAGACAAGTAGTTTCATTAGCAAGTTTGCATTAGTCTAAGACATGTAGTTGCATTAGTCTAAGACATGTAGTTGCATTAGTCTAAGACAAGTAGTTTCATTAGCAAGTTTGCATTAGTCTAAGACATGTAGTTGGATTAGTCTAAGACAAGTAGTTGCATTAGTCTAAGACATGTAGTTGCATTAGTCTAAGACATGTAGTTACATTAGTCTAAGACAAGTAGTTGCATTAGCCTAAGACATGTAGTTGTATTAGTCTAAGACAAGTAGTTGCATTAGTCTAAGACAAGTAGTTGCATTAGTCTAAGACAAGTAGTTGCATTAGTCTAAGACATGTAGTTGCATTAGTCTAAGACAAGTAGTTGCATTAGTCTAAGACAAGTAGTTGCATTAGTCTAAGACAAGTAGTTGCATTAGTCTAAGACATGTAGTTGCATTAGTCTAAGACAAGAAGTTGCATTAGTCTAAGACAAGTAGTTGCATTAGTCTTAGACAAATAGTTGCATTAGTCTAAGACAAGTAGTTGCATTAGTCTAAGACAAGTAGTTGCATTAGTCTAAGACAAGTAGTTGCATTAGTCTTAGACAAGTAGTTGCATTAGTCTTAGACAAGTAGTTGCATTAGTCTAAGACAAGTAGTTGCATTAGTCTAAGACAAGTAGTTGCATTAGTCTAAGACAAGTAGTTGCATTAGTCTAAGACAAGTAGTTGCATTAGTCTAAGACAAGTAGTTGCATTAGTCTAAGACAAGTAGTTGCATTAGTCTTAGACAAGTAGTTGCATTAGTCTAAGACAAGTAGTTGCATTAGTCTAAGACAAGTAGTTGCATTAGTCTTAGACAAATAGTTGCATTAGTCTAAGGCAAGTAGTTGCATTAGTATAAGACAAGTAGTTGCATTAGTCTTAGACAAGTAGTTGCATTAGTATAAGACAAGTAGTTGCATTAGTCTAAGACAAGTAGTTGCATTAGTCTTAGACAAATAGTTGCATTAGTCTAAGACAAGTAGTTGCATTAGTCTAAGACAAGTAGTTGCATTAGTCTTAGACAAGTAGTTGCATTAGTCTTAGACAAGTAGTTGCATTAGTCTAAGACAAGTAGTTGCATTAGTCTTAGACAAGTAGTTGCATTAGTCTAAGACAAGTAGTTGCATTAGTCTAAGACAAGTAGTTGCATTAGTCTAAGACAAGTAGTTGCATTAGTCTAAGACAAGTAGTTGCATTAGTCTAAGACAGTAGTAGTTGCATTAGTCTAAGACAAGTAGTTGCATTAGTCTAAGACAAGTAGTTGCATTAGTATAAGACAAGTAGTTGCATTAGTCTAAGACAAGTAGTTGCATTAGTCTAAGACAAGTAGTTGCATTAGTCTTAGACAAATAGTTGCATTAGTCTAAGACAAGTAGTTGCATTAGTCTTAGAGAAATAGTTGCATTAGTCTAAGACATGTAGTTGCATTAGTATAAGACAAGTAGTTGCATTAGTATAAGACAAGTAGTTGCATTAGTCTAAGACAAGTAGTTGCATTAGTCTAAGACAAGTAGTTGCATTAGTCTTAGACAAGTAGTTGCATTAGTCTTAGACAAGTAGTTGCATTAGTCTAAGACAAGTAGTTGCATTAGTCTAAGACAAGTAGTTGCATTAGTCTAAGACAAGTAGTTGCATTAGTCTTAGACAAGTAGTTGCATTAGTCTAAGACAAGTAGTTGCATTAGTCTTAGACAAGTAGTTGCATTAGTCTAAGACAAGTAGTTGCATTAGTCTTAGACAAGTAGTTGCATTAGTCTAAGACAAGTAGTTGCATTAGTCTTAGACAAGTAGTTGCATTAGTCTAAGACAAGTAGTTGCATTAGTCTAAGACAAGTAGTTGCATTAGTATAAGACAAGTAGTTGCATTAGTCTAAGACAAGTAGTTGCATTAGTCTAAGACAAGTAGTTGCATTAGTATAAGACAAGTAGTTGCATTAGTCTAAGACAAGTCTATATTAAAGTAACAAATGAGAAGAAGCACCCACTTTACAAAAAATGCTACAGATGTCAAGTGATTAATAATTGAATGGGAATTCCATGAGTCACACTTTGTGATAAAATAATTGAACAGATGATCACATTTGAGACTAGATTTACAGAAGAAAAATGAGAAATTGATGGAGGAGGAGGGTGATGTTCACTGTCTGTGCTGTGAAGATAGAGATCTGTATATATTTTCTCAGTGATAGTGAGTGAAATTATAATAGTAGAGTAAAACTGAGCTTAATATACTTGGAGAAAACATGCAGATGCAGAAATAAAAAACATGGGAAAGGCATGAAGTGAATGGCACCAAACAGGGATGACCTGGAAGGTGTTTGTTGAAGAACTTGTGATATGAAGAGAGTTGTAAAAATGGAGGCAGTGACCTCTAGTCTCGTATAAGAATTGAGGCTTACCTTGGAAGTGAAGTCCTATAGTAGCTTTCTGAAATAGTATTACATAGATTTATTGTATTGAGTTCTCAGTTCAGAAGGTTCAAAACTGATTACTGAAGCTCTTTGGATGGAATATTAAGAAGTTTCACACTTTCAACAATTTTGTTATGGGTGTCAATTGCATTACCAGGGCAATGAGAAAGCTAACACGTTAGTTTTGAAAGCACCTAAAATGAGAACATTAATTAGTGACAAGAGAGACATTCCGAAGTCAATAAATTATGATCATTAAAATAGAGGCACATTGATCAAACTGTAATTTGGAGAATGCAAAAACATGTAATCAAGCATGGAACAAGTAGGAAAGAATGATTGAGGGAATAGATAAATGGCATGTTTATAGTGATCTACTGAAACCATTAGGGTTGTTACGATCATCCTGTAAAAAGGACTAGAAAGTTGGTGGCCAGGCTTGACACTGGTCACATTAGCCATTAAATATACCAGAGGTTATTGAAAATATGGGCACTAACACCATCTTTCCCCATACATTAAAGGTCTAGAAGGAATGCAAACATACTTTGTTTAGTTTAGTTAACAGATCATCCTCATTGCATATCAGACTTATCCATAAGTGCTCAGATCTCCTCCCCAGTATGTCCCTCAGTGTGTGGATACTGACAACTCCAGTTCTGTGTTTATTTGTTATTTTGTGTCTTTCTGTGTTGATTTATTATTTTGTGTCTCCCTATGTAGCGCTCATTTTACTTTTTGGCATCCCTAGTTTTGACCTGATGTTCATATAGTCTAAACATGGTTGCAGATTCATGATCATTGTTTGGGTCATCAGTGCATGCCTCCCTAAGGGCATTCAGAATGTCAGTCCCATCCATTGCACATCCACCAGCTCGTTCCCATGTCAGCTCGTTCATTTCCTCTCACACCAGAGTGTCCAGGAACAAAGATGAAACAAATCCTAATCAGACCTGAGTTCTTTAGTGACACCAAACACTGCCTTCATGCCCAGCCTCCTTCAATTTCCTGAGCCACTTCAATCTCTGTTGAAAGTGATGCAGACCAAAAAGGACATAGAGCACTCTGCTGGTACCCGTATCCACTCTTCCCCAGGTGCAATGTCCCCTAGTGGACAAATCTGTTGAACAATGTCCTCAGTTCATGCCATCCATTATGTTCCTCTGTTGAGCCTGATACCCTTTCTCCTGCCAATCTTATTGTGTAGTGGATGATGTACAGTAGCACTGACTTGGAGATAGGTACATGCTTTGAACCTATTTATTCTGCCTGCGATGGTGGGAAAATCAAGGTGAGACTGCATTGCCCTGCAAGGTGTGGCTTTTGTGCATCCAAGTATGATACACATGACCTCATTTTTTCATTCCACTATTTCAGTCTGTGTGTGGCTGAAAGTTAGAATCGCCAGTGAATACTCAATAACCAAATTCATCAGTCCTTGGTGTAGGAGGACAAGATGATGCTGTTCACAGTCTGCCGTCGCCATTAACCTCATTGCTGGGAGGCCCTTCCTAGCCATCATTAATACTTTATCAATGGGTTGGGTGAAAGCAAGGATTCAATCAAACTGTACTCCCAGGTACCTTAATGAGTGGTTTCTCACATTGACTTCTGAACTCATGTACACTATTGGTTGTGGTGTGTTGACAATATGGTTGTTCAGGGAGAACCATGTCAGAGTTGTCTTTGCTGGGTTTGCCAGTGCTCCTGTCTCACAGCACCATCTGTTCAAATGTGTAAGTTCAGTTTGGAGTTTGTGAGCAATCTGCTCCCTATCTCTAACTTGACGATGCACCAAAATGTCATCAGCTTAAGACAATGTTCTCCCTAGATCAGCAATCGGCTCACTTGTTATTCTCATAGTGTAGGCATTGAAGAGCTATGGAGAGAGAGGTCAGCCATGTGGTTGGCTGGTATGTATGGTTGTAGGTTTTGAAGTCCATGTGTCACACTTGAAAATGAACTTCCATTGGGAAAGGGCAGCTGCTATCCAGCTAAGGATGGCAGGACTGATATCGCGCATGTGAAGCTGAGCCATCACATACATACTTATTGTAAAGGAACTGAAGGGGACTAAGCAATGTTGTGGTTGCCTTAAATTACTGTGAGGTTATTTCTGTTAATTACTAATATCTTATAATTTTTGTGTGAACAAATAAAAAGTAAAACTTATTTACATCTTTTTGTATTACAACTTGGTTTCTTGTGAAAATGTAATTTTGTTGTTGGACAGGCTGACATACCACAAGACATCTACTCTCACAAATTGATTGACCAAGATGGCGTGATGGGCAGTTGTGATCATTATGATTCCAGGAAAAATGTAACAGATGAGGTGCAAAACAGTGATGGCTCAAGTTGTATGTCATTAAATGATGTCACAGAAAGGTACACTTGAACTTTAATATAAACAAAAAATTATGTGGTCATTGTGCTAAATAAGCTCACAGTTAATGCATTCATTCTTATATTCTCATCATATTTTTGAGTTTGTTTGCCTTGTTAAAAAGAAAAAAAATGATCTTTGCAGCATTATTCAATTACTGAGGTCTGTGGGGGAGGTGAGGGGCCCTCTTATAGACACACATAGGACTGAAGAATAAAGGTCGCTTGTTCTGAGCAGTCACCATGAGGTGTTTGGGTCTGAGTTTTGTTTTCATTTTACCCTGATATAAAAAACTTTTAATCCTACCAGGATTCTAACCAATTTTTTCCTGGTTAGAAGCGCAAGTTATCAATTCGGCCATCCATTGTTAATTACTTTTATTGTACATTTTTAAGAAAGACCAGCATGATAAAAGTTTTCTTGGTATGTTTATTTTAAGTTAGGTGCAAAGAAAGCACCAATAATGGATGTTGTTACAATATCTGTTGTTTTGGGTTTGATTGGGACTTGCAAGAATGCCATAATAACTTTGGTAATTGGAGTATACAAGAATACTATAATAACTTTGGTAATTTAAAATGAAAATGAAATGTATGCTGGATGGTTGAAAAAATTAAAAACAGTTCTGAGAAGAGTTGAAACATTTCAAACATAATAGTTTATTCTAACATACCTGACCTTGTTTCACTTAAGCAGCCACAAAAAGTGCTCATTCCCTTCTAACAGAAGGTTTACTTGCTAATAAATAGCACATTTCTTTTTCTTTTTTTAATGGTTTCTTCCTACTTAAGCAAAAAGAGCTGAGTTAATACCATGAGATGAATACAAAGCCATTTGCTCTTAGACCTGGTTGATATCTTAGCTCATAGACCTGGTTGATATCTTAGCTCTTAGACCTGGTTGATATCTTAGCTCTTAGACCTGGTTGATATCTTAGCTCTTAGACCTGGTTGATATCTTAGCTCTTAGACCTGGTTGATATCTTAGCTCTTAGACCTGGTTGATATCTTAGCTTTTAGACCTGGTTGATATCTTAGCTCTTAGACCTGGTTGATATCTTAGCTTTTAGACCTGGTTGATATCTTAGCTTTTAGACCTGGTTGATATCTTAGCTTTTAGACCTGGTTGATATCTTAGCTTTTAGACCTGGTTGATATCTTAGCTTTTAGACCTGGTTGATATCTTAGCTTTTAGACCTGGTTGATATCTTAGCTTTTAGACCTGGTTGATATCTTAGCTTTTAGACCTGGTTGATATCTTAGCTTTTAGACCTGGTTGATATCTTAGCTCTTAGACCTGGTTGATATCTTAGTTTTTAGACCTGGTTGATATCTTAGCTCTTAGACCTGATTGATATCTTAGCTTTTATACCTGGTTGATATCTTAGCTTTTAGACCTGGTTGATATCTTAGCTTTTAGACTTGGTTGATATCTTAGTTTTTAGACCTGGTTGGTATCTTGCACTGAAAGTTCAATAAATATTATGGCACAGCAGATTGTAATGAAATGATGGACACCAGATATTGGTAACACTGATAATCATGTCTGTGAAGGGAAACAAAGTTATTTATGTACTTTTGAGTGTGAACAGACTGGAAAACTTCAGCTTTGAAATGGAAACATGCTTGTTGGCTACCTATAAATGAGGGGTATCTGAGAGTGTAAACATTTAGGTGTAATTCCATTTTTATTACATAAAAGTGGGTTTTGGTAACATAGCATTAAAATTCAATGTAAAGGATCTGATGGATACATTTGATGGTTGTTGTATCATTCTATATAGTCATAGATAAGTATCTGACATGCTACACTGGAGGAAAAGACAAATGAACATGCTTAGTTACTGAGAATGTGCTTTGTTAGCACCATTTTAAATTTTAGTTATGAAAATTGAACATGTAAGGGGAATGTTTAAAGTGACTTGGAATTTGTTGTTGTACAAATTTCCACTTGATTATGCAACAGTTAAGATATTCATCTATAATAATATTTGATTATGCTACGGTTGAGATATTCATCTATAATAATATTTGATTATGCTACGGTTGAGATATTCATCTATAATAATATTTGATTATGCTACGGTTGAGATATTCATCTATAATAATATTTGATTATGCTATGGTTAGATATTCATCTATAATAATATTTGATTATGCTATGGTTAGATATTCATCTATAATAATATTTGATTATGCTATGGTTAGATATTCATCTATAATAATATTTGTTGATTATGCTATGGTTAGATATTCATCTATAATAATATTAATACTGTCAAACATTTTAAAAAATACTCTGGTTTCTGATACTTTGAACTTAGTTTGTTACAGGAGACCATCCAAACTCTAGATCATTTGAAGTCTGAATATATTATTTTCATTAGAAATAATGGGAAATGAGTTAATCTGTTTCAAGATCCTAAACATTATTCATTTTTAAAAACTTAACAGAAAATACATATAATTTAAAGTAGAGATTATGCTATTAAATGCAGCAAATAATAAAGTAAAAATTAAAACAAATAAAATGCATAAATTCTATATAATAAAATCAAAATTGCATTTACTGTAATTTAGTGAGAAGTAGTGAAGCGGCTGGTGGAAAAGAAGAGAAAGGATATTGTTTAGATGGGTAGTTCCCTTCTATGAATGCACCAAATGACTCTACTTCTGGTGTTATCTTTTTCTCTTACTTTTTTTTTTGCCTCATAACACTACTATATGACAGCTTTGGACCATTCCCTACTTTTCTATAAATCCACCACATGTTTACTACTTTCAGGCTTCATGAAAAGTTCCTTTTTTTATTTTTTGTCAATACAACTTCCTCTTAGGCTTTCATTGCCTCTTTGTATGTTATAGTTAATTTTAATAATAGTTATATAAACCCAAACACACCAAAAATAAAACAATTAAAAAGTGCACTGAAGCAAACAAGTAAAATTGAATGTATTTACAGAGGACATTTTTTCACTTTACCTGCGCCAGTGCACCTGTACACACACACAACAGTTAAAACTTTGAAGCATCATTTGAACTCCGGATAAAAATTCTCTCAAATTTATGGTTAAACTCAGGAACATTGAAATTTAGGGTTGTTCAAAATGGTAGACTTCATTGTTTGTGCATTTTGCTTGAAATTTCTGTATGTTTTTTAGTTGAACAAAAAAGTATTATTATCTTAATTTAATTATTAGCAATACATCATTTGTTAAAATCAGTGTTTTAAAATTGTATATGTTTTGATCATCATTTTCGTCAGATTTACATAATAAAAACATACATTTAAATTGTCAACAACTAGTACTCATATAAACATAATTGTTTTGAGTTTATTTAAAGTATTTTATGTTTGATACTTTTTCCATTAATATATTCGGTATGAGACATTTTTTCATGTGCATGAAGAAATAAATAGTTTTACTTTCTCAGATGGGGTCAACGCTTTGTTGTAGTGGCAAGTCAACGACAAAGGAATTTAGTTCTCATGGGGTCAACAGCTTGCCCTCTTGACCTGTGTGCTGAGATCTACAGTATTTTGGAAGCAGTAGAAGGTTTGTAAACGAGATATAAACGAGAATGGAGAAATATTTGTGAATTTCTGCGCCCTTAATCAAATGAGCCTAGGAGGAACAATATTCCAACATAAAAGAATACACAAAGCTACATGGGTGTCACCAGATCATAGAACGGAAAATCAAATTGATCACATATGTATTAATAATAAGTTTAAGTCATCCTTACAGGATGTAAAAGTATATAGAGGGGCAGATATAGCTTCTGATCATCATCTTCTGTTAGCCAAACTTAAAATTAAATTAAAAAGGTATAATACAACGAATAAGGGTAGAAAGTATTTCAATGTAGGGTTTCTTAAAGAACAAGGAATTAAAGATAAATTCGCAGTCACAATATCAAACAAATACCAAGTCCTCCAACAACTAGAAAATACAATAAATATAGAAGATCATTGGAAACAGGTAAAAAAATATATGGAAAGAGACATGCGAAGAAACACTGGGGAAAAGAGAATGCCAGAATAAGGCATGGATGACAGCAGAGACCCTGGATAAAATTAAAGAAAGAAAGAACAAGAAAGCAGACATAAATAAAAGCAAAACAAGAAGTAATAAAGCCAAGACACAGGAAGCTTACACAGAGGTGAACAAAGAAGTGAGAAGATGCATTAAAAGGGATAAGAGGAAATATATAGATGAACTAGCTAAAGAGGCAGAAGAAGCAGCAAATAAAGGGAATATGAAAGAACTGTACAACAGCACAAAGAAATTAGGTGGAAAATACAAACAGATCAACGCATTTATCAAAGACAAGAAAGGAAATCTGCTTAGTAATATAAGGGAACAAATGGAGAGATGGAAAGAACACTTTGAAGAACTTTTGAACAGACCCGGCTCAAATAATCCTCCAGATATACTACCAGCAGAAGAGGAGTTACACGTTAACTGCGGAAAACCAAGCAAAGAAGAAATAATGAAAGCCATCAAACTATTAAAAGATGGTAAAGCCACAGGACCAGATGAAATTCCTTCGGAAGCCATCAAAGCAGATATTAACACCTCTACCATGATGTTACAGGATCTAATGGATAAAATTTGGGAGAGGAAGAAATACCTAAAGACTGGAGAGAAGGTTATATGATCAAACTACCAAAGAAAGGAAGTTTACAGGAGTGCACAAATTATAGGGGAATTATGCTACTATCAGTGCCAGGAAAAATATTAGGCAGAATCATTCTGGAGAGACTAAAAGAGGCTATAGAGAAACACTTAAGAGATGAACAAGCAGGTTTTAGGAAGAACAGATCATGTGCTGATCAAATAACTACCCTACGTATAATAGTTGAACAAAGTTTAGAACTAAAATCCCCACTATATATTGGATTCATAGATTACGAAAGGCATTTGATAGTTTAGACAGAAGAATGCTTTGGGAGTTGCTGAGTCATTACGGAATCCCCATAAAGTTTATTAACCTGATAAAAACAATGTATGAAGGAACAAAATGTAGTGTGGTGCATGAAGGACAGCTTACAGAAGCATTTGAAATAAAAACAGGAGTAAGGCAAGGATGCCTCCTGTCTCCATTTCTCTTTCTACTGGCCATAGATTGGATTATAAAAATAACTCAAAACAACAGAAATGGGATCCAGTGGTCACTGACCAAACAACTTGATGATTTAGACTTTGCTGATGACATAGCTCTCCTATCACACAGCCATCAACAGATGCAGGATAAAATGAGTATACTTGATGAGAGATCACAACAGCTAGGACTAAAGATTAATAGAGATAAGACCAACATTATGAGAATTAATGCAGTTGGCAATAACCATATAAAACTAGGAGAAATACCTCTACTAGACGTACAATCTTATATATATCTGGGCAGTAATATAGATAAAGAGGGAGGAACAGAAAATGATATCAAAAGCAAGAGGAGCTTTCATTGCACTGGGAAACATATGGAAATCCAAAGAAATTAGGCTAAATACAAAAATAAAAATTTCAACTCAATTGTTAAGTCGGTCCTATTATATGGCTGTGAAACATGGAGAATGACAAAATTGACAATCACGAAGTACAGACTTTCATTAATGGATGCTTGCGCAGAATAAAGGGATGGAAATGGCAGGACAAAGTCACTAACGTGGAATTATGGAAATGTACCGGTCAAATACCAGTGGATAAAGAGATACAGCGAAGACGATGGCGATGGATAGGACACACACTACGGAAGCCAACTGAGAGTATTACACAACAGGCCCTTTTTTGGAATCCCCAGGGGAAAAGACAAAGAGGAAGACCAAGGAATTCTTGGAGAAGACAGATAGAAGCAGAGATGAAGATGATGGGGAAGACATGGAATGATCTTAAAAGAATGGCAAAAAACAGAACGACTTGGAAAGTGTTTGTTGAAGACCTATGCTCCACTGGGAGCTAAAAGGTAAAAGAAGAAGAAGGAAGGTTTGTGACATGGGAATGTTTTATTAAAAATGAATTAAAAATATTTCTTCCTCTTTTTAAATTTCATATTTTTTGTCTTCACTAAAATAAAAATGCAATCTTTAGTCTGTTAAGATGTCACTATGGCTAGTAATTATGTATTAACTACTGACTAAAAGGATCTGAGTTCAGCTATCAGATGTGGCACTTTTTTTTTTTTTTTTTGTGAACATCATGATTTCTTTTTTTAATCCAGTCTTTGAAAGTGGGCAGGAGATAATTTTTTTTTCATCCACCACATTTTGATACCAATAACATCGCCCAAAAAAAGTTGTTCTTTCGGTAATTGAAAAATATGAGCAGTAACACAACACAATATTACCCATATGCCTTAGGGTGTGCATGAAACTCTTGCATAATTTAGTCAGCTAACTTGCTTGCTTGCGTTCGCCTGATGACTTAAGGAGCGTATTTCGTCATCATCCGCCCTTAAAAGGATGTTAAGTAGGCGTGTCTGCGTTGTGTTGTGGTTTACAATACAACTGTGATATTTGACCCTTTCGGCCCAACACATCCGATTTCAGCATGATATTTTTGAGTACCACGTTGTCTTCCCTCTTCGATCCCTACTCGCTTGGTCAGACTAGACAAGTTAGTCTGTTACTAGAGGCACCACGGAGAGGTGGAGCAGGGTCTGGGTGGTTCTGGTTCACCGATCCTGGTGCAAGCCATCAACTGTGGATCGCTGACAACTTCCAGCTCTGGTGCTGGGAGGTGCGCCTTCGCCTCCTAGAGTCAGCTAACTTGACAATCGACTCAATAAACATTCACACTTAGTAATAACAAACAAGACACTATACTGAAACATCACAGAAGGTTAAATGCTAATATACCATTTTGCTAATTGCTCTCAAACAACTTCTGCCATCAAGATTCCTAAATTATTAATGCTTTATGTAAAGATTATAGACATGTTTACATTTCTTTGACAGTGTGATGAGGACAGCTTAAAAATATTCTAACATAGCTGGATAGAAGGTAGGAGAATCAGAGGACAACAATAGAATATATTCTATCTATTTGTTCTTTTACCCTCTGGTTCCCATTTGAGGCTTGCTTTGAGATTCTCTTGTTGTCTAATCTTATCCATGGCCAACATGTGACCACCTTCTTATCTTGATTATAGATGAAATTTGGATGCTTTGTCATTTCTCTTATTTGCGCTCTATTCTTGAATTCTTGTTCCATGGTGTAGAAAGTATTTTCCTGATGTTAATAACAGAATTTATAAATAACAACAGAGACAGAAAACAGACATAAAAACAATACGATTTTCTGTCTCCGGTGGTATTTATAACATGGAGAGACATTATTTGATCTACTGGTGTCCATCGCACTTGATAATTATATATATGTGCTTGCATGCATGTATGTATGGTTATGGAAGGCCCGGTATCACTGCAAATGAATTAAAATGCATAATTGCTCAACCGCCCGTGCCATTGGAATCATCTGAATTACTAACTCATCTCCCAAACAAAGAAAGGTAGCTGTAGTCCCCATCATATTAATCTCAGCGCACACCAAAAGACATAAGGCGAAACTGCACAGAAAGTGAACACAGCAACTGTTCCTTGTCATACGATATCATCATTCATTGTAAACAATTGGAATATTGAAACATGATCAAAATGGATGAAACACACAGCTCGCAGTATATACAGAGCACCTAACTCAGTAGCTCCTGCAACAAGCCAGACTTGGAATATGAGGAAACTGCAACAAGGAACACTTTTCATCTATAGCCTTCAATGGTCCCTGCCGCCTATCCACCATATTGACCGGAAGTTCACGTCCTCCTGAAAATGATGATCGTTATATTTTTAAAAAATGTATAGCACTTGATGATGTTAGGACATTGTTTTTGACTCAAGTTCTGAGTTAGTCGTCGGATTATCCCCGTCGCACATCAAACAGACAGTAAGATCTTCCCACAATGTGAATTTGTGAAATTATAAACTACATATTTAAATGATAAAATCACATGTCTACCCAGAGGCGAAGGCACACCTCACAGCACCGGAGCTGAAAGTTGTCAGCGACCCACAGCTGATGACCTGTACCAGGATCGGTGAATCAGAACCATTCAGACCCTGCTCTCCGTGGTGCTTCTATTACTAGACTGACCTGTCTAGTCTGGCCAAGCGAGTAGGGATCGAAGAGGGAAGACAACCTGATTCTCAAAAATGTCGCGCTGAAGTCGAATGTGTTGGGTCTAAAAGCGCAATTATCACAATTATACTGCAAGCCACAACACAATGCAGACACGCCCACCTAATGTCCTTTTAAGAGCAGATGATGAAAAAGTGTACTCCTTTAGTCATCAGGCGAATGCAGCAAGCATGTCTACCCTAGATCTCACAGTAGCCCTCTTGAAACTAGACATCATCCTTCCAGACTAACATAAAACTCCTAGAGTCACCCCGGTGCTGGAAAGTCATGAATACAGATCTGTCATTTCGCCTTTCAACATTAGCGTACGGCTGGTTTAGGGATATACGATGAGGCATTATGATGACGTAGGTGATGTCTTTTTCTTTGTTGTTACCATTACCTCTGTCTTTTTGCTATTAAAGCTGAGTCCTTTATTTTTGCTTTCTTTCGCTATAATGTTCAACATTTCTTGTAACTCATTTTCACTCTTAGCGATTAAGACTGTATCATCAACATACCTTAGATTATTTATGTTATGACCTCCAATTGTTATTCCAGGCATGCCCCTTATGGATCTTAAAATAATCTCACTATAAATATGAAACAAATCTGGTGAAAGCACACAACCTTGTCTAACACCCTGTTTTATTTGTTGAAACATTCCCAATTGGTTTCCAGTTCTTATGGCCGCTGTCTGTTGCCAGTACATGTTCTTTATTATTCTTAGATCTTTGCTGTCTACGTTTATGCTTTCTAAAATGTTGATTATTTCTTGGTGCTTTACTTTGTCAAATGCCTTGGTGTAATCTATGAAACATAGGTATAGATCTGTTTTCATCTCTACGTCTCAAGGAGTTAGGAAAGTTAATAACAAGGAAGCTGATTACTGGCTACCTTATTTTCAAATTGTACCATTTGGTTCTATGAGGACTACAGTACTTCACACCCATTTTTTGTTGTGAAATTGAAGGTTAGTTTTTAATTTTGTAAGCAAATCTTTTCCTATTTCTGATGTAGATTAAATTGAAGTGACAGTGTTAGATATTAGCTTAGCAACTACATTCAGTCTAATTTATTTCACAGAGCTAGATATGATGGTGAGATAACACAGTGCAGATATGCTCGTGGACTTTACAATCCAGTATTCTCTAAATTCTGCCAGACAGCCAATGTGTTTGCTAGAGTGAAGTTGTTGGTCAAACTTGGCTTTGTTGCAAAACAGGTAACTGTAAATCCATTTTCGTTGGTGAATCGGTTAATATTTGCTGCAATTTTATCTATCACAAGCATAACATTATTTGTAATGGTAGAACTAGATCAATCATAGAGTAAGACATAGTTTGAATTTGAAAATGAAAATAGCTGTGGTGATAACTTTTCATAGCAAAAATTAAATCAGACTTCTATCTATAAAATACAACATAAAACGTCATATATAGATTTATAAATTAGATATAACCAAATATTTGGCCTATTAGAAGACTATTAAATGTGCTTATGTGGAACTTCTTACATCCTTCAGGCATCACACTAGGTTGCAAAGTGCACCTAACAATAAGTTCTGACAATAATATTCTGGGCAAATAAAGGAGTTGATGTCTACTATTTATAACTTTTCTTGTCAGTGTTCTTCTCAAAGTTACTCGAGGTCTGCCTCCTTATCTTTTTTCTACTGTTTCTCATTTGAGGGCTAACTTTGTGATTTTCTGACTATTTCTTCTGATCACATGCCTGACTTCTGCTGATCTTCTCTTCTTAATTGTAGGTGTGGTTGTTGATTGTGTAACCATTTCTCTTATTTAGCAATAGTCTTGAATTTATTCTGTTGTATACACAGTAATTTCCATAGATATTTGTTTTCAAATGCATTTTGTTCTTTATTTCTTTCATTAAATTCCTTCTTTTACATACATAAGTAATGGTAGATAATGCAAAATATGTATAACTGCTGAATACTTATTTACTTTTCTATTACTGTTGCTGCTCAGCTTTACCGTAGACCAGTCAAATGTAAAAAAAAAAAAAAACTTAGAGAGTTTGTTAATTTTTATGGTTGTAATCTTTAAAATATGCTTTAATTATCACATATAATAATTTTTATGGCTTCATTAATCTGTACCATGTATATATTATATCCCACATGTGTAGCCATTCACATTGAAATATATTTCACCTGTGGCTATAACCCAAGTACGCTTAGTTCACCTTCTGCGTTTCTACCGCACAACTAACGCAAATTACAAAGGATGCTTCCAAGCTCTTAGTGACTACTTACTGAACAAGCCAAACCGCTCAGCATTATATAATGATGCAATCAGAGACTTGGTATGTTTATCTTATTTATTTATTTGCTTTGTTCAGTTTTTGCCAGCATATAAATTTCATATTTATACACATTTTTTAAGGAAAAAATTTTTATCAGTTAATATTATAAATAGTTTACAGCATTTCAAATATAAAGTAAAGTCATACATAGGATAAGTTTCAACAAATACCCAATCTAGCTGGAAAAAAATACCTTTTAATCTTTGTTGAAACCCAGATATTCATTTCTAAATGAAGGGTCACATGAAACCTTTTCTAAACAAGTATCTCAGCCCTCTTATACAATTATACATTGTCTTCTATACTATACAGTTCTGTCATCATTACAGCGACAACAGTTGGACAATTTAAAGTAAGCACAACTGTGATAGTTGATGGCAGCGCATAACAATGCATGTGCATTCATATGCTAAAATTTTCAGAAATTAAAATAATGTAAAACTGACTATTGGTGTATAAGACACTCTCTGATTTTCAGACCAATTTTCACAGAAAATGTGTGTTTTATACACTGGAAAATACAGCAACTTTTTTAAGGAGTTGGAAGTTGCCAGACTCTGCTTGGCTTAATTTCACACTATTTCTATATCTTGCAAGGAATTTTGTTATAATCTCCCAACCCCTTTCCACTCATTTCAGTATGTTTACATGTTAATAATCGTAATATCATATTAACATTAGTTGCCAAGTCTAAAGATTTCAGTTCTAGAACTCCAAAATTATTATTATCTCCAAAATTTATAAGTCTAACAGCTGTAGGTAGTACATATTTTAATCTATATGCTTGAATTTCATAGTGAAAATTTCAACATCATATAGTGATTTATAGTGAAATTATTTTAAGATCCATAAGGGACATGTCTGGAATAACAATTGGAGTTCATAATATAAATAATCTAAGGTATGCTGATGATACAGTCTTAATCGCTAAGAGTGAAAATGAGTTACAAGAAATGTTGGACATTATAGTGAAAGAAAGCAAAAATAAAGGACTCAACCTTAATAGCAAAAAGGCAGAGGTAAATGTAACAACAAAGAAAAAGACATCACCTCAGTGCAAAATAAAGACAAGTGGAACAATATTAAAACAGGTAAATGAATTTAAATATTTGGGAACTTTGTTAACCTCAGACAGAAGATGTACAAAAGAGGTGAGATGCAGAATGGCTCAGGCAAAAGCAGCTTTCCAAAAAATGAGGAAGATACTATGCAATCCATTTTTGACAATAGAAACAAAAAAAAGAGTTCTTAAATGTTATGTAGAGCCAGTCTTAACATATGGATGCGAATCATGGACAATAGGACAACAGAAAAGAAAATCACTGGAGTCTGTAGAAATGTGGTTTTACAGAAGAATGTTGAGAATACCATGGACAGCTAAGAAGAGTAATGAAGATGTTCTGAGAGAAGTCAACGCAAAAAGAGAGCTAATTTCCAATATTAGGAAGAAAGAATCATAATTTTTTGGCCTTGTAATGAGAAGAGAACAACTTGAATATATTGTAACAACTGGAAAAATTGAGGGACGAAGAGATAGAGGGAAGCAAAGAGAAAAAATAATAGACAGCTTAAGAGAATGGCTTGGCAGAAGGTCAACAACAGAAATGATAACTAGCTGCTGAGATCGAAAGTTGTGGAGAGACATGACCACCTATGCCAGTAGGTCCGGTACTTGATGATGATAATAGTGATGAAATAGATTTGTATTAATTGATAATTTGTATTTTAAAATCTGTACTTTTATTTGTTTCAGGGCAGACAATATTTTTTAATTAGGTTACTTTACATTACATTAAATTCTAACAAAAATTATCTTTTGGACAGCACGCACAAGATGTATCAGATTTGGTTTATTTTAGAAGAGAAAGTTACAGTGTAAAAAATGTATAAAATTAATTTGAGTTTGATTGTTACTATTAACAATTGCAGTATGTATTTTAATACATTTCTAAAATATATGATTTATAATTGATATAATTAGCATATTACTGTTTGTGTTTAAATAATTTTTTCTTTCGAATCATTTTGTTTCTCAAAGAATTTGAGGCCAGGTATGTTCAAGAAGCGTGGCCAACTATTTCATGAGCACTTTCATGTCAGTACAGTTAACTACACTGAATATTTTCCTGATGTGAAGGAGTGTAAAACAAAGTAGGTTGGGAAAAGTGTTGTTTAGTTTGAATACAAGTTTCTGCGGCAGATAATTTTGTTGGTTTGGGTCTGTTGTTTGCCAGCTTTATATCTCTAGCGTGGACTGAATTTTGTGCAAATATCACTCTTTCCTATTTCTCACACCAACAACCATGTGCTCAGGTGTCTGTTGCTACACAGGCAGATATTTTTTTTTTTTTTTTTTACTTCAGAGGTACTCACTTTTTTAATAAAAAGAAAATATACATTTTTGGGTACATTTTTTCCAGTCAGTTTTGCCTGTGCAGCCACCTTTTTGGACATACTCTTTTTGATTTCCAACAGTCAAGGGTTCCTTAATGTGTGCTGCATGCACTGGATCTCACTACCAAGAGATTGGTTGGAAGACACTGGATCTCACTACCAAGAGATTGGTTGGAAGACGCTGAATCTCACTACCAAGAGATTGGTTGGAAGTCACTGGATCTCACTACTCAGAGATTGGATGGATGACACTATATCTCACTACTCAGAGATTGGATGGATGACACTGGATCTCACTACTCAGAGATTGGATGGAAGACACTGAATCTCACTACCAAGAGATTGGTTGGAAGACACTGGATCTTACTACTCAGAGATTGGATGGAAGACACTGGATCTCACTACCAAGAGATTGGTTGGAAGACACTGGATCTCACTACCAAGAGATTGGTTGGAAGACGCTGAATCTCACTACCAAGAGATTGGTTGGAAGACACTGGATCTCACTACTCAGAGATTGGATGGATGACACTGGATCTCACTACTCAGAGATTGGATGGATGACACTGGATCTCACTACTCAGAGATTGGATGGAAGACACTGAATCTCACTACCAAGAGATTGGTTGGAAGACACTGAATCTCACTACCAAGAGATTGGTTGGAAGACACTGGATCTCACTACCAAGAGATTGGTTGGAAGACACTGGATCTCACTACTCAGAGATTGGATGGAAGACACTGGATCTCACTACTCAGAGATTGGATGGAAGACACTGGATCTTACTACTCAGAGATTGGTTGGAAGACACTGGATCTTACTACTCAGAGATTGGTTGGAAGACACTGGATCTCACTACCAAGAGATTGGTTGGAAGACACTGGATCTCACTGCTCAGAGATTGGTTGGAAGACACTGGATCTCACTCACTACTCAGAGATTGGATAGAAGACACTGGATCTTACTACTTAGAGATTGGATAGAAGACACTGGATCTCACTACTTAGAGATTGGTTGGAAGACACTGGATCTCACTACTAAGCGGTTGGATGGAAGACACTGGATCTTACTACCAAGAGATTGGATGGAAGACACTGGATCTCACTACTCAGAGATTGGATGGAAGGCACTGGATCTCACTCCCAAGAGATTGGATGGAAGACTCCTGATCTCACTACCCAGAGATTGAATGGAAGACGCTGGACCTCACTTCCCAGAGATTGGATGGAAGACGCTGGACCTCACTTCCCAGAGATTGGATGGAAGACACTAGATCTTTCCAGAGATTGGATGGAAGACACTGGATCTCACTACCCAGAGATTGGATGGAAGACACTGGATCTCACTACTAAGAGATTGGATGGAAGACACTAGATCTCACTTTCCAGAGATTGGATGGAAGACACTAGATCTCACTTCCCAGAGATTGGATGGAAGACACTAGATCTCACTACCCAGAGATTGGATGGAAGGCACTGGATTCACTACCCAGAGATTGGATGGAAGGCACTGGATTTCACTACCCAGAGATTGGATGGAAGGCACTGGATCTCACTACTAAGAGATTGGATGGAAGACACTGGATCTCACTAATAAGAGATTGGATGAAAGACACTGGATCTCACTTTCCAGAGATTGGATGGAAGGCACTGGATTTCACTATCCAGAGATTGAATGGAAACACAGAGAAAGAAAACACAGATTAATTTTTTTTTGGGGGGGGGGGGAATTCCCACGAAACGAACCCAGGATCTTCTTGTCTAGACCGCCAACCCCTCTCATTTAAGGGTCTGGTGAGTAGATCAGGTATCTAAATACAGTTTTGTGGAATATACAGGGTTTACGTAAATAAATGGAAAAGAAACTTTCTGTTATAGAAAGCACATGAGGCATCAATGGAGTGGAAAACTCTAAAAGTTTACATCAGTACAAGTTGTGCGTGTGCATTCATTTGGTCCATAAATGCGTACATGCTAGCCAGTGGATGGCAAGAACTTGGCTATTGTCTGTACATATATCATGTAACACATTGCTCCCACATTAAAGACTTCATGAAGAAACAGAAGAAGCAAAAATAAAGGCACAAATGGGGAGATAAAAAAAAAAATCAGAGAAAAAATAACTATACACTGGAATGTATTCAATTACGATAGCCGTCGTAAAAATGACTACCTCAAAATAAAAATTCTTAAAAGTTTGCCACGAACAAACCCCCCCCCCCCCCCCCCCCCCTTTTCCTAATTACTACTTCCTGTGACCCTTGAATGTTGGATCAGACATAAATGTGTGCATCATATAAAATACTAAACTATTGTAGAAAGGTAGCTGTTTTTTTTTTTTAATAAATGTGGCTAATTTTTAAGAAATTTTTTTTTTACCTTATAATGGAGGGAAATCTCTTCTGCTGTTGGTGCAGATATCAAACAAACTTCGGTAACACAGGATAGACAGCGAATGATGCTAAGAAAGAGAAAGCCGAACATATGGCTGGATTGATGACTGCTGCGTGAATAGACAATGTAACACATCTTGTAGCCTTGGCGCCATGCTCTCGAATTTCAGGCCATAGGTCGAACATTAGCCAGGAAATAATTACAGCATCTTATTTCTGGCAGGACAAAATCACTTAACGTAGATTTATGGAAATGTACCAGTCAAATACCAGTAGATACAGCGTAGATTATGGTGCTGGATAGGGCACACACTGGAAACCAACTAAGAGTATTACACAACAGGCCCTTTTTTTGGAATCCCCAGGGAAAAATACTAAAAGGGAGACCAAGGTATTCTTGGAGAAGACAGATGGAAGCAGAGATGAAGATGATGGGGAAGACATGGAATGATCTTAAAAGAATGACAAGAAACAGAACTTTTGGAAAGTGTTTGTTGAAGACCTATGCTCCACAGGGAGCTTAAAGGTAGAAGAAGAAGAATTTCTGTCTCTGCTGGGGTAAACACACAGCTGTGTAGCAAAAGTTCAAAGATTGTCTTATTTTTCGAACTCCTATGTAACATTTCTATCTATCTATCTATTGTCCTTTCGAGCCGAAGACAACACATAGGGCAGAACCACAGTCTCAAAAACGGAAACCTTGCGTGCCAAAATGACACATATTGTAGAGATCACTGCTCTAAAATCTATGGCTCTGGTTTCCATAACAATACTTTTAACAATGACAGCTTGTCAAGCCATCGATCAACCTCCTTAGTCGCCTCTTACGACATGTCTGGAAGGTCACAGTGTCACTATTCTTTACTTTCCTCATAATGAGGCCCCGGTAACACACAGGTTTGCTGTTTGCTCCCAGTGTAAATTACATATTAGTCATATGTCCGTGAATGTAACATTTAAGTGGTAGTAATTTTGACTATGATCTCATAAAAAGTGACTCAGATAGGTGACGTAATGTAGAGTTAAACAAGACTGGTTTTGGTAATTTAATTGACTCATTCTTTCTTATTTCCTATTTAATAATTTGTGTACGGTAGTCTCTGTTGTAGGTTATGTGGTATGTCAAGATAAGTTCATATATTGATGAATGAAAATGTGCTTTTAAAGAGTAATCTAATGAAGAGTAGTTTAGCATTTGTTCACTTTTAATGATTGCTGTGAAGCCAGTTAAGCATTATTTTTTTATTAATTTTACTCAGAGTTTAGTGTCATTGTTTCATTAATTAGAAGAGGAGAATAATTAAATGTCTTAATGATTACTGTATGCTTGTTGCAGAAATGGAAGCGAGAAAAGGGTGCGTGTATTGAAACTGAACAAACCATATGGTGATGATGATGATGAAGATGATGATGACGATGATGATGAGGAAGATGGTGATGATTATGAGGACCATGACGAAAATCATAAGACAGAAGCTGACATTGGGGAAGATAGAAATAAAGAACCCGAGAAACAGAAACAAGCTCTCATTTATGGTATTTTATTTGTATCTTGTCTGTCTATATATATCTGTGTGTGTGCATGTTTATGTGTGCATGCACATATGCATGCGTGTGTACAACCATGCTTATACGAGTGCAAACTACTTTCAGTATTCTTATGTGGCTGACAACAGACCGTGCAAAAATGGATGATTATTATTTTTTCCATGCACTGTATGTGTGTTAGTGTGTGTGCTTGTATGAGTCAGTACTCTTTATTAACCACATAAATATGAGCTCAAGCAAGACATGAGTATCATATGAATTTTAGTTCATAAGAAATAAAATAAAATTAAAAATTGAAACATTACATTGTGAATCGATTGATAACCTACTTTTAAAACTAGGGATCTTTGCTAAAATTGTAAACAGTGTATTTATTTCTCATTAGTTATAATAACATTGTTAGAGCTTATTATACGTCTTTACCAATGTTGAGTAGGAAACACAAATGCTCAGAGAAATTGTTGCACAAAGTTATTTAACTGAGAAAAATCATGTTTATTAATGCCCTTTCAGGTAACTTATTCTACCATAGATCATTCCTGAGCCAGATGGCTCTGCATGTTGCAAAATCTGGTGAAAAGGGCCTTCAACAGCGTGAGGTTTGTTTAGCTAGTAAAATTAGACTAATAAAATCATTGATTAGATATTTTATTAGCATTTCACAAAGTGGCAGAAATGATTTAATGTGTGTTTTGGAAGGGTATATATCTATTTTTTAAGATTGTTTGAGATCACAAGACACAAATAAACACTCATCACTTTTGGAACAAAAAAAAGAGAAGCACAGAATAATAACAGTGACCCAAGAAGCAAGTTCTTAAGAGATGACTTAGTAGGTTTGTGAATGGGATTGAAGTGAGAGAATTAAGAGAAGATAAAAGCTCTGGATAGTTCACTTTAAGAAAGGTAACATTGAGACTAAGACACTACACAGGTCATGGACTGAAAGTGGGCTATTTATAGCTCACTGTGTCAGGATTTAAGAGTTATAGTTGATTTAGATCCTACTCCTCCTGCCTGTGACATTTTGGAAACAGACTAACCAGTCTGACCATTAAGAAGGAATTGAGAGGGGGAATGATAAACCTGATACTCAAAGATACTTGCTGAAGTTGGCTGTAAGTTAAATTATATACTGTAGCTTGCTGTAAATCATGATACATTACAACTAACATATTTAGCATATTTTAAAAAACACACAATAAAGTTGGTGCTTGGGCTTACTCAGAAGAAGAAAGTCAAAAGAACTGCCCTTGTTCCAAAAATCATTTGATAGGAAGAAACAGTACTAGACAAATGAAAAACTCTAATAAGGAATCTATGGAGAACAGCTGAGAAAAAAGAAAAGAAAGATAGCTCAGAACACAAAATTGATTAAAATGTGGGGATATATGATTTTTGAAATGAGGAAGATACTGTGCAATCCATTTCTGAAAAAGAGTTCTTAAATGTTATATAGAGCCAGTCTTAACATATGGATGTGAATCATGGACAGTGGGACAACAGACAAGAAAATCGTTGGAAGCCATAGAAATGTGGTTTTACAGAAGAATGTTGAGAATACCATGGATAGCTAAGAAGAGTAATGAAAACGTTCTGAAAGAGGCCAAAGCAAAAGAGAGCTAATTTCCAATATTAGGAAGAACAATCATCATTTTTTTGGCCATGCAATGAGAAGAGAACAGCTTGAATATATTGTAACAACTGGGAAAATAGAGGGACGAAGAAAAAAAGGGAAGCAGAGAGAAAAGATTCCAGACAGTTTAAGAGATTTATCATCATCATCATTGAGTGCCTTCTCCGCAACGAAGGTTGGCTACCACGGATCGCCATTCTACTCTGTTTCTTGCTTTGATGGTGCAGGCTGTCATGGATTGACTTGTCCATCTTTTGATGTTACTCGTCCATGTTAGTCTTGGTCTGCCTCTGCCTCTTTTACCTTGTATATTCCCTTCCAATATTACTTTTAGTAGGCTGTTGTGACTTTTAACATGCCCCAAAAATTTCATTTGCCTTGTCTTAATTGTATTTAGTAGTTCTTTTTTTCTCTTTTTATTTTCAGTTGTTTTAAAACTTCATCGTTTGTTTTCTTTTCTTTCCATCCAATTTTACCTATTCTATAAATGCACATTTCAAAGGCTTCAATTTTCTGTTCTGTTTTCCTGTCTAATGTCCATGTTTCTGCACTATACAGGAATATTGAGAAGATGTAACATTTTGTCATTCTTAGTTTCAGCCATGCTGATATTTGTTTTGTTGTCAGTATATTTTTCATGGCATTAAAATTACTTTTTGCCATACGTATTCTTTTGTCTATTTCAATTTTACATTTTCCATCATTGCTTATATTACGTCCCAGGTAGTTGTAGCTCTGGACTGTCTCCAGATGTATTCCCTCAACTGTGATATTTAATTGTAGGTCTTGAGAATTTTCATTGTTTATGATCATAGCTTTAGTCTTTTTGATATTCATTTCTAGTCCATATTTTTTGCTTGTTATGTTTATCACATTAAGTAATTGTTGTAGGTCTTTAGGATTTTCTGCTAGTAGAACAGTATCATCAACATATCTTAG
This sequence comes from Megaustenia siamemsis, assembly GCA_032433765.1. NCBI lineage: Eukaryota > Metazoa > Mollusca > Gastropoda > Stylommatophora > Ariophantidae > Megaustenia > Megaustenia siamemsis. The sequence goes on along the minus strand of JAVIAB010000125.1, from coordinate 2,365,231 downwards.
GTTATTGATTATCTTCCCATGAATGTTTAGGCCTGGCATCTCTGAGATGTTTTTAAAGATTTGCTCAGTGTATAAATTGAACAAGCTTGGTGATAGGATGCATCCTTGTCTTACTCCTCTTTTTATGTCCATGGGTGTAGAGTTCTCCTTGTTATATTTTATTATTGCTGTTTGCTCCCTGTACAAATTACATATTAGTCGTATGTCTGTGTCGTCTAAATTTATATCCTTTAGGCAGTCTATAAGTTGGTTATGGTGTATTCTATCGAAAGCCTTGGTGTAGTCTATGAAGCAGACATATATTGGTTTGTTTACTTCTATGTACTTTTCAATCAATGTTCTCATGCTAAATATGGCTTCTTTTGTGCCACTGTTTTTCCTGAATCCAAATTGTTTCTCATCTAATTCAGTATTGATTTTATTCTTAATCCTTCCCTGTATAACTTTTAGTAAAATTTTTGTTACCTAGCTCATTAGGCTTATTGAACATAATTAATTTATGTTATTAAGAGATTAGCTTGACAGAAAGTCAACAACAGAAATGATAAGAAGAGATTGAAAGTTGTGGAGAGACATGATCACCTATGATGATATGATTTATAAGAGGATACAAATGTTAATCATAGTAATAAATGTATACTCTGATTTACAACTAGCAATAAGTCAACATATAAAAAAAAATATTTGTCTTTATTTGCTTTCAGTAGGTATTTTTTATTGGCTAAACATGGAAAGAATTAATGATGGAAAGCCAATCAATGGCAAGATGAAAATATATTGTCTCATAAGATTGTATCTGAATGAATTATAGGGAACATCACCAATCAAATGTTATGAATGATTAAATTTCATTTACTACCTCATTTTAGAAACCAGTTGTTTATCCAGTTGTCTGATTGGCTGACTTCTCAGTTTTTTCCTCATCATGTGCCATACTGTTTGGCATAGGTGATCATGTCCTTCCACATTGCATCATATCTATTCTGTTGACTCTTTTCTATGCCATGACACCAAACTACTTTGTCATTTGTGTTCTCTCTTTCCCTGTATTTTGCTAGTTATAACCAAGTATTCCAACTTTCCTGTTCTCACGATGTGCCTGAAAAATATTCATTGTTTCTTTCTGGTATTTTTAAGGAGCTCTCTTCTTGTATTGGCCTCTGAGAATATCCTCTGTCTTTTTTAACTGTCCAGTGAACTTTCATCATTCTCAATTTTATAGTCAGGGATTTTTGGACACATTTTAATCACTCAAGGTGTTAATTTGTATTTACCTGATGATCACATGTTTTTCTAATTAACCCTTAAGAGTGTCAGGTAGGCATAAGTTGTGTTGTGACTTTCATTATGCTGCAATATGTGACTACCAAGCACATCTGACCTTGAAAAGACCTTCTTAAAAACTGGATTTGTCCCACCCTCATAGATTTCCTAGTTGCTGTTGGCTAGACTTGTTAGTCTGTTTCCAGGACTACTGCAGGATAATGGTGTAGTAGATTTTCATCAGTTGTGGTTTACTAGTCTTGAAACCAGCAGTCAGCTATGAGTTGCTGACTGCTTTCATCTTATTTATCGGTTGACACCTTTGGTTTCAATCAAACTGTCAATGTGCACTTGTCCTGCATATTTAGAAAAACTAAGAACCCCCCACCCCCCCACCACCACACAAAAAAAAAAACCCTTAGTATTGCATGTTCAAATAGCCTACTTAGTACCTTTATGCCTGAAACACTTTACATCTCTGTAAATTATGTGCTATGAAACCACTCTTACAGTGGGTGGGGATGAACATCTTAAAAACATTGCTTAGCTTGGATTAGTGTGTAGTATGTTATAATAAAAGTCATTTTCATTTCGTTGTTGTATCCTCCACTTGTCATTTAAAACAATGTAGCTGATGAGCAAGATGAATGTGGGCAAGAGTATGGTCAGATGCAGTGTTAAGGACTTGATGAAAAAGAAGTCAATTGCTTGTGTCAAACGTGCTATATGGAGACATAATGTCCATGTGTAAGTATGAGAGTGATTCATTCGTAAAGTAAAAGTAAAGAGCCCTGTCACACCAAGTGGCATATAGGGAATATGGTGTTAGTAACCATGATTTTTGGAGTAATGTGGTCGGTATTATGCACATGTCACTTTACTTTCTCATAAAAAATCCGGTACCCATTTAAGGCTGGGTGAACCTGGAAGCCGACGATCAGGATCAAACCCGACCTCTAATCCGTTGTAGTCCTTTTCACTAATGACTGAGCTATTGTGGCTGCAGTGTTTCATTCATGCCTCTTACAAGTCTGATGTGTGCATCAATCATCTTTAATATGGCCTTGTTGGAAATAAAAATCTGCTATTAAAAATCAGATGTTTAATCTTTAACCATGTGGATCATTAGGGCAGTTTTCTTATATGGTGTAAAGATTTGTGAGCTTATGTTATCAAGGCCTATCCTTTTATATTGCCTTCTCATCTATTTTTTTTTAGTCTTCCTATCCCCTTTTTTGATAACCGATTTTGCTCTTGAAAATGTTTTTAATATGCCTGCTTATTCAGTGGTCTAGTTACCTACTTTTCACTATTGAATGATGATTAATATGTTATTTTGCTTGCTAGTTTCTTAACCTAGAATTTAACTAATAGTCTTATTAAAGATGTGTATTTGTATAAGAACAGAGACAAATGGCGAGATTTGATAAAATATCTTTAAAAGAATTGAAAACTGCTAGAACAAAAATTCAGATAAGAGGAGTATCTTGGTCTACGCCCTATGGGCCGCTATGGCTCGAAAGGTCAATAGATAGTCAGATAGATTTGTATAAGAAGCCTGTTATGTATCTGTACCATCTCAATTCTACAATTGTTATTCTCCTTTCAATGTGTCCTATAAATATCTTTATCACGCAGTAACCTAAGAATATAGATGTTACAAGCAAGCATGTCAGCCAGATTTTTTTTTATATTATGTGCTATTTTGATCACTTCAGTTTGACTAGTTCTGTTATTACCTAGAAAATGTTTAGTAATTCAGCAGAATTACAATGAGGCTAGCAGCCTCAATATTTAAAACAAATGATCATAGGAGCCATTGTTTTAGAGCACTTTCAGTTTTTTGTTATCTTAGATTTATAATCATAAATGTATAATTTTTTTCACCCTAATAGTATTCTCTGTTACAATATTCTATGTTTTGCATACCATATTAATTTTGTATCTGCAATATTTGACAAAAATTTCTAGTTCATTTTGTTTCATTTATCTATCTATCTATCGTTCACCCGAAGTATTGTCTATATCTGCAATGTCGTTTCCTGTATAAATTTTACTGTTTTTTGTAATTCTTGCAATGGCCCATATAGTTTTTTCTGTAGTCTTGTATCTATGGGCTAATGGATTTTCCTCAGTCTACTATATTCTGTGCAATCTTGAAGTATGTGTTCAGCAGTCTGGGGCGCCTGTCCACATGTACAAGTAGTTGATGTGTGCGATCTTGAGTTTTGTATACATGTGGCTATGGAGTCGATTGTGTCCTGTTCTGAGGCGTATAATGATAACTTGTTCATATCTATTCATATTATGAAAGGCATCCTGATTTGGGACTTGTGGTCCTCTGGTTGATTTGATTATCTGTTTCTTATGATGGTATGTAACCGGTGCGTCTAGTTGTGTGCCTGTTGAACCTTCCTTTGCCAACTGATCTGCTTTCTCATTTCCTGGTATTCCACAGTGAGATAGGATCCACTGCAGGGCAACCCTGTGGTGCTTGCAGAGTTCAGTCAATAAGGTCTGCAGATGTGGTAATTTTCTAGATTGTAGTGCCTGGAGTACTGATCTTGCATCTGTCAAAAACACTACAGGCTGTGGGCTAAGATTACTGTTCAGCAGTTTTTCTATTGCCAACTTTATTGCTTGTATTTCTGCATCATAATTGTGACAATAGTTCCCTGTTGCTATTTTATTCATATCCCTAGTGTTATTTGGGTACTCTATATATGCACCTGCTCCCCCATTCTTTACTGCATTCTGTGCTGATCCATCTGTGTACACACAAATCCATAGGTCTTGTGGGTATTCTTCATCCAGGAAACAGAGTTATTGTTTTTAGCTGTAGACTGTTCTTCTTTGTCAACTATTCCTTTCACTTCTGTCCGTATTTGTATTGATAATCCTGATTCCTCTGTCCAGGGAGTCTGTTCTGGTATGGGCAGTAGGGGATTAACAACTCTTGGCATGTCTGGTGTTTGTCTACTAATACGCTTGGCTTGGTGGATAAAGCTGCTTCTCTTAAGTCGTCCCAACGCAAGATTTTGGAATCGGTCCTTCATTGGATGTCTCTGCATGCATACAAATTTTTCTGCCTGTATCAGCACCTTTGTGTCTCTCCGTTCTCTCAGTGCTGGTATCCTCCACAATTTCTCCATCTCCAATATTGGTGTTGATTTCATTGCTCCTGTGATGACCCTAAGTGCCTGGTTTTGTACTTTATCCAGTTCTTGCAATGTGATGTTTGATGCTGAGCACCATGCGGATGATCCATATTCTAAATGTGGGCGTATACTCTGTTGGTAAACTTTACTGAGTATTTTCCCACTCGCACCCCATGTGGTTCCACACAACTTTCTTAGAATAGCCAATTTCCTCCTTGTTTTTTGGGTTGCCTTATTTATCTGCTGTTTCCAAGATAGTTTGTTATCAAATGTAACTCCGAGATATGTAGCTTGTATGTCTTCTTTCACAGGCTCATTGTTTATGTAGATGGCTCCTGCTTTTTGTTTTGGGGAGAGAGTGAAAAGTTTAGTACTGCATTTGTCTGTATTGATGCTGATACACCATCTATTTGTCCATGAATTCAGTGCATTCATAGCTCTTTGTAGCAATTTGGAGGCCACTGTTGCATACTTCTCTGTGTACATATTACCAAGTCATCTGCATACATTGCCACTTTGATGCCATGTGGTAGTTCAGTAACTAGGTCATTGATGTAGATCAGAAAAAGTGTTGGAGATAGTACCTCTCCCTGTGGAACGCCCTGGTGCAGTAAGACCTTCTTACTCTTAAGACCATCCAGTTGCACTCTGGCTCTCCTGTTATGCAGGTATGCTTTGACCCATTTGTACATCCTGCTATTTACTCCATAATTTCTCAGTTTCTTCAAAAGTCCTTCCTTCCATACCTTATCAAATGCTTTCTTTAGGTCTATCCATGCTGCTAGTACCAGTTTCTTTTCTTGAAATGCATCCTCAATTTCCTGGGAAAGATAGTTGCCTGATCTTCGGTAGAGTAACACTGTCTAAAGCCTGCTTGTTGTGGGACAAGGAAATTTTCACTTTCCAGGTACCATTGCAGTCTGAGATTGATTATACGTTCCATTTTTTTACACAAACAGCTTGTAAGGCTGATTGGTCTATAGCTGGATGTCGTTGAACCATCTTTTCCGGGCATTAGTAAGGGTATCATAATTGCTTCTCTCCATGCCTGTGGCACTCTACCTGTGATCCAGCAAATATTGTAGATCTGTAGTAGTTTTGATTTAGCTGCAGTTCCCAAGTTCTTAATCATTTCATTGGACACTCCATCACTGCCCGGTGACTTTTTCATTTTTAATTTGGATATTGCCAGCTCTAGCTCTCTTTGTGTAATGGATATTTCCATGACTTTGTGTGTGGTCTCTTCTTGTCTTACATTTTGTTATTTTAAACGGGTCTCTTGTTGTTTCTCTAGGCTAATTTCAATATTATTGTCATTTGCAAAGGAGTCTGCAAAGTTATTTTCTGCATGCTTACCTGTTAGGATGTCTCCATCCTTCTTCAGTGTAATTTTGGTGTTCCTTTCTGTACCCTCATCATTCAGCTGTATTACAAGCTTCCACACTTTTCTTGTGTCTCATTCAAGATTCAAGGACTCTGTTTTCTCTTTCCAGCTTCTCTGTCTGGCTTGTAGTTTAGTCCATTGAAATTTGACTTTAGCATGCTGATAGTTATTGTGGTGTTCCTGGCAAGAGGTATTTTCTGCTTGCTTTCGAGATGTTTCCATGTCATTGTGCAGTTGCTCTAGTTCACTACTCCAGTATGGTTTGTATTGTTTCCGTTCCCCTCTAGGTATTGTTTCACTGGCAGCTTGTATTATTAGTCTACTGAATTCATCAACTATTTTGTTGATGTCTCTGCCTGTATTTATATCTTTAGTCAGTACACTGGTGCAGTGTTGATACAGTTTCATTTATATTTTATTACATTTTGTTGTTGTTCAGTAATAAAAATTATATAGAGTATAAAAGTAATATAATTTCAGACTAGTTTCATCCTCTTTATCTACATTGTCACATAATAAACAGCAGATTTCATAAGAGAATACCTGGCATCATGGTTTGAATGAGTGATGTCTGTTTAAGAATGATTGTATAATTAACATATCAATTTCATTTACAAAATTCAGTTTCCTGTAGGCTACTCTTTTCCATTGTAAAGAAATATTTACGGTCTCATTTTTTTAATGCTATATAAATTGTTGAATTATAACTAATAATGTAAACTTTTTAACAAAAAAAAAATAGCTTTGTCTCACCTGAAGTAGCAGAGAGGTTGAAAAACGTGAAGATGGTAGAAGTCAAACCAGAACTTATAGCTGATGGTGCTGATAGCACAACTACTCTGAAACAGGAGACCTCATTCTCTGAAGAAGCTAGCTTGTGTCCTTCAGGTATGAAGCTCTACCTATGATCATTATTGTCTTAAAATCAAAATTTGCTCAGTTTACCTTATGTCAGTTCATGCCAAACGCACCACACATATTGGATCTGCATTTCACATATGAAGATTTTGTGGAAAGATTTAAATATATAGGCTGATAGGAAACTAGCATATTATTAATTTAGAAATAAATAAATGTTAAATTAAAAAAATATATCATTCTAAAGACAACTTAATGCAAAGATAATAAGAGTACAAATAGTTGCTTATAAATGGTTGGCAAAATATATTGATTAAAATCATGAAAGAAAATTAGATGTATGTTTTATTTTCTTTCTTTCTTTTTTTTTTTTTAGCCTCAACAGATTTAGCACAAGAGACAGAGAAAGAAGTAAACAGTGTAGAATTTGAAATAAACAAAATCAGTGTTTCCTGCACCCTTGATAAAGTTAAGCCTCCAATCAAACCAGTGCTAAAAAAGGAAGGTATGTTGAATAGAGAAAGTCAGCTAAACAAATCTAGTTGACTAGTGTAAAAGTAATGTTGATTTACCAGAAGTACTATTTGTTGTATTCCTATTATCATAAATAAAAATGCTTATTGTTATTGATTAGCTGCCCGTGAAATAACAAAAGGGCAGAAAATTGAAGCCTTTGCAGTGTGGATCTATAGGAAAATGGGGAGAACTGGGTGGAAGAAAGAAAGGACAAACAAAACAGCTCTGAATCAGCTGAAAATGAAAAAAAAAAAACTACTTAACCCAATTAGAAAAATACATGTGAGATTTTTTAGACTTGTGAAGAGACATAATACTCTTCTAAAAGTCATTCTGGAAGGGAAGGTACAAGGCACACCAACAGAGGCAGACCAAGACAGATAACACGAAACTAGGGTCACTATGACAACCTGCACTATCAAGACAAGAGACATGAAAATATGGTCACTATGACAACGTGCACTATCAAGACAAGAGACAGATAAAATGGCGCTCCATGATAGTCAACCTTCATTGTGGAGGTGGCACCGAATGAGTGGAGGTGGCACCGAATGAATGAAGGGATTCATTGTTAAAAGGACCACACACTTGGATTGGTAATTACTTGAAAGGAACCATGTAACTCTAAGGTTGATCTTTTCTTTGTACCTTAATGTCATGCATGTTGTATATTTGTGTCTGTTGTTAGGACCATTGTTTCTCTTTCTGAGAATGCCTTGACTTAGCTTATGATATGTCTTTGTGATGAATAAGAAATAACATGTTATATTTGTGTAACAGAGAATGACAAGAAAAGGGCAAGAAAAAGCTTTGTCCTCAAACAACTAGCTCAGAAGAAGGTCTTTAGCAGCTTCAGGAGTCTTTATACAGTAAGCAGATTCATTATCATCATCCTTTCATTGCTATCAAGCATCATATAGTGCTCACAGTGTATATCTCCCTCTTTTTCTCTCTATAAGTCTCTGTTTAAGATGTTTCTAATTTCATTAAGGAAATGATAAAGAAATTGATGCCTGCTGTCCTTGCTTCTCTTATCAGTGTTCCTCTTAATGTCTCTGGAGTTTGGTCTCATTTTTTTTTAATTTCATGTTTTCCATTTGAGGGCCTGCTTTATCATTCTAGCTATTTCTTCTCATCACCTGATGACATTTATCCTCCTTTTCTTATTTATATATCAAATTATTGGTTTCATGGTCTTTTCTCTTATAGACACCAGTCTTGAATTCATTCCATTGTATACAAAATGTTTTACTTAGGCATTTCTTTTTATTGCATATACTTTATTCTCAGTTTCTGTTGTTTTTTTATCTCTCACCTACATAGGTAAGGGTGGATATTGAGTTGAATATCTTAAGGTTTGTTTTTATGCTTATTGATAATTGATTTCCATATTTTCTCAAGGTTTCTGAAAATTGTTGCTGCTTTTGTTATCCTGTTTCTGTTTTCCATGTTGGTATCTCTTTTATCTATACAACTTCTGAGATATTTGTTCCAGGTTTATTTTTTTTATTTCTGAGAAATTTCATTACTTTATTCTTTTCTTGGATGATCTAATGTCAGGTACTGCTAGCCATTGAAGACAGAGCACTGTTTTTATTTTTTACATTGTTTCCACATTGTCACTAATAAGGACTTTATCATCTGCAAAAACAAGGTCCTATCACCTTACAGGTAACAGTGGCTCTAATCCTTTCTCTTCTTCTACATTTCAACTCCCTGTGGAGCATAGGAAACACTTTCCAAGCCGTTCTGTTTCTTGCCATTCTTTTAAGATCATTCCATGTTTTTCCCATCACCTTCATCCCTACTTCCACCCATCTTCTCTAAGAATATTTTGGTCTTCCTTTTTGTCTCTTCCCCTGGGAATTCCAAAATAGGTCCTGTCATGTAATACTGTCAGTTGACTTCCTCAGTGTGTCCCCTATCCAGCACCATCATCTTCGTTGTATCTCTTTATCCACTTGTATTTGATTGGACATCATCATCAAGTACCATGCCTGCTGGCGTAGGTGATCATGTCTCTCCACAAGTTTTGATCTCGACAGTTGTTGACCTTCTGCCAAGCCATTCTCTTAAGCTGTCTGATATCTTTTCTCTTTGCTTCCCTCTATCTCTTCGTCCATCAATTTTCCCAGTTGTCAAAATATATTTCAGCTGTTTCCTTCTCATTGCATGGCCAAAAAATGTTGATTATTTCTTCCTAAAGTTTTAGCTAAATGAGCTCTCTTTTTGCTTTGGCCTCTTTCAGAACATTTTCATTACTCTTCTTAGCTGTCCATGGTGTTCTCAACATCCTTCTGTAAAACTTAATTGCTACAGCCTCCAATCTCTTGTCCGTTTGTCCCATATATTAAGACTGGCTCTACATAACATTTAAGAACTCTTTTTCTTGTTTCCATTGTCAAAAATGGATTGCACAGTATCTTCCTCATTTTGTGGAAAGCTGCTTTTGCCTGAGCCATTCTGCATCTCACCTCTATTGTAACATTTGATTGGTACTTTTCAGTAATTCTATGTTAGTGATTTTGTCCTATCATTTCCATCCTTTTATTCTGCGCAAGCATCCATTAATGAAGGTCTCTATCTTTGGAATTGTCATTTTTGTTCTTTTCCATGTTTCACAGCCATATAATAGCACTGATTTAACATTGGAGTTGAAGCCATAACCTGATTAGCTACTTTTTAATAAAGTTTTCCCTATATATACAAGTGTATTTAATGAGTTGAACATGTTATTTAAGTATTTTATCTTTTTACTTTTCTTGGTGTTCAATAGTATACTTCAATAATTATATTTGTCAAGTAAATTGAAGGTATTGTACTTATTAAACATTGTAGTTGTAGTTAGTTAATGAAAGGTCATGGAATCACTGCAAACAAATTAAAATCCATAATTGCTCGACCACCCGTGCCAGTGGAATCATCCGAATTAATATCTCATCTCATTGAAGGATCCAATGAAAGGCAGCTGCAGTCCCCATCATAGCAACTACAGCACATGCCAAAAGACATAAGGCCAAGCGGTATCGAAAGTGAATGCAACTGAACTGTCCTTCGTCATACAATATCATTCATCGTAAACAATTGGAATATCGAAACACAATGTGGATGAAAAACACAGCTCATGGTGTGCACAGAGCACTAAATTCAGTAGCTCCGGCAGCAAGCCGGACTCGGAATATGAAACTGCAACAAGAAACACTCATCAGACAGAGCCTTAACGGTTCTTGCTGCCTATACGCCATATAGACCGGAAGTCTATTAAACATTAAATATGTAGAAAAAGAGATAAAGTAAATTATTGAAATTTTCTTCAAAATGCCAGCACACAGTCTTTGTGAGTGTTAATGTTAAAAATGTTCAAACAATATTAAACTAACTATGTGTGTGTGTTATCTACTTCAGGAAATGTGTGAAGCAGAGAAAAAGCGTGGCCTGAAAGAGCATATGTGTCACAAGTCACTCAGACGTATCTTAAATGAGCTCCATGACGAAGGACAACTCTGCTATGCCAATGTCCATGAAACATCAAAGCCTGAAAAACGGGTGAGTTTTTCTTTTCAATAATAGTTTGCCAATTTGACAGGAAAGTAGACTTTATAATATAAATTGCTTCATTTATACCAAACATACAAACATTTTTTGTTTTATTATTCTGCTGTTTCTATGTTTTTATCTGTGCTAAAAAAAGTTGACACAAAGGTATAAGTATATACCTCACTATATGTGTCGTTGCATGGAGCATATGTTTGAATGTAAGTGGTATTTCCTCCTTTTTCTGCTAATTTGATACTTATTATTCTTTCCGAGATGTCATCTATTTCTAGTATGTTTTTGGCAGTATTACTTTCGATAATGAAAACGACCCCGTGTTTGTTTACTTCCGCCATGTTGTTAATTCCACTCGTGACGAGTGTGTAGTTTTGGTGTATTTCTTTAATGATTTTGCCTCTCTTTCTTGTATCTGCTAATAAATTCTCTTTATAAATTCAACTATTTCTGTGCTTTTATCACCTAAACCGCAGATGTTCCAAGTACCTATTAAACGTTCTGATTTTGTATTGTTGTAGTTTTCCCGCTTTCATGCATTTTCGTTCGTGATTGTAACAGTGAAAAAGGGGAGGTAACTAGGCTAGGGAAGAGAGGAGAATTTAATAGAGGTCAAGGGGAGATAAAGCTCAGGAGTCTTTAAGAGAGGGATCGAGAGAAGCGTGTTGCACGGGCAAGTTGTGGGGTGAACTTACTCGGAATTCACGAGTTTTGGAAATAAGGGGTGAGAAGTGAAGTGAGAGAAAGGACAGTCGTCCAGAACAGGTCAGTGTATGATGTAGTAGCTCGATAGGGAATAGTAAGTCTCTGAAGAAGTCGTAGAATAGAAATAGTCTTGAAGAGACTTTAAGTCGAAGCTGGTAGCTTCTAGCAGTGCAGAAACATGTGCATTATTATTTGTGAGTGTTCTCACCGTAGTAGAATAGAAATATTCTTGAAGAGACTGTATCACGAAGCGGGTAGCTTCTAGCAGTGCAGAGACATGTATATTGTTATTTGTGAGTGTTCTCACCGTTGTAGATTAGAAATAGTCTTGAAGGGACTTGATTACGAAGCTGGTAGCTTCTAGCAGTGCAGAGACATGTATATTGTTATTTGTGAGTGTTCTCACCGTTGTAGATTAGAAATATTCTTGAAGAGACTGTATCACGAAGCGGGTAGCTTCTAGCAGTGCAGAGACATGTATATTGTTATTTGTGAGTGTTCTCACCGTTGTAGATTAGAAATAGTCTTGAAGGGACTTGATTACGAAGCTGGTAGCTTCTACAGTGCATGGACAGGTGAATTAATTGTGAGTATGTTCACCATCTTAAGAATAGAGACTTGTGAGTATAGTGAGTATTCTCATCATCATCAGAATAGAGACTTTTGAATTACTAAGAATAGAGACTTGTGAATTATTGTGAATATTCTCAACATCATACGAATAGAGACTTTTGAATTGTTTGTGAGTGCTGTCATTAGCACAAATGCAGAGACTTTTGTAGTATTGTGAGGGTCTCACTCCTGTTGAGGAGGCGAATGATAGCATGCATCGAATGTAGTGTCAGTGTGAGAATCAAGCCAGAATGAAAGGCCACTTGGAGAGTGGCTATGGACATTGTAAATTGCAGGGGATTATTTATTGTAATAAACGTTACTTGTTGACTTCCATGGTGTTGAGACATGCTTTGTCAATGCTCGCTGTGTTTTATTGTCTCGTCCTGATGAAGAACGGGTCCGGGGTTGTCCTAAACCACAGACTTAACAACGTGAAGTACTTCTAACGATCAACAGACAGTTCAAGTAGTCCTGGCCAGTGCAACCGACTGGTGTCCAAGGGGCTGGCAGAGTCTAGTAAGAGACTCAGATCTCCACGAGTTCTGTCATCCGCAGAGGAAAGTCGGGAGAGAGTCAGACCGCCATTAGCGGTGTGACGTGTTCTAAAGGTCAAGCAGGGGGATGGCTCAGAGTTCAATGAGCTGTCTCTGTACATCTTCTGTGTAAGGTGTGTACGGGCAAGGCTTAAGCAAGTCTTCCAGCAGTGAAGCAGAGAACCAGTCGAGGCAACACAGGCTTTAAAGGAGTCTGTACAATCGGGCAATTAAGCCGAGACAATATTAGCTTGCTACATTATTAAGCCGGCTACATTATTTGGCTATAAAACGGCGACATTTTGTTCTTATTAAGACTGCTACAACAGCACAATGGATGGTAATACTTATTCGCACAAACTATAAGAATAAACCACAAATAAAATCCATTCGAAATAGCACAAAAATGCTTGAATTTCTTTTACTACGGGCATTGAAATTCACTTATACTGAAGGGAGGTCAAAAAGTAATGCACACCAATTTTTTTTTCTGAAACTATTCGGGCAAAATGTGTGAAATTTTCACAGATTGTAGCTGAACATCCCCTTTACACTACCTATTTTTCAACATAATCTCCGTCCAAGCGTATTGCCTTACGCCAACGCGAAACTAGGTCATGAATGCCTCATTTGTACCAAGTTTTGTCCTGCTCGCGTAGCCATTTTTTAACTGCACGGATCACATCCTCATCATTGTCAAAGTGTGTCCCACGCAGGAATTTTTTGAGTGGTCCAAACAGATGGAAATCTGAGGGAGCCAGATCAGGGCTGTAAGGAGGATGGGGCAGTACAGTCCAACCAAATTTGTTGATTGCTTCCCGTGTTACCAGACTTGTGTGAGGGCGTGCATTGTCATGTTGAAGCAACAAATCTGCAGATGGCTTATTAGGCCGAACTCTGTGGAACCGATTTTTTAGTTTTGTCAGTGTATTGATGTAAGCTGTCGAGTTGATTGTCTCACCTCTTGTCATTACATCAACAAGAATCACACCATCAATGTCCCAGAAGACAGTGATCATCACCTGATGATGGAGATGTTTTGAATTTTTTTCATTTTGGTGACTGCGGATGATGCCATCCCATTGACTGCATTTTTGTTTCAGGCTCATAATAATGTGCCCACGTTTCGTCACCGGTAACAATTTTTGACAAAAACATTTCTCCTTCAACACCGAAACGCTCCAACAATTCAGAACAGAATGTTTTCATTTGAACTCTGTGATCATTTGTTAGGCACCGAGGAACCCATCGAGCGCAAATCTTTGAATATCCGAGAGTTTTAAAAATTGCGATTGCACTTCCCTTGCTGACTGTAAGCTGCAATGCCAATTGCTGACTAGTGATACGCCTATCCTTACGAATAATGGCATCAGCCCGGTTTAACATGTCTGTGCTGGTAGCCGAGGCAACACGTCCAGAACGCGGTAAATCATGCAGCTCCACTCGTACACTTTCTGCAGCTTTAATTCTCTGAACCCAGCGACTAACTGTGCTCCTATCGACTGCAGAACATTTGTACACTGCACACAGTCGTTTATGAATGTTTGCCACAGTTTCTTTTTCCGCAACCAGAAATTCTATGACAATTCGCTGTTTGTAACGGACATTGTTGACAAGCTCCATTTTAACGGTTCATAGATTGCGTAATATTTATCAGAATGCTGTGCAATTTGGTGGACATAATTGGAACATGTCATATTCCAAGTGTGCAAAATTTCATATTCCTATCTTTATTATTAGCCGAGAAAAAAATTGGTATGCATTACTTTTTGACCTCCCTACGTAATTTAAATTTGACTTCCATCGAAAATTGTATTGTGTTGCCAGCACAGTCACACACTGGAAGTCCTTCTGCTCTCATGACCAAATGATAATATTTAATTTATATTGCATATTAATTGTACAGCTTGAGTTTCATTTGCTTAGTATTTTTGGCTTATTATTTGTAATTGTATGATAGCAACCAGTGCTGTAAAATGGTGCTTCGTGGTAGCCATCCTTCGATGTGGAGACTGTACCCAATGGATGAGTGAACCACTGCTGTGTAAAACATAAAGGACAGCAGACAGCTTGGTTTAGAGTCATAACTGGAATTGGTCAAGGATGTATCCTGACACTGCTCCTTTTCCTTGTGGTCATGGACTGGATAATGTGAGTGGTTGGTGCCGATAAAACAAGGGGAATTACACAGTGCTTTACTAGACATCTTGAAGATGCTGACTTTGCAAATGAGGTTGGACTACTTTCCCATTGCCACCAAGACATACAAGAGAAAACAAGATAGAGTAAATCATTTTGCTAATTCAGTAGGACTGAATAAATGCAGAGAAAACTAAGATTATGGGAATAAGTGCTTAAAGTACAAAGAAAGTTACACTTAGAGAAGTGGGACTAGGAGAAGAGGATCACTTTAAATACCTAAGAAGTTATATTTCATCAAATAACAATACCGATAAAGATTTCTGCTAGAATAGGGATGTCAGCCCAGGTATTCTACAGCCGTAGAAACATTGGTGATCAACTAGTCTCCATCTCAGCAGCAAGCTTAGAATTTACAAGTCAAATGTGCAAACCATACTCATATATGCAGCAGAAACATGGAGAATGTACCATAAGATAGAAAACCAATTTAGAGGATTCAAAGGTCGCTGTCTTAAGAAGATTCTAAACATTCTTTGGAATTAACACATCACAAACAAAGAAGTTGCCAGAAGATCAAGCATTAACAACATCAATGAAGAAGTAAAATGAAGATATTGGAAATGGCTAGGTCATGCATGCTCAATAAATGGAACGAACCATGCATTAAGCATTATTAACTTGGACACCACCTGGAAAATGAAGGAGAGACAGACCATTGGGGACATGGTGATGAACCATACATGATAAAAAGAAAGAGGTGGCCAAGTCTTGGCAAAAATTGTCCATGCTTGCTCCAGACTGGATTGTGTGGAGATCTCTTGTGAGTGCCCTATGCACTGACTGGGGTTCAGAGGATTAAAAAGAGGAAGAATTTATAATCATTTTTTTGTAATTAATGTAGCATGTGATTCTTAATTTCTTAAAAAAATATTTCTTAAATACTCTAGCAGTTTACATGATGTGAGTCATTTCATTTTATATGTCACTGTTTTGTGACATTTTGCTTCATATAGAAGTGAAATGTTTAACTTTTGTGGTGTTTTTCTTATTTCCTTATTTTATTTGTAAAGTCTTACTTTTGTTTTGGCTGAATTTAATGCAGAGACCTATTTGCTCTTCAGCAAAGTGAGTGGCTGAATTATTCTTGTTTTTTTTTTTCCTCTGAGTGTTTTGCTCAGCAGAACTAGGTCATCTGCAGAGTAAATGACAGACTCATGAACAACTGAATATTGAAGAAGTGCTGAAAAAAGTTAATGCTCAGAAAAATGTATCACAAATATAAAATAAAGAAGCATAGAATAAAGAATTGGGTATTTTATATAAAGAGATATTATACAAGTTGTGTGTAAATTTTAAAAAGAAAATTATACTCTAACAAGACAGAAATAATGATAATTTATGTTACGGTTGAGAGGGAAAAAATGCATTTATTTGTTTATATGAACATTAACACACAATTTCTAGAAACTAAGTTTATGAAATTTGGATATTGTGATCTTTCTATTGATCTGTCAGGTTCAACAAATACTCTTAGACCCAAGTATGACACTTGAAGACGACATGGTGAAGCAGGCCCTACTTAAGTCTACTTATAAGTTCTTGAGACTTGATGGTCAAGATGTTCCACATCCAGACAACCAGACCACGGTATTTTACTATTTGTTCTCTAGGACAGATTTCACAATAGGAAGTTAGGAAATAAAGAAATCCTTATATTCAATACATTAGTTTGTATTGTGGTTTGAGATAGGATAATTTTATGTAACAATTAATAGTCATACCGTTTAATCAATGTGAAAAAAAAAATAAATGATTCAAATGAGATTGTTATCAATAATGATGATATGATTCTCTAATCTGTTGAGCAAATGTGTTAATAATAATAACAAAAATTACTTTTGGTCAAAGGAGTTTGTTTCACAGAAGTGGCTGAAGAAACTAGTGAATAATGACAGATGAAAAATACTGAGAAAAACTAATGCACAATGGTAGATTGTTACACAAGTACAATGGATACAACTAACTGTTCATGTCATGCTAGGACATGCTGATATCAAATTCAGAATACAAAAGGCGCAAGAGAAAAGAGACAAGGACAGGTACCGCAAAAATACACCTTGTTCGTTCTGTGGATGGATCTTTCTTTCCAAGATTGGAAAATTCAGCCACGAGAAAAGCTGTTCAGTAAAGCAGCACCAGTACGAGACACTAATGCTTTACCAAACTACTGACTTATCATGATTGCTTGCTACCAACCTTCTGTCAAGGTGCTGAAGGCCATACATACATACATACATACATACATACATACATACATACATACATGCTAGGAGAAAACACTACAATAATTTTCAGAATTGATGGAAGAGAGACTTGATAAAAAAGCCAGCATTTATGTCACAGCCATTGATCTACAGTTTCAGTAATATCAATTTATAGACTTTGCCAGAAGCATGATGTAAAATAAACATAAAATGGTTTTAAGTAGCTAAACTTGTAGAGAGACGAGATATATTAACCCTATATTATGATTCCATCATAAAAATTACCTCCTCAAAATACAAATTCTTGAAATTTGACAGTTTACTACGGGCACATTCTCCCCTTGTGTATACCTACCTAAATACTACTTCTGGTGACCTGTGAGTGTTAGTTTTGTTTTTTTATGTTGGATTTTTTCTTCAAATACGTTTTAAAAATGATGATGGTATCGTAGAAAGAGGGGATGTTTTTTTAAAAATAAATTTCACCAATTTTCAAGAAATTCTTTTTTTTTTTTTTCTCATGACGGGGGAAATCTTCTTGGCCATTGGTGAAACATCAAAGAAATCTTTGTAATACAGGATAGTCAGTGAATGATACTTTGAGGGAGCCCAACATTCGGCTGGATTGACTGGCTACTAGCAGCTTGTGAATAGACAATGTAATGAATACCTCTGGAAGCCACTGTGAGATGCATTAGAATTTCCTGCCATAAATCTAACATAACTCAGGAAATTATTACAGCGTTCAACTCCCGTATGTCTGCTTGGGTAAACACATAGATGTGTAGCAAAAGTTCAAAGAAAACACTGTTTTTGGAACCTAAATGTAACATTTAAGTCGTAATAATTTTTAAGATGGTATTGTGAAAATGTCACCCACAGATAGGAATCGTAATCTATGGTTAAATATGTGGGACAGCTGTCTCATCTCTCTACAAGCTGAGCCACTTAATACCATAATCATGCTTATTTTACATTTGCTGTAGCTCTACTCATGGCCACATAATTTAATATATTTGATATTTGTTCTGTTAATCTTGAAAATCCACAATTGACTACATCACTCATTGTAGCACATGTTGATGATGATCACTAAAATGTTCACTCACTTTGAGATGCAGTAGTTAGTCTAAACTGCACATTGTTTTGTCACAGTAATTAGTTTTGTGTTTTTACATTGCAGATTAAACAAGATGCATCAGCAGAGCCTGCAGAAACAACACTAGATGAATCAGCTGCCACAGAAGTGGCAACTAGCAAACCTTCCAACAGTAACAAGCCAGTGTCTAGTAGCATGGTTTCTGTGTGTCAGATGCTGGACAAAAAGGAACCATCACTGACTGAAGATCAAAGCAAATGTGTTGTAAGTGTAGCACTTGTATTAGTCTCTGTATTGAAGTAAAGTATAGGGCAAAAAAAAAGGTATGAAGGAAATATATGACATTTTGGATTCTTGAGCGCTTACATTTTTATATACCAATTTAATTTTGTGAGGGATTCAATTCAGATATCCCTCTTCTTCATACATACATAAACTATGATTAGAAGAGTTTATTTTTCTGTCTTAGTGTATAAGATACATTATAGTGTATGTAGCATGACAATGGAGGCTATGGCAGTGACCAAGGCATTCAAATGGTTAGAGTCACAAGACTACACCCACGCATGTATACTGAGTGATTTGATGAGCATAATAAAAAAAGTGGAGGCGGGCTCTGTACGCAAGCAATGGGTAGAGTCGTTGCAGAAATCCAAAATACGTAAGGTAACCTTTGTCTATGTCCCTGGACATGCGGGAGTACGGGGAAATGAAAGGGCGGACAGGTTGGCTAGCTGTGCTGTCGTTGAGGATGGGCAACCAATGGATTGGGCGGACATCATCAATGCCCTCCGAGATGTGGGAAGAGCATGGGATTTCGCCAAACACAGATCCACGTCACTTCTTCGGATGATGGAAATGGGAGTTAAGTTGGGCACAGCCAGAAATGAGACACTTAGTGTAAGAAGACTTATCAACCAACATAGAACTGGAGTCGTCAGTCATTGGACACTGAGGGAATTGCTGAGGAGGGGATCTGAGCACCTATGGACATGTTCGGAGTGCAATGATGATGACCCGCAAATAACTCAATAAGAGCGTTATTGCAGTCATCCATCTTATTTTGTAAGGTTATACAAAAATAAAATCCAGGTATTGTTGTCATTTCTGTCCTAGAACTTGTCATCCCACCATGTCATTGCTGATCATATCATTTGCCATACAAAGCAAAAATGATCTTAGGAAATTATATTAGCAAATTTTAATGCTCGCTGCACTGAAAGCAAAATTATGTTGAAACTGCGAATGTTATACAAGAAATATTACTAAAATGAAGCTGATGTGTCCCTATCTTTACAATAGGATGTACTGGACATCAACCAGAATACTCTATATATATCACAAGTTTGTAGCAACTAAAATGATTTCGTAATTGTATTCTTTGATTTCAGAAAAACACAGCGATCTTTATATGGTAAAGTTCCAAAGTTTGAACGTGCTAAATTGCTTCACAAATACCTGTTCTACCGTCATTATGGATATAAAGGCTGCTCGGAAATTATCACCACAGATAGAGCTGATGAGGTTTGAAAATTCAATTAAAACTAATTATCGTATAGGTTTTGGAGAAAGTGGAAGATATAGAGGTTACGAAATAGTTTCACAATGAAATCTTTTAGCATTCTTTGTTCAATATAATATTCCTGTGAAGGACGTTTATCCCTTTGAACCCAAGATCCCAAAATTTTGGACTAAAAATCCCAGTGCTGCGAATCTGATATAAATCTGATTTTTCTGTGACTTATACTTTAGATTTGTGAGAAATGGATGAATAATAACAAACACATTACTCTGAAGACATTACATTGATATCGCTTCACACCGCTTTCCACTGTGCCAAATTTGAAGAAAAAAAACCTCTTAATAATTAATTGACTTTTAAAAATTATACCAGGTGGTCATTGATGTTGCTACAGAGTTTGTAGACTGCAATGAGATATTCCATTGTATCAGGAAAGAGTTATGTGTGCTACTGCTGGATATTTGTTTGAATATAGTGATGGCAGTCTTAAGGCAACATACACATGGAGACATGAGGAAATCCTTTCATCTAGTGGAATTTTGCTGCAGTTTATTGTTCTTAATGAGATTTTAGTTCCAAGTTTGGCTATTCTTTAGTTTATAAATCAAGAAGAGAGGAAGAATAGCAAGGTTTAAATTAAACAGGTTCACAAGTACAATGTCGACCTCAGGACAGGAAGGAACCAGGTTCAAATGTAGACATGGGAGGAGAGATAACACGAGAAAGAAGGCTAGGAAGGGAGAAAACGGAATTGTCCGAGGTGAAGGACAAGCCAACCGGAAGTAATAACCCATATGAAATTAAAGAAATAGGTGAAACACATCTCGAAGTGTGGGGGTATAATAGCGTGAGTTCCGAAATAGTTGACAAGCAACCGGAAACGATAATAGTCCACGAGAAAGAGAAGAGAAAAATATGAAACAGACTATCTCAAGATTGGTGGAAGTATATTAGTCGAGAAATTAAACACGTGGATGGATTTGATTGGAGGAGCCGACAAATATTTAAAGAGGAGACACAAAGAAATGAGAGGATTTTTCTAGGAGAACATCAGAGATGACACATGTGTAGATGTAGAGACAGCGGCCACATGTGTGGTCCACCATAGGGGCTAACCATAGCCAACGTAGTAAGCAGTGATGAACTAAGTGTAGACTAAGAACCGTTAGATGAAACCTCGAGGATTAGGTTAGGAGTTTCCAGAGAATTAAAGTCCACGAGACGAATAGAATAAGTAGGTTAGCATCAGATCGAAAGAGGCTGTTCAGTGGGGAACAGTCTCGATATAGATACACTAAACTGGTAGAATAAGTATATTAGACTTAGACCTGAGGAGGCCATTCAATGGGGGACGGTCTCCGCTTAAGTGAGTAGATAAGTAGAGAAGTGTGTAGAAGCCTAGGGCCCAGTGACGAGTAATATTGCTACTGGGCAGCGTGCGAATGACCTTATTATCAACATTGATCATGTAATGTCATGTAAACATGTTAAACACGTCGCCCATGGGTTGGGCTGGGAAATAAAGACTGTTCGCATAAAAGTGTTCTTATTTGGTGTGTCCAACAGTTAGCAGATCACGCCTGACGAAGAAAGACTTGGGAACGTTAAAGGAAAGAAACAAAAAGTCACGAGCACAACACAAGTCGAAGTACAAAACACTATACTCTAACACAGGACATGTTGTAACGTGTTCAGGTTTCCCAAGCGAGAGAATCTCATGCTTGACCAAGATCCAGGAGGCCAGTAAGATCAGGCCCAAGGCGCAATTGTGTCGCCTATCATATTGCACGGCCAGAGACCAGGGCAGCGAGCAGCTGATTATAACGGCTGATTCGTCAGCTGTCCCTGAATGTAAATAATACTTCTTCCTGATTCACGAAGTAATGTTCATGAAATCTCCTTCAAAACTCTCCCCCTGACGTCCTTCTAATAAAGAAGAGCTCCTCCTGATTCAAGAACAATCCTCCTGATACACAAAGTCCACCAGAAGTGGTAGTGATTGTTCAAAAATAGGAAAAATGAATCTGTGGTCTATTGATGACTCTTCTCTGATCTCTTGGGTAATGAGATCCTCTAGCCCTCTCAGGTAATGACAATAAACATGAGATCCCGTGTGCAATGAGCATTTGTTAAAGATCTTTTGACAGTTCAAATTGAAATAAGTAGGCCCTGCCTTGGAAAAATTGTCAGCAAAAACTTAACCCACATTGTGGATCCCAGGTTGTGCTATGGAGTTGGTGCACGGGGGCCAGGATTGTCCTTGGATTTTCTCAAGATTCTTGAGGGGGATATTAGAGCACCTATTGATTTTTCCGGTGTGGAGTGATGATGATCCTAACAACAACAAACCTAAACGATGTACCCGTAAAGAACCTTACGAGAAACTCTTATGTAGTTGACAATTGTAGGCTGATTCCTCTGTACCTTGGTCGTGAACTGACAAAGTTCTTATATGCCCTGTGATGTTTTGTTAGACAATAATAAAATCTCTTAGTCTTGTTTTGCCAATGACTATCCTTCACTGTATGACCTGAAACTGACCCAAAATAGTTAATCTCTACCACAGCTGTTCTCTACTATTGTTAAGACTTTTCTCTTTTCCACCTCTATGTGAAGGCCATCAATCTACTTATTTGCAATCACTATCTTAGTATAATTTTTAGTAGACAATGAAGATAAAGACTTTCTAAAAATTTTTATTAAAAAAGAATTGTATTGTTGTTGTTGCAGGGCAATTTGGAAAGTCTGCCAGTTTATTATGATGTTGACGACTGGCGCAGATATTTACCTCCACTTATAAAACATAATGGTAGGAATGTATTGAGCCTGTGGTGCTATATTAGTATTCATGTTTTATGAGTTTATCTAAATTGTATTGCATTTAATATGATAGTCCATTAAAGATAATACTATTTCTTAAAGATAACTATTATTATAATTATAAATGACTTGCAGTTTATACTGAGGCCTTTGTGTGTTCATTTCTCTTAGAGCTGACCTCTCAACATACATAGAGTCACCTTTGTCTACATACCTGGACATGCGGGAGTACGGGGAAATAAAAGAGCGGACAGGTTGGCTAGCTGTGCTGTGGTTGAAGACGGGACGGTAAACCAAAGGATCGGGCGGACGTCATCAATGCCCTCCGAGATGTGGGAAGGGCACATGATTTCGACAACCATGAATCCACGTCACTGCTTTGGATGAAAGAGATGGGTATTAAGATGGGCACAGCCAGAAATGAGAAACTTAGTGGACGTATAAGAGAACTTATCAACCAACACAGAACTGGAGTTGTTAGCCGCTGGACACTCTGGGACTTCCTGAGGAGGAGATCTGACTACCTATGGACATGCACGGAGTGCAATGATAATGACCTGCAAATAACTCAATCACAACACTCCAAGCAAACCCATAGTTGCTCATTTTCTTTCAGCAAGTGATAAAGTATGTACACACTGATGGTTCCAGTAGCTTGCTGGTTGTGCACACACCTAACTCATCCATATTGTTATTATTGCTTGTTCTAAATTTGCAGTCTCTAAATTGCATTGTTATGAGCAAAGGTTTTTCATCATCATCATTGAGTGCCTATTCTCCGCAACGAAGGTTGGCTACCATGGATCACCATTCTGCTCTGTCTCTTGCTTTGGTGGTGCAGGTTGTCATAAGCTGATTTGTCCATCTTTTGATGTTACTCGTCCATGTTAGTCTTGGTCTGCCTCTGCCTCTTTTACCTTGTATTTTCCCCTCCCGGATTACTTTTAGTAGGCTGTTGTGTTTTTTAACATGGCCCAAAAATCGCATTTATCTTGTTTGAATTGTGCTTAGTAGTTCTCTTTTCATTTTTAGTTGTTTTAAGACTTCATCGTTTGTTTCTTTTCCTTCCATCCAATTCTACCTATTCTTCTATATATCCACATTTCAAAAGCTTCAATTCTCTGTTCTGTTTTCTTGTCTAATGTCCATGTTTCTGCACCACATAGGAATATTGAGAAGATGTAACATTTTGCCATTCTTAGTTTTAGCCCTGGTGTTATTTGCTTTGATGTTAGTATATTCTTCATGACATTAAAATTACTTTTTGCCATTCCTATTCTTTTGTTTATTTCAGTTGTACATTTTCCATCACTGGTTATAGTATGTCCAAGGTAGTTGTAGTTCTGAACTGTCTCCAGGTCTATTCCTTCAATTTTGATATCCACTTGTGGGTTTTGAGTATTTTCTTTGTTTATGATCATAGTTTTAGTCTTTTTGATATTCATATCTAGTCCATATTTTTTGCTTGTCATGTTTATTTCATTAAGTAATTGTTGTAGATCTTTAGGATTTTCTGCTAGCAGTACAGTATCATCAGCATATCTTAGGTTATTGATTATCTTTCCATTAATTTGTAGGCCTGGCATCTCTATGATGTTTTTAAAGATTTGCTCAGTGTATAGATTGAACAAGCTTGGTGATAGGATGCATCCTTGTCTTACTCCTCTTTTTATATCAATGGATGTAGAGTTCTCTTTGTTAGATTTCATTATTGCTGTTTGCTCCCAGTATACATTACATGTTAGTTGTATGTCAATGTCATCTAGATGTATCTCTTTTAGGCATTCTATAAGTTGTTTGTGGTGTACTCTATCAAAAGCGTTGGGTAGTCTATGAAGCAGGCATATATTGGTTTGTTTACTTCTGTGTATTTTTCGATTAATGTTCTCATGCAAAATATAGCTTCTTTTGTCCCGCTATTTTTCCTAAATCCAAATTGCTGCTCATCTAATTCAGTATTGATTTTATTCTGAATCCTTCCTTGTATAACTTTTAGCATGATTTTTGTAACATGGCTCATTAGGCTTATTGTTCTAAAGTCACTGCATTCAACTGCACCATTCTTTTTATGCAATGCAATGAAAGTTGATGTTTTTAGTTCATTTTGATATGTATCCTGTGTGGTATATGTCATTGCATACGTCTGTAATCACTTCAATGCCAAAATCGTCTAGTGCCTGTAGCATCTCTATCTGTATGCTGTCAGGTCCTGCTGCTTTTCCCTTTTCATTGTTTTTATAGCTTTTTCCACCTCAGATTTTAAGATTTAATAGCTTGATGTACATTCTATAACTGGTTTCTTGTCCCTTTGATCCTGAAATAGTTCTGTTATATATTCCTGCCATCTATCTATAATATCCTTATTGTCTGTTAGCATTTTTCCTTTTTTGTCTGCAATGCATTCACCTTCTGTGGCTTTTTTTTTTATTTATTAGTCATTCTCTTTATTTCTGTGTGCATTCCTCTAAGTCTTGTTTGCTTTCCATAGTTTCTATTTATTTACATTTTTGCTGAGCCAGTCTTCTTTTCCCTTTTTGCACATTTTGCGTATCTCATTATCTATTTTATTGTATTTGGCGGTGTTCTTCGCTTGTCTCCTTTCTTCCATTTTTTCTAAGATGGTGTTAGTTATCCATTTTTGGATAATCAATCTCAGACTGCAGTGGTACCTGGAAAGTGAAAATCTCCTTGTCCCACAACAAGCAGGCTTTAGACAGTGTTACTCTACCGAAGATCAAGCAACCTATCTTTCCCAGGAAATTGAAGATGCGTTTCAAGAAAAGAAACTGGTACTAGCAGCATGGATAGACCTAAAGAAAGCATTTGATAAGGTATGGAAGGAAGGGCTTTTGAAGAAACTGAGAAATTATGGAGTAAATGGCAGGATGTACAAATGGGTCAAAACATACCTGCATAACAGGAGAGCCAGAGTGCAACTGGATGGTCTTAAGAGTAAGAAGGTCTTATTGCGCCAGGGCGTTCCACAAGGAGGGGTACTATCTCCAACACTTTTTCTGATCTACATCAATGACCTAGTTACTGAACTACCACATGGCATCAAAGTGGCAATGTATGCAGATGACTTGGTAATGTGGTGCACAGAGGAGTATGCAACAGTGGCCTCCAAATTGCTACAAAGAGCTATGAATGCACTGAATTCATGGACAAATAGATGGTGTATCAGCATCAATACAGACAAATGCAGTACTACACTTTTCACACTCTCCCAAAACAAAAAGCAGGAGCCATCTACATAAACAATTAGCCTGTGAAAGAAGATATACAAGCTACATATCTCGGAGTTACATTTGATAACAAACTATCTTGGAAACAGCAGATAAATAAGGCAACCCAAAAAGCAAGGAGAAAATTGGCTATACTAAGAAAGTTGTGTGGAACCACATGGGGTGCGAGTGGAAAAATACTCAGTAAAGTTTACCAACAGAGTATACGCCCACATTTAGAATATGGATCATCCGCATGGTGCTCAGCATCAAACACCACATTGCAAGAACTGGATAAACTACAAAACCAGGCACTTAGGGTCATCACAGGAGCAATGAAATCAACACCAATATTGGAGATGGAGAAATTGTGGAGGATACCAGCACTGAGAGAACGGAGAGACACAAAGGTGCTGATACAGGCAGAAAAATTTGTATGCATGCCGAGACATCCAATGAAGGACAGATTCCAAAATCTTGCATTGGGACGACTTAAGAGAAGCAGCTTTATCCACCAAGCCAAGCGTATTAGTAGACAAACACCAGACATGCCAAGAGTTGTTAAACCCCTTCTGCCCATACCAGAACAGACTCCCTGGACAGATGAATCAGGATTATCAGTTCAAATACGGACAGAAGTGAAAGGAATAGTTGACAAAGAGGAACAAAATAGTCTACAGCGAAAAACAATAGCTCTCAGTTTCCTGGATGAAGAATACCCACAAGACCTATGGATTTGTGTGTACACAGATGGATCAGCACAGAATGCAGTAAAGAATGGGGGAGCAGGTGCATATATAGAGTACCCAAATAACACTAGAGATATGAATAAAATAGCAACAGGGAAATATTGTCACAATTATGATGCAGAAATACAAGCAATAAAGTTGGCAATAGAAAAACTGCTGAACAGTAATCTTAGCCCACAGCCTGTAGTGTTCATGACAGATGCAAGATCAGTACTCCAGGCACTACAATCCAGAAAATTACCACATCTGCAGACCTTATTGACTGAACTCTGCAAGCACCACAGGGTTGCCCTGCAGTGGATCCCGTCTCACTGTGGAATACCAGGAAATGAGAAAGCAGATCAGTTGGCAAAGGAAGGTTCAACAGGCACACAACTAGATACACCAGTTACATACCATCATAAGAAACAGATAATCAAATCAATCAGAGGACCACAAGCCCCAAATCAGGATGCCTTTCATAATATGAATAGATATGAACAAGTTATCAGTATACGCCTAAGAACAGGACACAATCGACTCCATAGTCACATGTATACAAAATTCAAGATCGGCACATCAACTACTTGTACATGTGGACAGGCACCCCAGACTGCTGAACACATACTTCAAGACTGCACTGAATATAGTAGACTGAGGAAAATCCATTGGCCCATAGATACAACACTACAGACAAAACTATATGGGCCACTGCAAGAATTACAAAAGACAGTAAAATTTATACAGGAAACGACATTGCAGATATAGACAATACTTCAGGCGAACGAAAGATAGATAGATCCATTTTTGTTTTTTATTATTTTCTCTTTTGGGTAAGGTGTCGCAGGTTCCTTGTATGCTTTTCTTTATGCATTGCCATTTGGTTGTTACTTTTTCATCAGGATTTTCTCTTCTGTATTGTTCAATTCCTTCTTCTAGCAGCTTCTGGTACGTGTTCTTTACTTGTATCACCCTTACATAGGCATGTGAAAACTGGAAAACAATGAAGGAAATATAAATTAAAATAGATACAAATGAAAACACATGTTTAAGTAAAATATTTCATATACATTTACATTAACTCAAGACTAGTCCAGAAATAAGAGGAGCACTGCATTCCAACAATATGATCTGTAATCAAGATTTTTAAAAGTGGGCATATGCTGGCCACTTGAAGAGAAGAAATGTCAAGAGAATCACAAATAAAGTCTTGAAATGTGAAACATCAGTAGAGAGGGAAAAAGTGGCCAACCTCAAGAAACACCATGAAGAGCATTGATAAGAGAGGCAGTGACAGCAGGCATTGACTCCCCATACTCAATGAGAAGCTTACCCAAAACAGGACTATGGCTATAACTTTGTATGAAGTTTGATGGCGATGGAAGGATGATGATGGTAATAATATTTTTGTTATATCTATCTATATTTGTCTTCATTGACTTGCCATCATGCTGTTTTGTTCATCAGAGGCCTTCTTGTCCACTACCGTGAGGGATGGGGCATGCATGATTGGAGATATCCTCTTACACATGCCCCTTTGTTTATTCTGTGGTGTCATTAGCATTACATGGGAGGTAATGTATGTGTTAATTTACAGAAATAATTATTTACAAATTGTCTACCATGTATATATATATATATATATATATATATATATATATATGTCAATAGGTATTAATTTTTGTATCATTTTTCTATAATTATCTATAATTTGCCACTGCACTGCCGGGACCCAAAGGGGGGGGGGGGGGGGTGGTTAGAGAATTGTAGCACTGTTCCCTATCAGACATGTTCGTAAGAAGTGACTAAGGAGGGTTGGACATGTGACTGGCTATCATGTGCTGTACAAAATAAGTTGCAAAAACTTTACAATTATGAACAAGTCAAAGAAAAGAAAATAAATAAATCCGCCATCCAGCTAAGATAAAGACTCACTGTCTAAGAGATATATTATGCAATCTAGAGAAAGCCGCAAGGATTATGGGTTGCTGATTCAGCCTTTGTCTACCAGAAAATTGTCTTCCAGAATTGGCAACTGAAATGTACATACTCTAAATAAGTGAGGAGTAAAAAGCTGCTCAAGTAGCAGTACAAATGACAAAATAGATATTCTATGCGTGTGCGAAACAAGATGGTTAGGAACATAAAAGATAAAATTGAACATATAATTTTATCGTCACTGAACGTCGCTCCTTCGGATGAAAGAGATGGGAGTTAAGATGGACACAGCCAGGAAACTTAGAGGGAATGTAAGTGGACTTATCAAGCAATATAGAATTGGAGTCGTAAGTCGCTGGATGCTGCAGGACATACTGAGGAGGGGATCTGAGCACCTGTGGACTTGTTCGGAGTGCAGGGATGATGACCTGCAAATAACTCAGTAACTCATTATCATTTTATCATCAGGACATCAGGAGCACAACATAGTGAAGGAGTGGCTGTAATGTTATCAAGGGGAGCACAGAAAGTACTGATAGAATGGGAAGCAGTGATCAAATGACTTTCTTAGCTTATCTGATCTCAAAGTGTCTCTTACTGTGCCTCACTCTGTGTGAGTGTTCCTTATGGTGTCTATCGTTATGTGTTTATTGGCCTCAGTTCTTAGCCTCTATGTTAGACTGCCAGTTCTATGCCTCCATCTCGCGCCTCTATATGGGCGTCCCTGTATGCGAGACTCGTGTACAGTATCCAGTGTGTGTGTGCCTCTCTTGTTTGCACTCCATGTCTGAATTTTAATATGTCTATGTCTATCACACAAAAACAGTTTCTTTCCTTTTATGTTATTAAATATATTGGTTTGAATTTCTTTACTATTCTTTCTCCTCTGAAATGCACTCCATGTATGAAATAATTTATATCGATAGTCTTGTCAGCTTCAGGAATAGTAAATAGTCTATTTCACAATATTTACTTCTGTAGTTGGATACATTCTTGTCTTCCTCTCAGTCTTGTTCCTTCACCAGTTGCAAAAGTTAGCTGCTGTGATCCCAGAAGGTACTGCAACACTCACTTAGAAAATTGTTCACAATTTTATGTTTGTGTTAAGTTATACTTTTAAAATTTGTGTTAAATTATACTTTCGCATTGACGTTTTGCTGCAATACTAATCACTGTTCAGCTGGTCCGTTTTAACACCTGTACTCCACACTGGAGGTATTCTGGGGTTCTTTCTTTTCTTATTTTCTTGCTCTGTTATTTGTTTTTGGTACATATTGTTATGTCTTTCAGATATTATTTGTGTATTTTTGATCATCATGTATTTAAAAAAAACAAAAAAGAAATTTTGTCACATACTTTGTTTCATGCACAGTGTTTCTGATATAGTAGTAGTACTTTCTAGTATAGGAAAAGTTCTAATTAAGCATTAAAATTGTTAAATTGCTTTGTTTAACCAGGTGGAAGGTTTGAATGAGCTTCTTAAAGATCCAGTCAAGAAAAACTACCCTCTCAATGCTGTGCCTCAGGCAGTTTTGAAGATTCTTTTAAATCGTAGGAGCTACCTGTTTAAGCTCAATGAGAACTTATCTATGCTATGCAACCTTGGCTTGTTGACTTATGGAACAAAGACTTCAAGTAGAGAATTAGAGTTTGTGAGTGTTTCTGGTTTTTTTTTTTATATTTATTTTTTAAATTATTATTCGCCAGCTTTCACCTCTGGCGAAGTCCCTAGTAACTAGGAATTAAATTTTATGTATTAATCTTTTTTTTCCCTGGCAGCCATGTGTACATGGTCCTCACTGCACAGGCAGATAATTCAGTCTTAGGAGGTACTCATATTTTTTCTGTCGATGAGTAATTGACGTTTCAAGCCAGACCTTGCTGCTGAGACAATGGGGTGGTTGCCACAGAGAGTTTTCGTAAATAAAAATCCCAACTTGTGCAGCCAAGATTTGAACTCACAACCTCTCTATCTGGAGACCAGTCAGTACCAAATTCTGGGTTAGAATTTGAGAAATATAAATAGTTCCTTTCATGTTTAGCAACAGATAAGTGATGTAATAGGGATGCTTATATCCGTACCGAGTATAATCCAAAGGTACGAGGATTAATATTTATGGTGATAATCAGTGAGTGTCTACTCCATAATCACCAAACATACAAAATAAACATGAAATGTTGTGGAGCAGCTAAACTAATAGCAAGAAAAGACAAAACTACGTTTCGTCAAAAGCCTTTATCAGGTATAACAAACAAACCATATAAATATCTGCTCCTTACCATTTTATGTTTATTATTTTATATTCTCTGCAGCTATACTCATGGCTTCACATAGTACTTGATATTTGTGCTTATCTGCATAATCAACCTTGTGATTTTTGGTTAAAAAAAAACTTAAATTACTAATTTCAGTAAAAGATGAATAAAGAGTGAAGGAAAATATCATTTGGAATAATCTATTATCTGTAGCATAATATACAAAAGAATAAAATAGAACAAACAGAAAGACATGTTGGTCAAGTCAGTTGTTTAGTTAATAGGATTAGAGTTGTTTTAATCCAAGGGAGACAGTGTGATTAGAAATAAGTTTCTTTTTTTTTTTGGTTCTATTTTTGAAGCTCTCATAGATATGTTTCTTAATTCTAACCTTCTGAATGCATTCATTTCAGAGCATTAACTGAATGCAGGGTTTTATAATGAATGCATTAGTTTCACAGTTTTAACTGAATGCATTAATTTCAGAGCTTTAATTGAATGCCTTAATTTCAGAGCTTTAAGTAGGGCCAAGACTGCCACTAGCATCTGGGATGAAGAGCAGTAAGTTATTCAGAGCTGACTGCCTGCATCAGGACCATTGGCAATAGTTGATCAAAATGCTACATCGCCTTTCACTGGTGCCCCATAGAACCAGACTAACCATCCTGGCCAAGCTAGTAGTAATTGAAGAATAAAGGCAACCCAGTAGCAAAAAATGCCATACTGAAGATGGAGGTATTGGGCTGGAAGATGCAAATATCGCAGCCTGCTGTAAACCATAACATATTGTATTTATGCCCACTTTATGTTTCTGTCCAGTGCTGCTAAATGTCTCATAGGGCTTGTAGTATTTTTAGCTATCCATCTCATTTCTTGATGAGATGTTCAATCTTATCTAATGAGTGCCTGCCAACTTTGCTTATCTCATAAGTGTTATTTTTAGTGTCTCTCTTTGTCTTCCTCTTTTTCTGTATCCTGATATGTTTCCCATAGAAGAGCCTGTTTTGAAATTCTATTGTTGTCTCTTCTCAGCATCTGTCTGACATATGTCCATCTTCTCTTCCTAATTGTAGATGAGATCATTGGTTGTGTGGTGATTTCTCTTATCTCTGTATTAGTCTTGAATTCATTCCACTGTACACAGAGTATTCTTAAGCATTTGTCTTCAAAAGTGATTAGTTTTCCCTATATCTCTTTGTTGTTTCCAGCTTTTACATGCATAGGTAAGGGTTTATATTATGTCTGAGTTGGATATTCTAAGTTTAGTTTTCTTGCATAGTATTTTTTATTTCCATATTTTGTCCAGGTTTTATGCCCACTTAGTGTTCTTTTAATTGTGGATGATGATGAGCGGTTGTCAAGTGAATGCAGAAAAAGAATAAAGAAAAGCTTAAAGTATATTGTTATGTAATAATCAAAATTAATCTCAATTCATTATTTGTATGATGTCTTCAGAATATCTATACACTTATTTACATGCATCTGTAATTGATGTAGCCTTTCATTGTTTTTTTTAAAAACTGGTATTGAATTTTGGGTTGATGTCTCAACAGATTACTATCTACTTGCACAAAAAAGCAACTGTTCTTGACACTCGCAAGAGCAACCCTGGATATATAATGACATCTTGCTCAGAAGGGGAGACATTTGAGAAACTTTATTATAACTTCAAATCTTTGGAGGATGTTGACAATTACTGGAATGATGTAAAAATCATTTCTCTTAATTCTGGACTGGGATCTTATAGTTTTGGTAAGAAAGCAATTATGATTGACTAATTTAAAAAATGTAACATTTGCACAAATAGTTCCAATAAGATTTGTAAATAAATGAACTAAAAGAGTTATATTTTAGCACTCTGTTGCAAATTAAAATAATTTCATATAAAATGTATGTTAGGGTGTTTTATTCCTCTGTGAAATATGATAACTGATAAAAGATAGAAGAAAAGTATGATAAATATTTATACTCACAGATGATGTTAAAGGTAACCATGGTACCATATCTTTGCTGGATGCTTCACAACCAATCCCTTTGAATGAAATAAATGAAGATGATTGGCTGCCTGGTGATCATAGAGGTGCTGGGGGATATGACAGCTCATTGTTTATGTAAGTGTAACATAATGTTCTTGTCTCAACATTGGGAAACACTAGGTGTGTACAGGGAATAAATATAGTGTTGTTAGGTTAATGACTTTTCTAATATCAAAGATTCTTCTTCTTCTTTTTATCCTCATTTGCCATTCCCTTCGAAGGGAATAGTTTGTGGTCTTCTGCTCTTCTATTGGCCTCGTCTGCAATATAAATTCCATCAATCCATCTTTTTTTTAATGGTCTAGAAATTCACTTCTGTTAGGTTAAGATTTGAAAGCTTTACATTTATGGATTTAAGGCATGCAACATTTATTTTCAGCACAGGCACAAAATGCAACATGAAAATCAACATCAACAAAAGTCATGAATGTCGCAAAAAAGAAACAGAACATCAACATCACTATAGAAGGCAGACAACTAAAACAAGTACAGGAATTCAAATACCTAGGAACGACAGTTCACAAACAGCAGAGAAAAACTCAAGGTGCAGAAAAGTCTGTCAAATCATTGGACAACTATCACCACTAATGTCCAACAAGAAAATAACTCTAGAGGCAAAACAGGCACTTTACAATACAATCTTCATCCCAACATTGTGCTACTAATGCCAGTCCTGGATCCATGGTGCAAGAGCAAAAAGAAAAGTAACCTCTGCGGTGATGACATGTGCTAGTTGAATGACAGGAAACAGCCTGAGAGACAAGATCAGAAATGACAAATGCTAGGAACAACCCCTGCCATAGAATATATAAAGAAACAACAGAAAAAAAAGGTTTGGCCAGGTGACATGGCAGAGTGATCAGAACAACACAATGAGCCCTCAGTAAATATTGCGAAACACCAGATCCAAAGGTCAATCACGAAAAAGATGGATCGACGGAATATTACAAGCACTAGGAAACATAACAGCAGCTGAGGTGAACAGAAGAGCCACAATTGATATCTCCCCTCAACGCTGAAAGGCAAATAAGGAAGGAAAGAAGAAGAATATTTATTTTCCATGTATTACCATTTTTTTAAAAACTGTAGTTTGAATGTCTTTTATAAATATAAGTGAACATTATGAGTATTTATAACAGTTTGTTTTTGATATTCATTCATTTGTGGATGTGCGTGCGTGCGTTTGTTTCTATACTCTAGAAAACTGACTAGCTTTATACGTAGGGAGGTCAAAATGTAATGCACACCAATTTTTTTCTCGGAAACTATTCGGGCAAAATGTGTGAAATTTTCACAGATTGTAGCTGAACATCCCCTTTACACTACCTATTTTTCAACATAATCTCCGTCCAAGCGTATTGCCTTACGCCAACGCGAAACTAGGTCATGATTGCCTCGCTTGTACCAAGTTTTGTCCTGCTCGCGTAGCCATTTTTTAACTGCACGGATCACACCCTCATTATTGTCAAAGTGTGTCCCACGCAGGAATTTTTTGAGTGGTCCAAACAGATGGAAATCTGAGGGAGCCAGACCAGGGCTGTAAGGAGGATGGGACAGTACAGTCCAACCAAATTTGTTGATTGCTTCCCGTGTTACCAGACTTGTGTGAGGGCGTGCATCGTCATGTTGAAGCAACAAATCTGCAGATGGCTTATTAGGCCAAACTCTGTGGAACCGATTTTTTAGTTTTGTCAGTGTATTGATGTAAGCTGTCGAGTTGATTGTCTCACCTCTTGTCATTACATCAACAAGAATCACACCATCAATGTCCCAGAAGACAGTGATCATCACCTTTCCGGCTGATGGAGATGTTTTGAATTTTTTTCATTTGGTGACTGCGGATGATGCCATTCCATTGACTGCATTTTTGTTTCAGGCTCATAATAATGTGCCCACGTTTCGTCACCGGTAACAATTTTTTACAAAAACATTTCTCCTTCAACACCGAAACGCTCCAACAATTCAGAACAGAATGTTTTCCTTTGAACTCTGTGATAATTTTTTAGGCACGAGGAACCCATCGAGCGCAAATCTTTGAATATCCAAGATTTTTAAAAATTGCGATTGCACTTCCCTTGCTGACTGTAAGCTGCAATGCCAATTGCTGACTAGTGATACGCCTATCCTTACGAATAATGGCATCAGCCCGGTTTAACATGTCTGTGCTGGTAGCCGAGGCAACACGTCCAGAACGCGATAAATCATGCAGCTCCACTCGTACACTTTCTGCAGCTTTAATTCTCTGAACCCAGCGACTAACTGTGCTCCTATCGACTGCAGAACATTTGTACACTGCACACAGTCGTTTATGAATGTTTGCCACAGTTTCTTTTTCCGCAACCAGAAATTCTATGACAATTCGCTGTTTGTAACGGACATTGTTGACAAGCTCCATTTTAACGGTTCATAGATTGCGTAATATTTATCAAAATGCTGTGCAATTTGGTACACATAATTGGAACATGTCATATTCCAAGTGTGCAAAATTTCATATTCCTATCTTTATTATTAGCCGAGAAAAAAATTGGTGTGCATTACTTTTTGACCTCCCTTTAATATTTGGTTTTCATTCATTTGTGTTTTACAATTTATTGAAAAATTAATTTTTTTAATTTTCAGAAGAAAATGAAAACTAGTGATTATATCATTTCAAAGTCAATAATTATATTTTTCAAATCTAATCTTTCTTCATTTCTGATAAATTTCTTCAACTTTTTTTTTTTTTGGACAGTCATAGAGTCTCCAGTTGGGATAAAAAAGGAAGCAAAGGCAGACATAAATCTTCAGTTATGGTTCTAAGTTCAGAAAGAAAAAAACCTGAAGGTGAGAAAACTATTAAAACAGTTATGGTTAAGGTAAGCCCTCATATCACTGCAAACGAATGAAAATCCATAATTGCTCAACCACCTGTGCCAGTGGAATCATCCAAATTAATATCTCATCTCCTGAACAAAGAAAGGAAGCTGCAGTCCCCATCATAGCAGTCTCAGCACACGCCAAAAAACAAGGCGAAACTGCACAGAAAGTGAACACAGCCATCTGTTTCCCGTCATATGATATCATCATTCAGCGCAAGCAATCGGAATATTGAAACACATTCAAAATGGATGAAATGCACAGCTCACGGTGTGCATGGAGCACTTAGCTCAGTAGCTCCTGCAGCAACCGGACTTGGAATATGAGGAAACTGCAACAAGGAACACTTTTCAGTCACAGCCTATAATGGTTCCTGCTGCCTATCCACCATATTGACTGGAAGTTCACGTCCTTCCTAAAATGTTGACTATCCAATTTAAAAAAAAAATGTATAGCGCTTGATGTTGTTAGGACATTGTTTTTGTCTCGAAATCTGAACATATGAAATAGTTATTCATCGGATTATCCACATCGGACATCGAACAACAGTCAGTAAGTGCTGAGATTTTCCCTGCATTGTGAATCTCTGAATATTTTGCTCTTCATTATAAGTGTATGGCCAGTTTAGGGATAAATGATCAACCATCATGATGATGTATCACACACAACAATGGATGCACCCACAAACAACCGATTAATATAGTAAATGCAGCCAACAACGTACAAAATATATGGTAACGATGGTGCAAAATCCCTCAAGTGAAACATTCAATTGACTTGACAGAGCAGTCCGTATTTATGAGTTGTAACTTGTAAATAAATTATGTCAAACAATTCCAGCAACAGCCTTTGAACAGCACTCAACATGATGACGTAAAAAAGTAAAAGTAAAGAGCCCCGTCACGCCAAGTGGTGTAAAGGGAATATGGTGTTAGTGACCATAAATTTTACAGACCTACATCACATGATTTTTGGGGTAATGTGGTTGGTATTACGCCCTTGCCGCTTCACTTTCCCAGAAAAAAATCTGGTATCCATTTAAGGCTGGGTGAACCTGGAAGCCATCGGTTGGGATCGAACCCTACCTATTGCCCTTTGTAGTCCAGTTCACTAACCACTGAGCTGTCACGGCTCCCTATGATGAAGTAAACTGCATATCAACTCCAAAATGGGGTAAGGTCGCATTCACAACACTTGACCTGCCAAAGAGGAATATTGCCATGCGTACAGCTCTGCATCATTGGTGCATTTTTGTTAAGTGGAACATCAGGTTGACTTTAATGCAGAAATCTGCATTGGAGAGCTGAAATTAATCAGTCCCCAAATGCAAATCCTGTAGCGGTTGAGAGAACATGAACTCCTTTCCACCATCTTGGAACCAGAATTCCCTATTAAAACAGTGTTATATATAATAGTTTTGGCAATGAAATCAACCATGAGTTAGTGTACACATTAATAAATAAAACAACATATGTGTGCAACATTCTAATACCCATCAGCTACTAGCAACTAGCAGAGATTACAGCTAAGACCCACTCTACAAATGTGCAAAACTGTTTTGTCATTGATGAATATTTTCAAATTATTTGGTTTGTCCACTCTTAAAAAATGTTTCATAAGCTGCAGTAGGCACATTGTCTGCATTTTTGGGTTTAGCAAATCCAAAGTCAGAGTCAAGCAGGTTGCTTGACATAATGAATATGTCAGTTCCATCATGAACCTCAAGTAAAAGTTTCATCATCTTACACCCGTTGTCAGAATGCTCAAAATTCAACTGACAGACATAAGATTTCCAATTTACTTGCTATCAGTATGTTTCTACCAAGAACATAAATTGCTTTTCTTTGTTCAATAAATTATTTCTGTCCTATGTGTGATCAGTGACTCAAAAGGAACTAACATTACATTTACCATTCAGCTCAAGAATAGAGGTAGTTTGCTGTGTTTTGCTCTTTGTTTGCCCTCTTCTGTTGTCATGTTTCCAAGGGTTTTAGTATTCTTTCTAATTCAATCATTTTTCAAGGATACATTAATTGTTTTTGTTGTTTGTTGATAGCTTAGTGGATTAAGTTTAGCTGTTTTTTCTTTGCCTTGTCACTTGGCCAAGTCATTAAATTGAGTTTATTTATATATTGTACTGTTGGATGTGATTCATAATTGTCTTCTTCTAATATCCTAAATTTTAATCTTGTCTCTTAACCTGACTCCAAAATTACACCAGACATATTTCATTATGGTGGTATTTATCTTATTGGCTTTTTTAAGATTCAAATTTGACTTGGCTTGGGTAATGTTGGGTTGAAGATTGTTTTGAAATCTTCTTCTTCTGTCCTTCCTCCATTGCTGTTGGTGTCGAGGGGAGATACAATCTGCGATTCTTTGCTCTTCTGTTGGCCTCTTCTGATGTTATTCCTCCTAGTGACTCTAGTATTCCCTTTATCCATCTCTTTCTCGGTCTTTCTCTTAATCTGGCGTTTTCGTAGCGTTTGTTTATGGCTCGTTGAGTCATTGCTAGTTCTTTTTGTCTTGTTATGTGGCAGAACCAATTTATCTGTTGTTTCTTTTTGTATTCGATGGCTGATTCAATTTCGAGTTTCTTCCTCAGGTCGGTGTTTCTTACTCTGTCTCTTAAGCTGTTTCATGTCATTCTTCTGACACATTTCATTTCGGTGGTCGTTATCTTTCTTATTGTTCTAGAGTCCAGCGTCCAATTCTGGCACTGATAGCACAGAGTTGGTAGAAAAATTGATTTGTATATTGCCCTTTTTGCTTCCATAGTTGTTGCTTTGCTTTTCAATAGTGTTCATACATGGCCTATAACTTGGCATGCTTTGTTACACCTTATATCTATCTCTGTCGCTTGGTTATTGTCTTGTGTTAACGTGCTACCCAGATATTTAAAATTGTCAACTTGCTTCAGAGTCGTATTATCTATTATGATGTTTAGTTTTTCTTTCTTTCTCGCTATTGCCATTACTTCGGTTTTGCTTATGTTGATCTTCATGTTGTATTGTTTACAAGTGTTGTTTAGCCTGTTGATATGTTCTTGTAGGTCCTCAGTTGTTTCATGTATCAGAACTTGGTCGTCTGTAAATAGTATTTAATTTATTTCTTCCTCTCTTCTGTTGTTTTCTGGTACGTATATTTCGTTCTCTTTTGTGTTATTGCTTGTTATCATCCTTGTAGGTATACTTCCTTTGATTGGGCATGCTAATTTGGATATATTGTCCATATATGTGATGAAAAGTAAAGGGGAAAGCACGCAGCCTTGTCTTACTCCAGAGTTAATGGTGAAATGTTTAGTGTAGCCTGCTGAAGATCTTACTGTAGTGCGACTACTTTCATAGAGGTCTTGCATATCTCTACTAGGTGGTGACTCACTCCGTACAAGGGCAATATGGAACACAGTTGTTCCCTGTCCACCCTATCGAATGCCTTTTCTTGGTCAATAAAAGCTGTATATAGTGTTTTCATGTGTTGAAATGTGCTCTTTTATTTTTGCCTCTATTTTGATTTGTTTGTGACAATAATAGTGCTATATGACTAATAGTCTGAAAAACCTTGTCTTTAGTCTGTTTCTCTTGCTTATTTGTTGTCATGTCACCAAACTGCCTAGTTATTATAATTTATATAGTTGCTTTAGTTGTTGTCCTATTTTTATGTTATTGTTTACTTCTTTTCAAACTATATTTATTTTCATGTTCTGCACCTGATTAGATCCTGCCAGCATGCTTCTGGTGCCTGGCCCACATATTCTATAATTTCTAAAAAAATAACAACTTTATCCTTGACCATGTCAGGCAATTGATTTAATTGATTTAAGTAAACTGATCTTATTTGAAGAGCTTTATCTTTATTTATATTCTTCATTTTTATTGCTCATTGTTCTCATCAATGGCCTTTTGTTTTTGTTTTTTTACTGTCAATGCACAACTGCATTTTGCTTGATCACATTTTGATTTGTATATTTATTATAATAATAATTCTCATCTTATAGATATGTTGGTGGATGATGTTGAACATATTCCAAGAAAAAAAGTGGAAAAACCTCCTGCCAAAAAGAGAAAACTTGTGCGGGCAGTGCTTTGTAAGTTATATAATATTATATATAAGAGTTTATCATTATAGTAGTTATTTTCATTATATATCACATTAAAAGAAATTATTATTGATGACTGATTCAAAGAATAACTCTCACTTGATAGACATGGTTGTGGTATCTCTCAACAAATTATGAAAATTATGCATTCTGATGATTCCTGTAGCTTTCTGGTTATATAATTCTGATTCATCCTGTCAATCATTTCAGTCAACATGTGACAAGTTTCAACCAGGGTGATGCTATAAAAGGTTGTATATATCTTTTAATATTGGTGCATATATATTTCATCATCATTGAGTGCCTTCTCTGCAACGAGGATGCCTTCTATTCTGTTTCTTGCTTTGATGGTGCAGGCTGTCATAGATTGACTTGTCCGTCTTTTGATGTTACTGGTCCATGGTCTGCCTCTGCCTCTTTTACCTTGTATTTTCCCTTCCAATATTACTTTTAGTAGGCTGTTGTGTCTTTTAAGATGCCCCATAAATTTCATTTGTCTTGTCTTAATTGTATTTAGTAGTTCTCTTTTTATTTTCAGTTGTTTTAAAACTTCATCGTTTGTTATCTTTTCTTTCCATCCAATTCTACCTATTCTTCTATAAATCCACATTTCAAAGGCTTCAATTTTCTGTTCTGTTTTCTTGTCTAATGTCCATGTTTCTGCACCATACAGGAATAAATTTGTTTGTGATTGTCAGAGAATCAGAAATACTTCTTATATGCAATATCACTCTTCCCAGTAAACAAACATGGAGAAACTTCACTATATCTTTTTTTTCAACCTTCAAAGTTTCCACTATAGGTAAACGTGTCAGCTTTTTCATGTCTATTGGCTACAAATTGGCCGAGGCGGGGTTTGGTTGGTCTCGAGGCAAGACACAGGCCTCGAGACAGAGAGATTGCAGGTTCAAATCCCGGGTGCACAAGTTGGAATTTTTATTTATGATTTCTCTCTGCAACCATCCCTGGCCTCAGCAGCGAGGCCCGGCTTGAAACATCAATTACTCATGGAC
This sequence comes from Megaustenia siamemsis, assembly GCA_032433765.1. NCBI lineage: Eukaryota > Metazoa > Mollusca > Gastropoda > Stylommatophora > Ariophantidae > Megaustenia > Megaustenia siamemsis. Next base: position 2,324,653 of record JAVIAB010000125.1, on the reverse strand, counting down.
GAAAAAAATATGAGTACCCCCGAAGACGGAGTTATTTGCCTGTGCAGCGAGGGACCCTCTTGCACATGGTTGCCAGGGAAAAACGGATTAACACGCAAAATTCAGTTCCTAGTTTCTAGGGACTTTGTCAGAGGCAAAAGTAAAATAAAAAAATTATAAAAGATTATTTCAGAGGCAGTAGATCCATACATTTTCCTAATGATCTGAGACCAACAAATGTTTTTTTATTGATGACAACAACAAACTCTCTCCCCCTCCCACATGCACACAAATAAAGCACAACAACAACAACAAACTCTCTCCCCCTCCCACATGCACACATACACACAAATAAAGCACAACAGCAACACATAGCAACAACAAAACATAGCAATACAAAACAGCATACACAGCAACAACATACAGAGCAGCAATACACAGCACCACAAAAAAATCATAGGCTGGGAGACTAGAAAATGCCTTTATTTTGTGGTCTCTGAAAGTCAGAAGTGAGCAGTAGTGACTACTTGAACCTCTATTTTCTAATTAGTGATTGTTCACAAGATTGACACTGATTTAGCCTTTGACACCAGCAAATAATCCTCAACTTAATTGTTTCAGCCCTCTTCTCACAGAACCATCATAATATACATCAATATGAGTTTCACCAGCATTGACATTAAATAACTGGTTAATTTAAAGATCCAATCCCCTATAGTACCTTTCACAGTATACTATTCTAATGTCATGTTGATTTGCTAATAGTCTACCATTGTATTTCAATTGTCTACTTTTCCCCTTTGATAATGATAACACTTAATGTAATTAGTTCTAGATATCTGTAAGTCTGTGTCATATACAACGTTCCTCGTTTACTTGTGTGTGTTCATTTTTGTGGCATAATTTAATAGTTTATCAAATAGCATCTCTACATGAGTAAATCTACCCAACCACTCAAATATATTTTTTGTCTTTTGAATGAAATTTCAGCTGAGGACGATGTTGACAGACAAGCAAAACTAAACATGCGGAAACAACGGGCATATTTCTCACCTCTTGAGAATGGAATGGTGTGTATTCTAGTTTAAAAAAAAAATATAACAATTGTGTTTTCATTTTAAAAATATGAAAGAATGTTTATTAACTTGTTTGAACTATGTCATCATTGATTGTATTGTATAATATATGAAACGTTTGGTGGTTCATGTAGTTTGTTTTAGTTACATCATAGTTAAGAATAACTCAAAACAAAAGAAATGGAATCCAGTGGTCAGTGACCAAACAACTTGATGTTTTAGACTTTACTGATGACATAGCTCTCCCATCACACAGCCATCAACAGATGCAGGATAAAATGAGCATACTTGATGAAAGATCACAACAGCTAATACTGAAAATTAATAGAGATAAGACCAACAATATGAGAATTAATGCAGTTGGCAATAACCAAATAAAATTAGGAGAAATACCTCTACTAGACATACAGTCTTACATATATCTGGGTAATAATATAGATAAAGAGGGAGGAACAGAAAATTATATAAAAATAAGGATATCAAAAGCAAGAGGAGCTTTTGTTGCGCTGGGAAACATATGGAAATCCAAAGAAATTAGGTTAAATACAAGAATACAAATTTTCAACTCCAATGTTAAGTCAGTCCTATTATATGGCTGTGAAACATGGAGAACAACAAAATTGGCAATCATGAAGATACAGAATTTCATTAATGGATGTTTAAGCAGAATAAAAAGGATGGAAATGGCAGGACAAAATCACTAACATAGAATTATGGAAATGTGTCAGTCAAATACCAGTGGATAAAAAGATACAACAAAGACGATGGAGCTGGATAGAACACACACTGCGGAAGCCAACTGAGAGTATTACACAACAGGCCTTTTTTGGAATCCCCAGGGGAAAAGACAAAGAGGAAGACCAAGGAATTCTTGGAGAAGACAGACAGAAGCAGAGAGGAAGATGATGGGGAAGACATGGAATGATCTTAAAAGAATGGCAAGAAACAGAACGACTTGGAAAGTGTTTGTTGAAGACCTATGCTCCATAGTGAGCTGACAGGTAGAAGAAGAGGTTAAGAATGATGTGAAATTAGTTCTTAGTTGTTGTTGCAGTAGTTTTGTTGTTGTTTATGTTCATGTTCTCAAATGTTAGACAGTTGATTGATATCTATGATAGGAACTTTCTTACAAATACAGAAGACTGCTCCTTTTGGAGGTCATCAAACCAAGCACTGCTTATGTGGATGGCCTGACATTTTAAAATCTATACTCTCATATATATATATATGTATGTAAATGCATATTTTATAATCTTATTAATGTTTGAAATGCTGACTGGCATAGAGAATTATGAAGTTTCAGAAATTGTACAGAGAAATGACTTGTCTTCATAAGTCTAGTTGTTAGTAGAAGGTCATCTATCATAAGTGCTCCATCATTTATCTGACAGTTAGCATCTTAGGGTTCAGGTTTTTGTTCTCACTTCTGCTCATATGTTTGTAGATGTTCAGGACTTTGGACACAAGCTTGATATACACACTGGGGGTAGGGGGTTGGAGTTAAGTCATTAAAAAATATAGTGTCAATTTAAAATATAGTGAGTAGGACTGACCATTAGTAGTATTGTCAGATGTTACACTTGGAAATTAGATATTCTCAAAGAGTTTACATGTATTCAATAGTTAACAGAAGGTAGTACTAATGTTTATTAGATGTTAAGCATTACTTCAATAGACAATGGGAGAAATCTGGCACCAAAACTTACTATTCTGAACTTATTGATGATTTGAATATCATCATAATGTATTTCAGTCATAAATGCTGTTGCGAAGACTTCTTTCATTTTGCAGTAAAAACTTAACTTTTTGAATTCATTGAAAGTATGTAATAGAAGCCAAAATATGGTTATGGTTATAAAAGGCCCCGGTATCACTGCAAACAAATTAAAATCCATAATTGCTCAACTGCCCATGCAGTGGAATCATCCTAATTAATGTCTCATCTCCCAAACAAAGAAAGGTACCTGCAGTCCCCATCATAGCAGTCTCAGCACACTCTTGGAAGCCAAAATATGTTAATATGTACTTAGTACAATGGTAATAAGTTTCTTGTTTAATCTTTGGAATATACAGCTAATACCAGCACATATAAAATAAGTAAGTGACATGGTCTTTATTTTTGGTAATAATTGATGTCAGTTATGGTATTTGAAGCTTAACCTTTTATTATATTATCTCCCTTTCAGCTGCTGCTGAGTCAGGTTGCAAGTTGCATACTCAGCCCCAAAACTAGTGCTTGTGTCAAGTCAAATGTTATTAGGGACATTATGAAAGACCTTTTACCAGTGAGTGCTCTTATTTTACAATTCTGTGTGCTATACAATGTATCCTCCCTCATTTTAAGAAACAAAAAGAAAACAAAGATTACAGATTTTGGATACTGAACTCTTGTGAGAAAGAAGTTATTATTGAGTGCATAGGCACTTTGCTTATGTGTTGCTGTTTGCAGAACCTGTTTGATCTGTTATAAACGGATTCTGACTGGATTAAGATCTTTAGAGGCCGTAGACTTTCTATCTATCTATTGACCTTTCGAGCCGTAACCGGCCCATAGGGCGTAGACCAAGATACACCTTCTCCTATATGAATTTTTGTTCTAGCAGTTTTCTTTTAAAGATATTTTATCAAATCTCGCCATCTGTCTCTGTTCTGTGCAAGCAGTTCTATCTCATTGAGGGAGCCGATTCCTGCTGCTCTTGCCTCTCTCATCAATGTTCATCTCAGTGTCTCCCTGGGTCTTCCTCTTTTTCTTTTACCTGTTGTTTCCCATATGAGGGCTTGCTTTGCTATTCGATTATTATCTCTTCTCATCACATGTCCAACGTATGACCATCGTCTTTTCTTTATTACTGAAGATATTAGTGGTTGATTGGCGATTTCTCTAATTTCCTCGTTTGTTTTGAATTCGTTCCATTCTATACCAAGTATTTTCCTTAGACATTTATTTTCGAATGCGTTCAACTTTGTTTCTATATCTCTTGTTGTTTTCCAGCTTTCACACGCATACGTAAGGGTTGATAGTACATTTGATTTGAATAGCCTAAGTTTTGTGTTTGTGCTAATGAGTTTTGATTTCCACAACTTTTCAAGGCTTCTGAAAGACATTGCTGCTTTAGCCAGTCTGATTCTAATTTCTTTGCTCGTATCCCCTTCTCGATCAATGTGACTTCCAAGATAGATAAAGTGATCGATCTCTTCTACTGGTTTGTTTTCCATGTATATTTTGTCACTTGTTGGAATTAAACTTTTCATGACTTTAGTCTTTTCATGATTGACCTCAAGCCCAATTTTGCTGGCTATTGATAATAGTTCATTTGTGTTTTCCTGCATCGTTTTTATCTGACTGCTGATGAGAACTATGTCATCAGCAAAGTCGAGGTCCTCCAAATGGTCTCCTTGTATCCATTCGATGCCTTTATTACCAGTGCAGCATTTCTTCATTATGAAGTCCATAACAATTCCAAATAACAAGGGCGATAAAATACATCCTTGTTTAACCCCAGTTTCTATTGGGAAACATTCGCTCAGTCCTTCCTCTGTTCGAACTGCACATGTGTAACCATCATACATGTCTTTGATAATATTTATGATTTTTGATGGTAAACCATATTGCTTCAGAATTTTCCACAAAGAATCTCTATGAATACTATCAAATGCTTTTTTGAAGTCGATGAAGTTAAGTACAAAAGGTTTTTGCTTTTCAATGTGTTCCTCCAATATAAGTCGTAGAGTGAAAATGTGGTCAAGACAGCTTCTCCCTTTTCTAAACCCAGCCTGTTCTTCACGCATTACTGTATCTATTGAATCCTTTATTCTATTTAGGATGATTTTACAGAATAACTTTGAGGCAACTGACAAAAGTGTCACGCCTCTCCAGTTGTTACAATCTCTAAGATTGCCCTTTTTTGGGATCTTAACAATGATTCCTTTTTTCCATTTATGAGGCGTCTTCTCTGTTTTCCAAATGATGTTGAACATTTTTTGGAGATGTATTAAATTATGGCTATCAATTGCCTTGAGGATCTCAGCTGTTAACTTATCCTCTCCAGCAGCCTTGTTATTGGTCATTAGCTTTAAGGTGGTTTCTATTTCACTCAAGGTGAAGTCATCTAAATTTACATCTAATTCTGCTGCTGGTGTTTCAGCTTCAAATCTATTAAACTGTGAGGTAGTGGACGGTTAAGAATTTCTTTGAAGTGTTCCGCCCAACGGGCTTTTATGTCTGCGCTTGTTGTTAGCATTAATCCAGATTTGTCTAGAATTGGTGTTCCACTGGATGTATAGGTGTTTGTCAGCATCTTTTGTACAGTATAGAGAGTTCTGCTGTCTCCTGTAATTGCAGCTGTCTCTGCTTTCTCTGCCAAGTTGTCTATATAAGCTCTTGTATCTCTTCTTGCCGAACTTTTCACTTTGTTGTCTAATTCTTTGTATGTTGCTTTTGCCAGAACCTTTCCAAGATCTGTCTTTACATTAGTCACGGCTCTCTTTGCTTCTCTTCTTTCTTTGATGTATTTCCATGTGGTGTCTGAGATCCAAGCTCGTTTTTCCATTTTCTTCAGTCCAGCACTTGCTTCTGCTGCTTGTAGACTTTGGTGCACTGATTTATAATTCATTTCAAAATATAGATAATAATAGTAATCAAAATAAGTGAAAGAAAAGTTATCTCCAAAGTTCTTGCCAAGGCCTTTAAAAGCCTCCATCAAGCAACACTCTTCTGAGTGCTGCTGCTTTCCATGGATGACTGGACATGACAGCTAATATGACCAAACTAGATCAGTCACATGAGCCTTGGTGAACAGTAACAGTTTATCAGTTACAAGCACATATTCCTATTTGGTTGCATTTCTCATATTGTTCTGTTCATGGATTCTGTTTTATTTGCAGTTGGGGCATTCCCCGCCCACTCCACTGCCCATCCCAGCATTTCTTGAAGTGTATGCAGACTGATTTTTCCTGTTAGATGTTTATTGCAAATACATATGCTTTTCCCACTAAGCCAGAACTATCAGACCCTTTTGCCACCTTTAGACTCATTAGTCTCTCAATATGCTCGTCATTATCCCACCCATCTTCCTCCTCCTATTCTCTTAAACCAAGATTACGATACCATAGTATAAATCACCTCATCAAAACACAAATTCTTCCAAACTTGGTAGTTTGTGGTGTTCAAACATTACCTCCCTCCATGTACCTTCCTAATTACAACTTCTGGTGATCCCTGAGTGTTTCATTTCTTTCTATTGATAAAGGATCCCCCCCGACCCCCCAATATTTTGTGAAATGCTATCCAATAATATGAAAAAAATGTGCCAAAATTCAACAAATTGGTCATTAATCTGCGACATCAAACAACTCTTTGTGACTCAGGAAACTGACTAACGCTTTGAGGTAGCCGAACATACAGACGAATTTACGCCGTCCATCACAATAGACAAAATAACATGCCCAGTCCAAACATTCAATTTCAGGTCATAACCTGAGACAGGAAATCAGAGTTCCCTCTGTGTGTAATTGGTAAACACACAGTTGTGTGTCAAAAGTTCAAAGAAAGTACTATTTTTAGTGCTCCAAATGTTACAATTAAGTGGTAGTATTTTGTACTATGCAATGTAATGAAGTTGGGGCCGCATGAATCACGGCAGGTACTCTACAGGGAAGCTCAGTTGTTAGTGAACTGGACTACAAAAGACAAGAGGTCATGTTCTATCCTGATCGACGGCTTCCTGGATTTTTTCTGGGAAAGTAAAACGGCACGGGCGTAATACCGACCACATTACTGTAAAAATTATGGTCACTAACACCATATTTCCTATACACTTCTTGGCGTGATGGGGCTCTTTCCTTCTTTATTTTTTACTAATGTAACGAAGTGCACCACAGTTAGGTATCTTTATAAAGGGTTAAGGAATGAAGAATAAACTTGGCGGTACATATTAATATACTTGTATATAATTAACCTCTATTATTATTTATTTTTTTATTGTGTGTGCTTGCCTGTGTATGTGTGTGACTTGCATGCATGGAGTGAAAGCAAGAGAGAGAGAGAGAGAGAGAGAGAGATCAACATCACACAGGACTTGTAGTGTACTTTGGCATAAATATCTATTCAGAGCGAGCTTCTCGGTCTCATGAAGGGAGTTGATGTCTACTCTCTTGTGTTTCTCTTATCAGTGTTCCCTTTAGTATTTGTCATTGGTGGTCTCTTTTTCTTTTCCCTATTTCTCATTTGAGTTTTTCCTTTGTGATTTATAATTATTTTCATTTATTTTTAAAGCCATTTTTTTTTTTGGAACGTGATTCCCCAGTGCCATTTGACATTTTTGCACCATCTGGTGCATGATAAATCAGGTGATGGCAACATTCTATGATGTCCCATGGCGTGTTAAGGAAATGTTTATTTTACTTTATGGTAAATTCAATCCTCCAGAAGTTGAAGTTTAAAATGAAATTGCTGACCCAGTCATTACTAAAAATTAAAATCATTATCATAAGAGTAAAAGAGCAAGTGAGAAATTACTCAACCAAAATTGATAGGTAGATAACATTTATTAATGAGAACCTTTAAACTGTTGTACTAACACCAAATACCACTTTTGCTATCTGGATAATCCAGCACTTCATTATATAATTATGTGTTTATGAATTTCATTTTTTCCCCTGGTCTTCTCAATCCATTCTGGAATTTATGATTTCACACCTTTATTTGAAAATTTGATCAAGTTGAAGTGAAGCTGTGCTAGACCATAGATCTTCGTTTCATTTATCTTGGAGTGTTCATTTTGATGGCTATACAGGTTTCCAAGTGGCATATAGTTAATATGGTGTTAGTGAACATAATTTTTATAGACCTTCGGCACATGATTTTTGGGGCAATGTGGTCGGTATTACAACTGTGCCACATTACTTTCCCAGAAAAAAATCCTATACCCATTTAAGGCTAGAACTCGGAAACCGTCGATCAGGATTGAACCCGACCTCTTGTTCTTTGTAATCCAGTTCACTAACCACTGAGCTATTGCGGCTCCCGTTTTCTCTGTATATTGTATTCTTAATAGTACTGTAACAGACTCTCAGGTTTTATCTAATCAGTGCCATAGCCACCTTCATTAATAGTTTCCTTATGCCCTTGGTAAGATGGATCATTAATTTCATTTCCATTACTTTATCATTATTAAGTGATGTTGTAATAACATTTTTCATTGTACAGGAGTCTAAAGACAAAACTACAAGTTCTGTGAAAGGAAAGATGGCCAGATTGTTGAAAGATGAAAAGTTCCGTGTTCACCTGGTCAGCTATATTGCCAGGGCACAGACTGATAAAGTGAGTTTTTGTTATCCAACAATAGTTTGATATTCAGCATTGTAGGATTAATTATTACATCTCATTTGCTTTATTTCTCTGTAATTGGATAAGAGATTTCTACTTCTTCTATTTTGTGCTGTAAACTGACAATTTACATTCAAGTCTTTATATTTAGGTAATCTAACCATTTACTTATTGTAAATGGTAAATCTAAAATGTTTATGCTATTAATTTGATAAAAGAGTAGTGTTATATTTTGTTAAAACAATTTTATTATTAATACTTTAAACAAATAAATTAAGAGACATGTATTCACATCTCGTTTGTTTTGAATTCGTTCCATTCTATACCAAGTATTTTCCTTAGACATTTATTTTCGAATGCGTTCAACTTTGTTTCTATATCTCTTGTTGTTTTCCAGCTTTCACACGCATACGTAAGGGTTGATAGTACATTTGATTTGAATAGCCTAAGTTTTGTGTTTGTGCTAATGAGTTTTGATTTCCACAACTTTTCAAGGCTTCTGAAAGACATTGCTGCTTTAGCCAGTCTGATTCTAATTTCTTTGCTCGTATCCCCTTCTCGATCAATGTGACTTCCAAGATAGATGAAGTGATCGATCTCTTCTACTGGTTTGTTTTCCATGTATATTTTGTCACTTGTTGGAATTAAACTTTTCATGACTTTAGTCTTTTCATGATTGACCTCAAGCCCAATTTTGCTGGCTATTGATGATAGTTCATTTGTGTTTTCCTGCATCGTTTTTATCTGATTGCTGATGAGAACTATGTCATCAGCAAAGTCCAGGTCCTCCAAATGGTCTCCTTGTATCCATTCGATGCCTTTATTACCAGTGCAGCATTTCTTCATTATGAAGTCCATAACAATTCCAAATAACAAGGGCGATAAAATACATCCTTGTTTAACCCCAGTTTCTATTGGGAAACATTCGCTCAGTCCTTCCTCTGTTCGAACTGCACATGTGTAACCATCATACATGTCTTTGATAATATTTATGATTTTTGATGGTAAGCCATATTGCTTCAGAATTTTCCACAAAGAATCTCTATGAATACTATCAAATGCTTTTTTGAAGTCGATGAAGTTAAGTACAAAAGGTTTTTGCTTTTCAATGTGTTCCTCCAATATAAGTCGTAGAGTGAAAATGTGGTCAAGACAGCTTCTCCCTTTTCTAAACCCAGCCTGTTCTTCACGCATTACTGTATCTATTGAATCCTTTATTCTATTTAGGATGATTTTACAGAATAATTTTGAGGCAACTGACAAAAGTGTCACGCCTCTCCAATTGTTACAATCTCTAAGATTGCCCTTTTTTGGGATCTTAACAATGATTCCTTTTTTCCATTTATGAGGCGTCTTCTCTTTTTTCCAAATGATGTTGAACATTTTTTGGAGATGTATTAAATTATGGCTATCAATTGCCTTGAGGATCTCAGCTGTTAACTTATCCTCTCCAGCAGCCTTGTTATTGGTCATTAGCTTTAAGGTGGTTTCTATTTCACTCAAGGTGAAGTCATCTAAATTTACATCTAATTCTGCTGCTGGTGTTTCAGCTTCAAAATCTATTAAACTGTGAGGTAGTGGACGGTTAAGAATTTCTTTGAAGTGTTCCGCCCAACGGGCTTTTATGTCTGCGCTTGTTGTTAACATTAATCCAGATTTGTCTAGAATTGGTGTTCCACTGGATGTATAGGTGTTTGTCAGCATCTTTTGTACAGTATAAAGAGTTCTGCTGTCTCCTGTAATTGCAGCTGTCTCTGCTTTCTCTGCCAAGTTGTCTATATAAGCTCTTGTATCTCTTCTTGCCGAACTTTTCACTTTGTTGTCTAATTCTTTGTATGTTGCTTTTGCCAGAACCTTTCCAAGATCTGTCTTTACATTAGTCATGGCTCTCTTCGCTTCTCTTCTTTCTTTGATGTATTTCCATGTGGTGTCTGAGATCCCAGGTAAAAGAAAAAGAGGAAGACCCAGGGAGACACTGAGAAGAACATTGATGAGAGAGGCAAGAGCAGCAGGAATCGGCTCCCTCAATGAGATAGAACTGCTTGCACAGAACAGAGACAGATGGCGAGATTTGATAAAATATCTTTAAAAGAAAACTGCTAGAACAAAAATTCATATAGGAGAAGGTGTATCTTGGTCTACGCCCTATGGGCCGGTTACGGCTCGAAAGGTCAATAGATAGATAGATAGATTCACATCTAGTTTAGTAGGCATTTATGCATTAATAGAGACATGTTCCCATTTTTTTTTAAATTAAAGAAATTGATGGAAAATTATAAGGAGAAAAAGTACGCCATTCTCAGCCCAGAAATAGAGAACCAATTTCGACAACTGCACCAAGATCTCCGGAACAAATTCAGGTGAGTTTAATTGGGAGAGTTATATGATAATGTTCTTGAGAAATTGGAACAAATATATATTCAGTACATTTAGGGAAAGGTACACAATCATTAAAGGTCAGGAGAAATTCAAGTCCTGTAAGTGATATAGACTGTTAGAGATTACATTCAACTATAAATGACCTTTATGTTAGTATGGCTACTTTAGTGCAAAGATGCTGTTCAGAATGATGCAGCTTTACTTATGGTTATGGTTGTCTTTTGTTTTCTGTTTCTCCAATTTTCCCCACTTATAAATGTACTCAAATTCCTAATAACATTTGCTCTATCATATATTATGTTCGAAATAGATTACAAGTGAGATTTGAAAGTAACATTAATATATAATAGTCTCTATAAACTGTCAATTTTTATTTAAATGAAACGTGTCGAACAGGAAGTATGAATGCAGATATTAATTGTATTAATTAAATCAAGAACTATCAAGTGCCACCTCTCCACCCATCTATAGTTGATCAAACCAATCTTAAAGAAAATAATATGAGGTCAGTTCTTACTATATATTTTGTACAAGAAACATTTTTTTCTTTTCTTAGCTCACCAAAGCATTCTGAAACTATACCTCTACCTTCCTCAATTGGTGAGTTGCTGGAGCAGTATGAGGTGAAAAGCACAATGGATATCTTATACAGGAGCCCTAAAATATCTAAGGCTATCCTTTGTACAGATGACATTAAAGAAATAGTTGTATATGAACTTTTAGAGGTAAGAGGATTAAATTGTATTATTTCTGTTCATGAAGACTATTTGTATAACCTAATGTAATAGTTAAAAGACACAGGACCACCAATAATGCAGAGTGAAATGGAGGAGGAAATTCCACACATGAAAAGAGGCAAAGCTCCAGGTCCTGACAATATAACAATAGAAGAGATAGATGCATTAGGAGAGCTGGGTGTACAAGTCATAACAAAACTACTCAATGACATAAATAACAGTGTACACATACCCGAAGATCTACTAAAATCTATCTTTAGTAGCCATACTGAAGAAGTCAGGCGCCACTGATTTTGAAGACCATCACACTATTAGTCTCATGAGCCACATGACAAAAATATTACTAAGAATCATCATGAGACATGCAAGGAACAAAATAAAACTAGAAATAAGTGAGGAACAATTGTGGATTTGTGGAAGGAAAGGGCACCAATAATGCATCCTGAGAACATTGATAGAAATAACTAAAGAGGTAAAGAAAGATCTACATATATATGTGCTTTATAGACTACACAAAAGTATGACAAAGTAAAACATGTGAAAAAAATCAATATGCTGGAGAAATTAAACAATAATGGAAAGGATCTGAGAATTTTAAAAAACATGTACTGGCAACAAACAGCAGACATTAGAATTAGCAACCAAACAGGACAGTTCCAATATATAAAACAAGTATTCAGACAAGGCTGTATTCTGTCGCCAGATTTGTTTTCACGTTACAGTGGAAATATTATGAGATCAATAGTACACAAAAAAGGAATTGAGGTCAACAGTCACAACATAAACAATTTGTGATATGCGGATGACACAGTCTTAATAGCAGAGACAGTGAATGAACTACAAGAAATGATAGACATAATAGTAAATGAAAGCAACAAGAAGGTTTCAGTCTGAATAGTAAGAAAACAGAAGTAATGGTTATATTGAAGAAACAATCATCACCATCATGCAGCATAAAAATAAAGAGGATAAATCTGAAACAAGTGCAACACTTCAAATACTTGGGCACAATAATAACATCAGATGGAAGATGCTTCACAGAAATAAAAAGCATAATAGCTCATGCTAAAATAGCATTTCAGAAAATGAAAAATGTCTTATGCAACAAGTCTATGTCAATAGAAGTGAGAAAGAGAGTTCATCGGTGCTATATAGAACTAATTCTGACCTATGGAAGTGAAACATGAACAGTAGAAACAAACAAGTGAAAAGACAATTGGAGGCCACAGAGATGGGATTTCTCAGAAGAATGTTGAAAGTTCTCTGGACAGCTAAAGAGACCAATGAGGACATTTTCAAAGAGGCCAACACAAAAAGGAGAGCTCCTAAAAACATAATAAAAAAAACAATCAACATTTTTTGGGCACGTCATAAGAAGAGGAAAGTTGGAATACTTGGTTACAACTGGCAAAATAAAAGGAAAGAAATATCGCAGATGATAAAGAGAAAAGATACTAGATGACTAGCTTGGTGTCATGGCATGGAAAACAATAAACAGCAGAATTGATACGATGCACTGTGGATAGAAAATTGTGTGGAAGGACATGATCACCTACGCCAACCAGTATGGCACAAGATGATGATGATGTAATAGTAAGAATGAGATTCATGTTAGATATTTTCATTCACTTAAGACTAAATCTGTTAAATCTAAGAAAGTATAATCATTTAATTTAAATTAATGCAGGTTAAAATTATCATAAGCACCATTTCACCACAACTACCAAGGTTCAAGAGAGAAAAATAATACAAAGAGAAACTACAGAATTATTATGTAGAAGTGTGATATGTCTGGAGGAATTGATTTCATGAACCCGGAACTGGTTGAGACAATTTTTATAATATAACCTTGGACATATAAAACCAGATATGCATTTTATACAATTTTTCTCTTCTTATCTTGTTTTTGCTGATCTTAATGTCAGTTGCAGATTTTATTTTATTATTACATTTGTGAATTATATATAATCTTACCTAACATACATTTTACACATATAATTTTCCATTTTCACTCATACACTCAAAAAATGTAATTATTTTGATTGTGCAGACTGTTTCACTAATTTTGACATATTTGATATTTTTCCTTTTCCGCTTGTATAACATTATTATCTGAAATACAACAGGTTATTTCAACCTTGAATGCTGGCTAGAAGAAATCTGGAAATCTATTTGCATAAATGAATTTAGTGTCATTCTCTTTTATAGTTATAGGTTTCTAAAACTCTCACAAATTAGTAATTAAATTCACTAATTCTTTCCGATACTATATTTTTCATGTCACTTGTACTGAAGATATAATATGTGGGCATGCAGATAAGCACAAATATCAAATATGCAAAATATGAAATACTATGTGGGGCCGTGAGCATAACTGCAGAGAACATATGAAATAAACATAAATTGGTATAAACTGTTTATATATTCTGCAATATAAATTATCAAATTTTCTGTACATTTTTTAGATCTGTGTTGTGTTTTTTGGCTTGGATTTATGTGTTTAATTTGTATAGATTGTTTGTTATACTCAATGTAGGCTTTTGTTGAAACGTTGTAGTTTATTTTGTCTTTCTATTAGATTAACTGTTCCATATCATTTTATGTTTATTTTATAATATGTGGGAATACATTTTAAAAGTTTTAATTGTTTGTAAAATTTTCAGCAGTATTTCATTTGAATGAAGGCATGTTAAATTTTGTTCTTCACAATAATTAAATAAATAATATCCTTTGACATATGTCTTGAGTGGGTAGGATAATATTTCACTGTACTAGGTCACAGAATCTGAAGTTAAAGGGACCAGAGCTTCTCCTTGCTGTTATGACTTTTCTTCAACTCAGTGTGACAGGTACCCATTCTTTATCAGCTGGGTTGACTGATTTGGAGAACACAAAGCTCTGTTTGAACTCTTGTTTGCTTTATCGCTAAGCCAGTGAGTTAGCATTGCGAAGCTAACAATCTCTCAGAGCTTTTCTTTCTCCTGGCAGTTTCTACCAAGCTAGACAGGTTTGAATGGGTCAAAAAGGGACACCTTTGTTGAAAGTTTGTAACATAGGACACAAACATTTGTTGCAGAAACAACAAGAAAAGAACACCAACATGGTGTTTTCAATGTGCTGTCTGATTTGTTGGTCTGTGACTAAACAGGGGAAAGATAAGAAAGAAGTGTTTGTCAGATGTTCAACATGTTACATCTCACAGGAAAATAGCATCTCTGTCTAGCATCATCAAGTGCTGAACATTCAAATACCGATGCTGAGCAGTTTTATAGGTTTTGTATGTATTATTTCTTTAAATTCACAGTAATGTGTTATTCCTTTACAATACTGATATCCAATTAGTTTGCCTATCAGTTGTGTGTATATATATATATATATATATAAATCCTTTCAGACCTTTCTCCATGTGACGAAACCATTGTCAGGTAGAGATGTTTACTACACCCTGTCACATTTTTCTGAAGATGTTATTGACAAAGCCTACATTTCCTTGAAGGCTTGTGGCATTTTTGTACAGATGAAGGTAAGTCAAATACAGTTACACTTGTACCATTTTCTAATACTTACATCCAGAACAAATGTTCTTCCTGTACATGCCCACAGTCCTTCCCTTTACGTGTCCAAAATCCATATCCTTACGTGTCAAAAGTCTGTTTGCCTTTTTTTTTTCTCTTTCCCCGTTAACCCATAGACATATTTCTCTTCTCGTTTCTTTAGTTACTTGAATTATTTTTCCTCAATCTCTATATATTGTCTACGTTTCATTTCGCATGAGGACATCTCCAAGATCTTGGTGTGCATGTTCACTGTGTCTTTTTGTGCTATATGATCCCTTCTTTATGTTTTTCCAACCATGACTTCCAAAAGACATGTAATCCCAATGCCTCCGGGTCTACATTCGAGACTCACCTAAGTTGTTAATTTCCTGTTCTGTTCTGCTCTTGTTATGTCTGCTCTTGCCCTCTAACATTTCTCATCCTATTTTACCTGGCTATTTAAATCACTGTAAGTTATGGTTATGGTTAGTCCAAGGCCCCGGTATCACTGCAAACGAATTAAAATCCATGCTTGCTCAACCACCCGTGCCAGTGGAATCATGCGAATTAAAACTCATCTCATTGAAGGATCCAAACAAAGAAAGGCAGCTGCAGTCCCAAGCTGCACCGAAAGTGAATGCATCTGAACTGTCCTTCATCATATGATATCATCATTCATTGTAAGCAATAGGAATATGGAAACACGATCTGGATGAAAAACACAGCCTACAGTGTGCACAAAGCACTAAACTCAGTAGTTCTGGCAGCAAGCCGAACTTGGAATATGAGGAAATTGCAACAAGGAACACTTTTGAGACTGAGCCTCAATGGTCCACCTATCCACCATATTGGCCGGAAGTCAAAGAAAATCACCGTAAGGAGATGTTTAATATAAAATAGATGATTTTAGATGTTGCACGTGCGCAACTCCCACTAATTTACATCTTTAATTGTTTAATTTTCTTTCCCAGAAATGTGCATTATATAGCTACATGCATATCCATATCTAAAGTGCTTTCATTCTATCTTGTAACTGCTTTTTCATTGTTCATGCTCTGTGCTATACAGTAATTAAAATTAAAAAATTAATCAAATATCTGTAAAATCGTTTAATCTCTTGTTTAACTTTAGGCTATACAGTGTCCCTGCAGAGGGGTGGCTTTTACATTGTTTGAATTTTAATAACCCAAACAAAAATAACTAAAATATGATTTTTTTAAAGTCACAAAGATGTTCAAAACATCATTGAAGATGTTCAAAACATCACTGATGATATTCTAATATTGAAGATGTTCAAAACATCACTGATGATGTTCTAATATTGAAGATGTTCAAAACATCACTGATGATGTTCTAATATTGAAGATGTTCAAAACATCACTGATGATGTTCTAATATTGAAGATGTTCAAAATGTCCTCGTTGGCCTATCCACCTCTCAACAAATGTTTCATTCAGAAATTGTCGCACGTCTCGATGGTCATGTGATGGTGCACTGTCTAGTTGAAAAAAACAATCTTCATTTAGGTAGAGTTGGTGAACAGCTGGCAGAATTGTTTCCTACAGCATGTTCAGCTACACAGCACCTGTCACTGTTCCTTCCAAAAAGTTGTTATTAACATTATAACAGTGTAAATACAATGGGTGTAATACCTACCACATTACCCCACAAATCATGTCTACAGTCTGTAAAAATTATGTCACTAACACCATATTCCCTATACGCCTATTGGCGTAACAGGGCTCTTTACTTTTTTACTTTTAGGATCAATTATAGAATATTTTTGAATAATTTATTTTTTGCACCAAAGGTTCTCATCTGTTTATTTTTCTGCTTGCACAGAAATCTGAGAAAGACACAAATCAGATCATAGACAGAAGTGGAGATGCACATCATTCTGTAAGCAAGCATGCATTACTTAACAGTCATAAAAGCACCTTAAGGTATGTATACTTGCTTCACTACTTTTATGCTTTGAGAAACTGCAGTGGCTGAGTGGTTGGTGCTTTCACTATTGATCTTCAGTTCCTAGATGTGACAATTATTGTTTCATGACAGGGGTACAGAGCTCATTCAACCTCTGAGTGAAAATGGCACCAGAATTTTTTTTCTCAGAAAGTAGAGTGGCTTTGTGTGATATGAACCAAAGAACCCACATAATGTGGCAATGGTCACTGAAAAATATAGGCACTATCTTATCTATAATACCGTGTTTTCCAGTATACCTTATGAACACTATCTATAATACCATATTTCTCAATATGCCTTATGTGCACTATCTTCTTATCTATATTACCATATTTCCCAATATGCCTTATGTTCACTATCTTACCTATAATACCATATTTCCCAGTATACCTTATGAACACTATCTTACCTATAATACCATATTTCCCAGTATACCTTATGAACACTATCTTACCTATAATACCATATTTCCCAGTATACCTTATGAACACTATCTTATCTATAATACCTTATTTCCCAGTATACCTTTAAGAACACTATCTTATCTACAAAACCATATTTCCCAGTATGCCTTATGTGCACTATCTTATCTATAATACCATATTTCCCAATATGCCTTATGAGCACTATCTTATCTATAATACCATATTTCCCAATATGCCATATGTGCACTATCTTATCTATAATACCATATTTCCCAATATGCCTTATGAGCACTATCTTATCTACAAAACCATATTTCCTCATAGCATATAGACTCACTATGTCTATATATATATCTGACACGGCAGAAAGATCAGAACACAACACAACGAGCCGTCAATAAACGTTGCGAGAATACCAGACCCAAGGGTTGACCACGAAAAAGATGGATCGATGGAATATTAGCACTAGGAAACATAACAGCAGCAGAGGCGAACAGAAGAGCAAAAAGACCGCAAATTATATCTCCCCTTGACGCTGAAAGGCAAATGAGGAAGGAAAGAAGAAGAAGAAGATAGACTCATTCTCTATAAATGAACAGCACGCCCAGAATAGAGACGATTGGCGGGAAACTCTATAAGGTCTGTGAGCCATCAAATGGCATTGGAAGGACCAAGAATCGATTTCCCAGTATGCCTTATGGGCACTATTTTATTTTTAACACCATATTTCCTATTATGCTTTGTTCTTCTTCTTCTTTTTAATCCTCTGAACTCCTGTTGGAGCATAAGGCTTTCACGAGAAATCATCAACCAATCTTCTCTGGAGCAAGCACGAACAACTCTCACCAGGAACTGCCAGCCTCTTTTATTTCATCATGTGCGGTTCGTCGCCCTGTCCCAAATGGTCTGCTTCTTCTTCTTTGTTTGGCTGGTGGTGTCCATGTTAATAATATGCCTTATTATTTTGAGAGAATCCTTACTTTATTCTTTACCTCACATTTTCGTGAAGTATGTTTTAGATGCACATATATAACTCAGTGCAGCAGATGAATAGAAGAGAGAGAAAGTGATACATTTTTATATTTAAACAGCATTTTTGACAGTTCTCGAGTGTGTATAAAATGAAAGTAAAAACACACAATTAATTTAGTTGGTTATTTAACAGAAACAATTTCATCACGTTGAAAATATTCCCTGAGGTACTCAGTAGCCCCCAACTGATGGCAAAAGCTTGTATGCTGATGGTTTCACTATTTTACTGTTTAAACACACTTCTAAATTGTCTCAACCTACTAGTGCCACACATGATTTCTAACTCATGCAGTTTTCTCATAAATATGTTATAGAAAATCATATTTAAAATGAGTTATGTTCATATTTATTTGTTATTATTCTATAGTGTAAATATTTGTTGGTATGCTTTATTCATGTGTTTCTACAATTCACAGACATAGAGATGCATTGAAGACACGATACCCAGGTGATCTATTCTCAAATCTGAAGGCACAAATCAACGAGCTAGGGAAGATAGAATCAACAGAGCTAGCAATCTCGTCAACCACTGGAATGGTTCAAATTAAATCATCACTACAAAGCAATATTGAGCAGCCAGGGCAATCAGAACTACCATCAGAGATTCCTGATTCTGAAGACTTGATGGACATAGAATTGCCGATGGAAACAGAGCCCAATACTTCTAAGACACAGCATATAAGTCATGTTGAGATGATGCCTGTTCACCAAGATCTGCAAGAAAATCAGGTTTCTGTTTGTGGTGCTGATATTGCACATTGTGACAATGATGAAGGCAGAGATGCTAATTATAGAGAACTTGACTTGAAACATTTTCATGGTGCCTCTGTCCTGACTGTTATATCACTTCTGGCTATGGATTTAGTAAGTTATGCTCTTCAATATATGAAGTTACAAAAATATATCTTAATTTTAGTATAAAAAAGGCTTTAGCACATTTTTGTAGTGCTATTTTTGAGGTGTACAAATCTTTATTTTGGATTTTTAAGTTTAGCCTGTCACATATTTTTTTGTAACAAGCTTCACAAGACTGAATCTGTTGTCATCATTTGGTCCTGGTTTCTAACGGTAGGGAGAGAGTTTATTTGGATGTTACCAGCAATGAGGACATTGTTTCTGGTCAGGGAAGGCAATAATGGGGAGATTACAGCAGGTATTTCATTGAAAACACAGATTCTGTTTCCAGAGAATGCAATGAGAAGCAAGGCAGAGTAATGGGGAGACTAAAGCAGGTATTTCATTGAAAACACATATTCTGTTTCCAGAGAATGCAATGAGAAGCAAGGCAGAGTAATGGGGAGATTACAGCAGGTATTTCATTGAAAACACAGATTCTGTTTCCAGAGAATGCAATGAGAAGCAAGGCAGAGTAATGGGGAGATTACAGCAGGTATTTCATTGAAAACACAGATTGTGTTTCCAGAGAATGCAATGAGAAGCAAGGCAGAGTAATGGGGAGATTACAGCAGGTATTTCATTGAAAACACAGATTGTGTTTCCAGAGAATGCAATGAGAAGCAAGGCAGAGTAATCATAAGTCATTGAAGTACAAATAACAAGGAGTAAGCTATTGAAACTTTCAAACTGATGGCTGCTTGTCATCTGCTGCAAGAAACTGTGCACCTCTCAGCATGCCTTAAGTGCAATGAGATCAGTTTTGCTATTTATTTAGCATAAAATAAGCAAACAGAAAAAAAATACAGAAACAACCCAAACATAGCAAAGAGACACACTCATGTGGATGTAGAATAGTGGCTGTGACTATCATCATAATATAAAAATTGAGTGTTAATTCATAAATTGAAACCTTTCAGTCATCAAATTATCAAAAATACTTTGGACAACCAACTGGAAAACATAACACCAGCAAATAAACTCACTAACCCATTCAGCTACAAACATTCTGACTCTGTGCTGTGCATGAGATTCAGACACTTCATTCCCTCAACAATGTTATTTATTATGGGACAGCCAATAACTTTGTATGCAAGTGTATGCTTTGTATATTTATAATACAAACAAATCTTTAAAATAATAAAATACACCTTAGTATGAGAAGCTGTAAAGAACAACCACCTCACAGCTGCCATGTCAAGTTAAACAAAAATAGAAATACTCTGAAAATGTGATTTCTAAAACAACAAATTCATTTCATGCAGCAATGATAATTTTAATTTCTGGTCTGTTGATACAGTTGAGAATGAAGCTAGTTATACCAGATGAAATGGTGAAACTTGATGAAGAGGGCAAAAGACAGCTGAGCTTCAAACAGCCCAAAGATGAACAGCAACGGAAGAGAAAACATAATCTCATTGCTGACAGTGATGAAGACTCTAATGATACATGGCCAGCCTCAGGTACACAATGTCTTTCATGTCTCACTGCTTTCATTATAACTTCAGTGCTCATTTTGCTGGCAACTCTTTTTCCAACATTTGTTGTGTAAGTAAATATAAGAAAACTATAACTTATAAAAATATTAACTTTTTTTACCTAGTACCCAAAATTTACAATAATATGCTGTTAGTTTACAATAATATGCTGTTAGTTTACAATAACATGCTGTTAGTCTAATCTTAGAAGAGGACCACAGACCATCCAAATACGTTGCAAGGGCCACACACAGCTTGTGAGGTGGACCATGCTGACTTTAGAGATTCATTGCAACCAAACTGATGCTGAGATGTCAGAGACATCATCCTTAAATAATAAAAGGAGAGCACTGTCATACCCCATGATATATAGGGAATATGGTGTTAGTTCCCATATATTTTTTTATAACCGACCCACTCTTGGGTAATGCAGTCAGTATTCTGCCAGGGGTAGCCTTTCTTTCCCAGAAAAGTTTGGTACCCATTAAAGGCTGAGTGATCCTAGAAGCCATCAGCTGGGAACTACCTTACGTAACCTATTGGTCTCAGCAGATCAGTTCACTGACTATTGCTGTACTGCAGCTCATTGTCATATAACTATTGATGAGTAGTTGAAAGTAAAACTCTTCCCACTTAATGTTTAATACAGCATATCAGTGAATAGTGGTGAATAAATACTATTTTAATTGTCACCATCATAGGAAGTGACAAGTTCTTTAGATTGAAGAAAGCTCCTAAAGTTGAACTACTTGTATTCTTGTGATAGGAGCCAATGAGATTAACCAATTTTTCAAAAGACTGTTGGCATTTATAATTAATTTCAGTCAACCTTTAATATGGTAGCACCTGACCTGACATATACAAGAATAGTTATGTGTGTTCTACAAACTTAATTCTGTCACTGTATTTGTGCACATTATGAAATTGTAATCAGAGGAGGTAATTAGAACAATGTCACGATGTAACTACCCAGGATCTGGTTATTTCTCTTAGTAATATTCATTTGTACTAAATTGTATTTGAACTAAATTTTTCTTGTTATACACAGAAGCAAGTCAAAGAGTTGAAGTGTACCTTTGGAATAAAAAAAACATGTTTTATTAGTTATTAAGGAGTTATTAACCTGTAAGGTTTAAGTTGCTTGCTGTTTGAACTACCATACATGCTTTTTTACTGTTTGCTGTTTTGGTGAGCATTAGTTCTAAAACCTCTTTCAACCACCACCCATATCATTCAATAACTTAATCCAATCTATTTCTCTTCTTCCTTTCAGCTCCCTGTGAGGCATAGGTCTCCAACGAACAATTTCCAAGCCTTTCTGTTTCTTGCCATATTTTTAAGATCGTTCCACATCTTTCCCATTCTCTTCATCTCTGCTTCCACCTGACTTCTCCAAGTATATTTTGGTCTTCCTCTTTGTCTACTCCCCTGGGGATTTCAAAAAAGGGCTTGCTGTGTAATACTTTCAGTTGGCTTCTGCAATGTATATATTATCCAGCATCATTATCTTTGTCATTTCTCTTGGTCCTCTGGTATTTGACTGGTCTCTCTCATAATTCTATGTTAGTAATTTTGTCCTGTGTAATACTTTCAGTTGTCCATAATTTAATACATCTCCAAAAAATGTTCAACATCATTTGGAAAACAGAGAAGACGCCTCATAAATGGAAAAAAGGAATCATTGTTAAGATCCCAAAAAAGGGCAATCTTAGAGATTGTAACAACTGGAGAGGCGTGACACTTTTGTCAGTTGCCTCAAAGTTATTCTGTAAAATCATCCTAAATAGAATAAAAGATTCAATAGATACAGTAATGCGTGAAGAACAGGCTGGGTTTAGAAAAGGGAGAAGCTGTCTTGACCACATTTTCACTCTACGACTTATATTGGAGGAACATATTGAAAAGCAAAAACCTTTTGTACTTAACTTCATCGACTTCAAAAAGCATTTGATAGTATTCATAGAGATTCTTTGTGGAAAATTCTGAAGCAATATGGTTTACCATCAAAAATCATAAATATTATCAAAGACATGTATGATGGTTACACATGTGCAGTTCGAACAGAGGAAGGACTGAGCGAATGTTTCCCAATAGAAACTGGGGTTAAACAAGGATGTATTTTATCGCCCTTGTTATTTGGAATTGTTATGGACTTCATAATGAAGAAATGCTGCACTGGTAATAAAGGCATCGAATGGATACAAGGAGACCATTTGGAGGACCTGGACTTTGCTGATGACATAGTTCTCATCAGCAGTCAGATAAAAACGATGCAGGAAAACACAAATGAACTATCATCAATAGCCAGCAAAATTGGGCTTGAGGTCAATCATGAAAAGACTAAAGTCATGAAAAGTTTAATTCCAACAAGTGACAAAATATACATGGAAAACAAACCAGTAGAAGAGATCGATCACTTTATCTATCTTGGAAGTCACATTGATCGAGAAGGGGATACGAGCAAAGAAATTAGAATCAGACTGGCTAAAGCAGCAATGTCTTTCAGAAGCCTTGAAAAGTTGTGGAAATCAAAACTCATTAGCACAAACACAAAACTTAGGCTATTCAAATCAAATGTACTATCAACCCTTACGTATGCGTCTGAAAGCTGGAAAACAACAAGAGATATAGAAACAAAGTTGAACGCATTCGAAAATAAATGTCTAAGGAAAATACTTGGTATAGAATGGAACGAATTCAAAACAAACGAGGAAATTAGAGAAATCGCCAATCAACCACTAATATCTTCAGTAATAAAGAAAAGACGATGGTCATACGTTGGACATGTGATGAGAAGAGATAATAATCGAATAGCAAAGCAAGCCCTCATATGGGAAACAACAGGTAAAAGAAAAAGAGGAAGACCCAGGGAGACACTGAGAAGAACATTGATGAGAGAGGCAAGAGCAGCAGGAATCGGCTCCCTCAATGAGATAGAACTGCTTGCACAGAACAGAGACAGATGGCGAGATTTAATAAAATATCTTTAAAAGAAAACTGCTAGAACAAAAATTCATATAGGAGAAGGTGTATCTTGGTCTACGCCCTATGGGCCGGTTACGGCTCGAAAGGTCAATAGATAGATAGAATTTTGTCCTGCCATTTCCACCCATTTATTTGGTGGAAGCATCCATTAATGAAGAACAAAATTAATCCAATAGTGTTTCAAAATTACCATCACATGATTAATTGATTATATGGGGGTGGGGAAAGGGATTTAACACAGTTCCTCATTAACAAGGCTACCCTATTACAATAAGTGATCTCCATCAATGAGACTGATATGCAGTAGCTAATAGTTATGATTGGTCTGATGTAGCAGGTCAGTTCTCATTCCACTGCATTAACACTGAGATTTGCTAATCACATACATCAGTCATTGAACTTGTCTCTCACTGCTGTAGTCTGTAATATATTTACTGCTCATTTTTCACCTTTGCTTTTCCAGCATCCTTTTTCTTATCAATCCAGCCTCTCCAAGGAAGACTATTGTGCACATTTGGAACCATTGGTTAAGACTATTATTGAAATGTCTCATTGTTTACTTGATACAAATGTCAATAAATAAAAGTCCTTAAGACCCCCTATAGGGGCATAGGTCACCGACAAGGTCTCTTTAATGGGCCCTAATCTTGGACATTTTCTCTATTTCTTTCCAGTCTAGGCCAATGTTCTTAAGATTTTCCATGACTTCCCCTCGCAGTGTATTTCTGGACCTTCCTGGCTTTCTCTTCTCTGTGTGTTCCAAGGCAGTGCCTGTCTTGCTAGGCTGGCATCTGTTTTTCTTAGTGTGTGTATGATATAAATATACTATCAGTTTATTTGATATATGGGTTAGGATAATAATAACAATGTCATATTTTTTTCAGGGAAGGAAACATCCATATACCCAAGGACTGGAAGAAAGGTCAGCAATCGGGGAGTGAAATGTCCAAACATTTTTCCAAAAACTCGGACTAGAAATGAGCCTATCCCTACTGTCTCTAGTCCACATTCCACCATGGCTGAAACTGAGAGATGTCTGAGGTTTAAAGATGTAACGTTAAAAATGAGATGTTTAAAGAACTCTGCTAGTGGTGTCTTGGAAAATTTCACAGTTTGGGTGGCATCTGGATCCCTGCTGACAATAGCTCGCACTTCTCTCATTGAAAGCTTAGATTTGCTCAACTCCAAATGCTTGCTGCAGAGAAACTTTATTGTTGAACCCTTGGATATGAAATTTGCTCTGAAACAGAACATTTTTCCTACGCCAAACACTGCATCTTTCATGACAAAGAAATCTACCTTAAGTAATGTAGGTTGTTTGCAAACTAAAGAGGGAAATATGTATGTAGACACTGTAACTCCAGAGTCTAGAAGTGACTTGTCGGTGGGATCTTTATCAGCTAAAGATCCTCAAATTAGAACCAATAGCTATAACAAAGCTAGATTTTTGTTTTCCGAAGAATCTTGTCAGGATTTATTTCATCATTTGGAAAAGACCTTTAGTCCTGATATGATCAAGGATGACATGTGGCCAGTGCTTGGTCAAATCCTGCCAGCTGAGTCCTTGAAGATGGGACAGAATGTATTTAAGCAGATTGATGCCAGTGGAGAGTTGGGCATTACAGAAGCTGAGCTAGAGGTAAGTGATGCTTTCTCTGTTTATGAAAGAAGAGTAAGGACTGATGTTCTTTCTTTTACAATTATACGGACATGGCAGCACTCAGGCAGCCTCATAGTTATCAATTTATCAATAATATAGGGACTGCAATCCTCTCAACACATATTTAAATTAGCACTTATTTGCTTGAAGAAAAAATGGGTTGATTGTTGTGGGTGTTAGAATGTTCTCTGTCCTCAATATTTTCAGCAATAACTTTTTTTAAAAGTTGAACCGAGAACAGTGGTAAGTTCTGAGTATAGAAGATCATGAAAGAAGTTTTCATAGTTCCTCTCTTCTTGTTCCAGTATTCAGCCACTGTTATGAATTGTGCTGATGGTTTCATGGAGCATTCTGTCATGTGAAAGTGTTAGACTTCACTGGGATATTCTGTTTATATGTAAATTTATTCCCAGTTTTTCCCATCCTTCATTTCCTCTCAGCTTTTTCCATCCTTCATTTCTTCCTAGAGTTTTTTATTACTAGAGTGCTACATTCATGTTTTTAGGTGTGAACATTTAAAATAAATTAATTCTTAATGTCAATTTAGATACACTTTTTTTTCAAGTTTTATCGCAGTGACTCTCTTTCTTTTTGGGAGAGAGAGAGGGAGAGAGAGAATTAGTACTTATTATGGAAAATAATAGTGGTTATTAGTTTTTGAAGATGCAGAGGAGCAAGAGAGTGTAGAATCAAATTTGGGAAATGCAGAGAATACAACATAAATTTGTTTACATACATTGTTGACTATTCAGTGACATTTTGACTGCATACAAAATCAGATATTATGGAAAATAAGGGTAGATATGGCATTTTCATCTTATCTTGTGATAAAATGCTTTATAACAATGAGCAAGCAGTTGTGTACATTCAAAGTGATACGTCAGACTGCTTTGGTGTTGGCCAAGAAGTTAAACAGGAGTATCACCTCATCTATAACCAACATACATGTAGTGACTTTAGAGAATTGGATATGTATAACATGTGGAGGAATGGGAGTACTGCATCTTAATCTCGTCCCTGTTCTTGCTTGAATTTAACCCCAACCAGATATTTCACCTTGCTAATGTGATAGGGTTTAGATAAATTAAGAAAGAACAAGTAATTAGACTACATAACATTATAATACAAAAGCCAGTGATATACAGAGAGCATACCTTCATTTCGTTGTCTGTTTCTGATGTCCCTGTTTTCAGAAGACCATATGTAGGCCGAAACATCAAATATTTTGTATTGTCCTTGGTAAAACTGTCACCATATTTTGTGGGAGCATGTGTTACACTCCATTACTTGTTACCTGCTACTAACCTTACCACAGCATTGCATTTATTTGCCTGTTCCCTAATATACAGCAAAATGAGCGGAAGCAGACCTACATGAAGTCAATTTCTAAATAGTTCTACAATAAGATGTGACCATTATGGAAGGGATATTTAAGGCAGGAAAGTTGGGGCCCTGTAGAAAATTGTCAATTATATCAGGTGGTTACTGCAACCTGACTTAATGGTTGAATGTCTGCTGGTGAGGTAAGCCAGAAGCAGAAATTGCTGGCCATTGGGTCTGATACAACACAAGTTAAGAGCCAGATTTGTAAAATTACATCTTGGTGAAATATTGATTCTGGATAGATTGATCTAAGCATAGCACACCAGCATAGGTAGTGGAGTTTGAAATTATTGAAGTTACTAAAAGAAAATAACAGATGCTATGGAAGTGAGTTGACTGGAAGTCAGATAATAGGGAGATGGCAACATCTAATTTTTCATTGCAAAAAAAAAAAACAAAAAAACATTGCAGATTCGCTTAGATGGGAATTCATAGGTAATAAAGTGCCATCGACCGCACAGGCGATGAGCAGGAAGTTGTATTGGAACCATGTTGAAGACGTTGTGTCGCACGCAAAGGTGCAGACATTGTGGTGTGCCAAAAACTAGTGACACTTCACATTTAAGTCCACTTTACAAGGCGAACGATGAAGATGGGAAGTCTTTTTCTTGTGTCAAGTGCGCGAAAAATGCAGAAAACAAAAACAATTCAGATTTCACTTTCATTGATCTCACCAATGCATTGCATTCCACCAACAGAAATGGTCTTTTTAAAAATATTGTTAATATTATTGAAGGGGTAATAAAATATGTACCAAGAAAAAAAGCACCGGGAATAGATAACATACCGATAGAAATAAATAGCAGCAGCAGAAGAAACAGGAGTGACATGGATGCACAGAATATTCAATGCAACATGACACCAACAAAAAGTACCAGAAGACTGGCAACAGGCAATCATCGTACCAATATGGAAAAAGAAAGGTAACAAAAGAGACTGCAATCAATATAGAGGTATATCTCTTCTCAGCTATGTAGGTAACCTCTATGCCAAAATTGTGGAAAAAAGTCTGAGACCAATAATAGAACTACAGTTAAGCGATTCTCAAATGGGGTTCCAAAAAAACAGAGGATGTACTGACACTCTATTCACCTTAAAGCAGCTCGCAGAAAAAAGACAGAACACAATCAAAATGTGTACATAGCTGTCATTGACCAGGAAAAGCACTTGACGGAGTAAATAGAAAACAACTGTGGGAGATATAAACAACATACGGTGTAAGCCAACATCTAACCAACCTAATTAAAAGTCTCTACATCAACAGCAGCTGCACAGTCAGAACAACAGCAGGCTACATGGACTACTTAGAAGTTAGATCAGGTGTAAGACAGGGGTACGTACTATTCATTATTTTTGTCACATCATGAGAAGACGAAAGTTGGAATACTTGGTTACAACTGGCAAAATTAAAGGAAAGAGAGATCGCGGACGACAAAGAGAGAAAATACTGGATAGCTTGGTGCCATGGCATGGAAAACAATCAACAACAGAACTGAAACGATGCACTGTGGATAGAACATTGTGGAAGGACATGATCGCCTACGCCAACCAGTATGGTACATGATGATGAACATCATTTGTAGCAACAAATTTAATTAAGAGGTCGTGAACAAATTTAACTAACGACCTTTCATCCACTATTAGGAACTTCCGGTCAATATGGTGGATAGGTGGCGGGAACCGTTAAAGGCTGTGTCTGAAAAGTGCTCGTTCTTGCAGTTTCCTCATATTCTAAGTTCGGCTTACTGACAGAGCTACTGAGTTAAGTGCTCTGTGCACACAGTGAGCTGTGTTTTTCATGTGGATCATCTTTTGATATTCTGATTGCTTACGATCAATGTTGATATCGTATGACGGGGAACAGATGGCAGTCTTCACTTTCTGTGCGGTTTTGCCTATGTCTTTTGGCGTGTGTTGAGACTGCCATGATGGGGATTGCAGCTATCTTTCTTTGTTTGGGAGACGAGATATCAATTCTCATGATTCCACTGGCACGGGCAGTTGAGCAATTATATGGATTTTAATTTTAATTTACCTTTCATCCACTATTACTATTCTCCCACTTTTACCTTTCATTCACTATTACCTTTCATCCACTATTACCATTCTTCCACTTTTACCTTTCATTCACTATTATCTTTCATCCACTATTACCATTCTTCCACTTTTACCTTTCATTCACTATTACCTTTCATCCACTATTACCATTCTTCCACTTTTACCTTTCATTCACTATTACCTTTCATCCACTATTACCATTCTTCCACTTTTACCTTTCATTCACTATTATCTTTCATCCACTATTACCATTCTTCCACTTTTACCTTTCATTCACTATTACCTTTCATCCACTATTACCATTCTTCCACTTTTACCTTTCATTCACTATTACCTTTCATCCACTATTACCATTCTTCCACTTTTACCTTTCATTCACTATTATCTTTCATCCACTATTACCATTCTTACACTTTTACCTTTCATTCACTATTACCTTTCATCCACTATTACCATTCTTCCACTTTTACCTTTCATTCACTATTACCTTTCATCCACTTTTACTTTTCATCCACTATTACCTTTTACGCAAAATGTCCAAAAAGGCAAAAGAAGACTTGCTCAGCCAAAAATGTATAGAAATAGAAACTATGGAAAGCAAACAAGACTTAAAAGGAATGCACACAGAAATAAAGAGAATGACTAATAAAAATAAAAAAGCCACAGAAGGTGGATGCATTGCAGACAAAAAAGGAAAAATGCTAAAAGACAATAAGGATATAATAGATAGATGGCAGGAATACATAACCAGAACTATTTCATGATCAAAGGGACAAGAAACCAGTTATAAAATGTACATCAGGCTATAAAATCTTAAAATCTGAGGTGGAAAAGGCTATTAAAAAAAATGAAAAAGGGAAAAGCAGCAGGACCTGACAATATACATATAGAGATGATACAGGCACTAGAAGATTTTGGCATTGAAGTGATTACAGACATATGCAACAAAATATACCACACAGGATACATACAAAATGAACTAAAAACATCAACTTTCATTGCATTGCCTAAAAGGAATGGTGCAGTTGGATGCAGTGACTTTAGAACAATAAGCCTAATGAGCCATGTTACAAAAATCTTGCTAAAAGTTATACAAGGAAGGATTCAAAATAAATTCAATACTTAAGTAGATGAGCAGCAATTTGGATTTAGACAAAAGAAGCCATATTCTTCCTGAGAGCATTAATTGAAATGAAAAGTACACAGAAGTAAACAAACCTGCTTCATAGACTACACCAAAGCTTTTGATAAAATACGCCACAAACAACTTATAGAATGCCTAAAAGAGATACATCTAGATAACATGGACATACGACTATATGTAATCTATACTGGGAGCAAACAGCAATAATAAAATGTAACAAAGAGAACTCTACACTCATTGATATAAAAAGAGGAGTAAGACAGGGATGCATCCTATCACCAAGCTTGTTCAATCTATACACTGAGCAAATCTTTAAAAACATCACAGAGATGCCAGGCCTACAAATTAATGGAAAGATAATCAATAACCTTAGATATGCTGACGATACTGTACTACTAGCAGAAAATTCTAAAGATCTACAACAATTACTTAATGAAATAAACATGACAAGCAAAAAATATGGACTAGATATGAATATAGAAAAGACAAAAACTATGATCATAAACAAAGAAAATACTCAAAACCCACAAGTAAAAAAGTAAAGTACCCCCCCCCCCCGTCACGCCAAGTGGCGTATAGGGAAATATGGTGTTAGTGACCCTATATTTTACAGACCTTCAGCACATGATTTTTTGGGGTAATGTGGTCAGTATTACGCCCGTGCTGCTTTTACTTTCCCAGAAAAAATCCGGTACCCATTTAAGGCTGGGTGAACCCGGAGCCGTCGGTTGGGATCGAACCCTACCCCTTGTCCGTAGTAGTCCAGTTCACTAACCACTGAGCAATCACGGCTCCTACTAATTTTTAGGGAATTAGTAAAACCCAGGTGTCCTCGCCAGGATTACGAACCCCGGCTGTTGCCGTGGTAAGCCAACCGCCTATCGATTGCGCTAACCGGAAAACCCACAAGTGGATATCAAAATTGAAGGAATAGACCTGGAGACAGTTCAGAACTACAACTACCTTGGACATAATATAACCAGTGATGGAAAATGTACAACTGAAATAAACAAAAGAATAGGAATGGCAAAAAGTAATTTTAATGTCATGAAGAATATAGTAACATCAAAACAAATAACAGCAAGGCTAAAACTAAGAATAGCAAAATGTTACATCTTCTCAATATTCCTATATGGTGCTGAAACATGGACATTAGACAAGAAAACAGAACAGAAAATTGAAGCCTTTGAAATGTGGATATATAGAAGAATAGGTAGAATTGGTTGGAAAGAAAAGAAAACAAACGATGAAGTCTTAAAACAACTAAACATGAAAAGAGAACTACTAAGCACAATTCAAACAAGACAAATGCGATTTTTGGGCTATGTTAAAAGACACAACAGCCTACTAAACGTAATCCGGGAGGGGAAAATACAAGGTAAAAGAGGCAGAGGCAGACCAAGACTAACATGGACGAGTAACATAAGAGATGGACAAATCAGTCTATGACAACCTGCACCATCAAAGCAAGAGACAGAGCAGAATGCGGAGATGGCACCCCGTGATGATGATGATGATTACCTTTCATCCACTTTTACCTTTCATTCACTTTTACTGGATTCAAAACCTCCGTCCCGTCAACACCAATAACTATATAAAGCATGTGCACTGAGCACTTTATAAAACGTGTGCTTTGAGCGAGTATATAAAGGGAACAGGCAAATAATTGCAATGCTGCGGTAAAGCTGGTAGCAAAGAGCCAGTGGGGGTGTGCTAAACACTCCAATGTATGATGACAGCTTTACAAGGAAGGAACACAACACAATACTGACGTTTCGGCCAGTGGCCTTCTTCAGAATACAAGGACAACGACAACAAACGGTGAAGCACAATTATCTACAACTACATGTTAGATGATCAAGTGGAGGGCTCGGAAAGTAGGATGTAGAAATAAGAAAGGAGAGATAAATGAATACTACATGAGGAGAAGTAGGATGGACGTCAAGATATATAAAATGGAAAACGAGAAAGAGAAAAATAAAAATGTAACATAAAATACACTTAGCTACGAGCAGCAAGTCAGTCCTCCGTGCTTGAAACAAGTCAGAATGACTAGGAGCGTTAAAAGAACAATACCTGTGTGCAACGATCTGTCACGATGGCTACATCACTTGTGTGTGCAACGATCTGTCACCATGACTACATCACTTGTGTGTGCAACGATCTGTCACCGTGGCTACATCACTTGTGTGTTACACTGTGTGTGCAACGATCTGTCACCATGACTACATCACTTGTGTGTTACACTGTGTGTGCAACGATCTGTCACCGTGACTACATCACTTGTGTGTTACACTGTGTGTGCAACGATCTGTCACCGTGGCTACATCACTTGTGTGTTACACTGTGTGTGCAACGATCTGTCACAATGGCTACATCACTTGTGTGTTACACTGTGTGTGCAACGATCTGTCACCGTGGCTACATCACTTGTGTGTTACACTGTGTGTGCAACGATCTGTCACCGTGGCTACATCACTTGTGTGTTACACTGTGTGTACAATGATCTGTCACCGTGGCTACATCACTTGTGTGTTACACTGTGTGTGCAACGATCTGTCACCATGGCTACATCACTTGTGTGTTACACTGTGTGTGCAACGATCTGTCACAATGGCTACATCACTTGTGTGTTACACTGTGTGTGCAACGATCTGTCACAATGGCTACATCACTTGTGTGTTACACTGTGTGTGCAACGATCTGTCATCGTGGCTACATCACTTGTGTGTTACACTGTGTGTGCAACGATCTGTCACCGTGGCTACATCACTTGTGTGTTACACTGTGTGTGCAACGATCTGTCACGATGGCTACATCACTTGTGTGTTACACTGTGTGTGCAATGATCTGTCACCATGACTACATCACTAGTGTGTTACACTGTGTGTGCAACGATCTGTCACCATGACTACATCACTAGTGTGTTACACTGTGTGTGCAACGATCTGTCACAATGACTACATCACTTGTGTGTTACACTGTGTGTGCAACGATCTGTCACCGTGGCTGGCTACATCACTTGTGTGTTACACTGTGTGTGCAACGATCTGTCACCGTGGCTACATCACTTGTGTGTTACACTGTGTGTGCAACGATCTGTCACCATGGCTACATCACTTGTGTGTTACACTGTGTGTGCAACGATCTGTCACCATGGCTACATCACTTGTGTGTTGCACTGTGTGTGCAACGATCTGTCACCGTGGCTACATCACTTGTGTGTTACACTGTGTGTGCAACGATCTGTCACAATGGCTACATCACTTGTGTGTTACACTGTGTGTGCAACGATCTGTCACCGTGGCTGGCTACATCACTTGTGTGTTACACTGTGTGTGCAACGATCTGTCACCGTGGCTACATCACTTGTGTGTTGCACTGTGTGTGCAACGATCTGTCACCGTGGCTACATCACTTGTGTGTTACACTGTGTGTACAATGATCTGTCACCGTGGCTGGCTACATCACTTGTGTGTTACACTGTGTGTGCAACGATCTGTCACCATGGCTACATCACTTGTGTGTTACACTGTGTGTGCAACGACCTGTCACCATGGCTACATCACTTGTGTGTTACACTGTGTGTGCAACGATCTGTCACCGTGGCTACATCACTTGTGTGTTACACTGTGTGTGCAACGATCTGTCACCATGGCTACATCACTTAGATTAAGTGTGTGTGCAACGATCTGTCACCATGGCTACATCACTTAGATTAAGTGTGTGTGCAACGATCTGTCACCATGGCTACATCACTTAGATTAAGTGTGTGTGCAACGATCTGTCACCATGGCTACATCACTTAGATTAAGTGTGTGTGCAACGATCTGTCGCCATGGCTACATCACTTAGATTAAGTGTGTGTGCAACGATCTGTCACCATGACAACATCACTTAGATTAAGTGTGGGTGCAACAATCTGTCACCATGGCTACATCACTTAGATTAAGTGTGTGTGCAACGATCTGTCACCATGGCTACA
This sequence comes from Megaustenia siamemsis, assembly GCA_032433765.1. Lineage (NCBI taxonomy): Eukaryota > Metazoa > Mollusca > Gastropoda > Stylommatophora > Ariophantidae > Megaustenia > Megaustenia siamemsis. The sequence goes on along the minus strand of JAVIAB010000125.1, from coordinate 2,290,607 downwards.
TCACTTAGATTAAGTGTGTGTGCAACGATCTGTCGCCATGGCTACATCACTTAGATTAAGTGTGTGTGCAACGATCTGTCACCATGACAACATCACTTAGATTAAGTGTGGGTGCAACGATCTGTCACCATGGTTACATCGCTTAGATTGTGTGTGAACGATCTATCACAGCGGCTACGTCACTTAGATTAAGTGTATGTGAACGATCTGTCACCATGGCAACATCTCTTAGATTGTGTGTGAACGATCCAACACAGCGGATCCGTCACTTAGATTAAGTGTATGTGAACGATCAGTCACCATGGCTACATCACTTACGTTAAATGCATGTGAACGATCTATCACAGCGGCTACGTCACTTAGATTAAGTGTATGTGAACGATCTGCCAACAAAGTTTTATCTGGGATAACGGTTTACCGCGCTAATTAACCCACTTTTTAAAAAAAAGTCAAAACACTTGGTTGATTAATGCAGGTTCTGTTACATTTTGATATGTATCCAAGTGATAACAAAAAGAAAAAAACCTCAGTTGACCTGCTGTGTTATAATCAACTAATCTTACTCATTATTCTTTCCATTTGCTTTAGGCGAAACTGGCCTCAACCTTGTACTACTTCAAACAAACTCTAAGATTGCTGATCAGAGCTGACGCAGTGAGTTCAATTCTTTGTAAACCTGTCATTTACTGAGTCATGTTTATGTTCTTTTTCCTTTTATAACATTGTTTCACGTGTAACGTTTTCATTTTTTTGTTACAAATTGTTGAGGAACTTTCTGTCAACCATTACACGATATCCTGATGTTTATTTAATTGGTATTCTTAATGAGTGCCTTACTGGCTGACGAATATTTTGTGCTTACAAACAATTAACAGTAGATAATTGATCTCACTGATAAAGGGAATGTCTTTTAAAAAAAAACAAAAACTAAAACTATGCTTTTTTGCTTCTGCATTATTTTGTAAGTATATTTTTAGTGGTTGTAGTAGTCTTTTAGTTTTTGTTGTAGTCTATTAGTGCTTTTTGTATTTTTTTAGTGGTTGTTGTTGTCTATTAGTGGCTGTTGTAGTCTTTTGTAGTGAAATTGTGGTTTTACAGAAGAATATTGAGAATACCATGAACTGCTAAGAAGAGAAATGAAAATGTTCTGAAGACACCAAAACAAAAAGAGAACCAATTTTCAATTTTTGGACGAAATAATCACCATTTTTTTGCCTTATAATGAGAAGAGAAGCTGGAATATATTGTGACAATTGTGAGAATTAAGGGACGAAGAGATAGAGGGAAACAAAGAGTAAAGATACCAGACAACTTAAGAGAATGGTTTGGCTGAAGGTCAATAACTGAAATGAAAGCTGCTGAGATCGAGAGTTGTGGAGAGGCATTATCACCCACGCCAGCTGCCTTGGCATTTGATCATGATGAGTAGTCTTTAGTAGTTGTAGTCTTTTTGTGATTGTCGTAGTCTTTTAATGGTTGTTGTAGTCTTTTATTTTTTTGTAGTAGTCTTTATGTGAATGTTGTAGTCTTTTCGTGAATGTTATAGTCTTTTCGTGAATGTTGTAGTCTTTTCGTGAATGTTGTAGTCTTTTCGTGAATGTTGTAGTCTTTTCGTGAATGTTGTAGTCTTTTCGTGAATGTTGTAGTCTTTTCGTGAATGTTGTAGCCTTTTCGTGAATGTTGTAGTCTTTTTGGGAATGTTGTAGTCTTTATGTGAATGTTGTAGTCTTTTCGTGAATGTTGTAGTCTTTTCGTGAATTTTGTAGTCTTTTCGTGAATGTTGTAGTCTTTTCGTGATTGTTGTAGTCTTTTCGTGAATGTTGTAGTCTTTTCGTGATTGTTGTAGTCTTTTCGTGATTGTTGTAGTCTTTTCGTGACTGTTGTAGTGCTAGTTACGGCTAGAGTAATAATAGCGCAGGTGTGAAATAGTTATAATTTGTGAATAAAGAAAAGCCCACAATCACCGTTTGTGAAAACATGTTGATGTATGATTGATGACTGCATTCATGACTTGCCTACAAGCAGCAAACATTAATATATTTCTCTTCTCCACCGCACGTGCACGGGCGGGTAAACCGCACGTGGCCGCGCTCGCTACCGTTTGACTTCCGCCTGGAAGGTTTACAACACGATGACACTACAAGTCAAGTCGCGTTGATTGACTAACCGCCGGTTCATCACCTTTTGTATCCGCGCGGAGCCAAGGGAATTGTTATCTCTGGTTTAAAAGCCAACTTTTTTTCTTAATAAAACCATTTTTTTAAAGGATTGGAACCAAAGCGGCAGAATATTTTTTTTTGGTCTCCAAAAGATCAGATTTCCTGTCCAGGTTTTTCTCTGTAGTTTTGCCAAAGGTGGACCATATCTCATGGTAAGCATTTTTCATTCTTATTTATAATTATATTGAAAATAGTCTAATTATGATGCAATGTAATATATTCATAGTTACCAGACAACATACAGTACAGTGCTCGCAGTTCACCTCGCTATATCTATTTTGAACTAGCTACTCAATCTCAGTAAGAGAGTCGATGTCTTTCTGCCCCTCGCAGTGTCTTTCGATGTGGGCCTATTTTTCTTTCTCCTGTTGTTTCCAATTAGAGTGCATGCTCTGTGATCATTTCTTCTCACTTCGGCGGCCAAATAAAGCTCACCTCCTTTTCCTAACTCTTGATGATACTGTTAGTTGTCACTTGTGAGTTAATCCATTTGTATACAAAGTATATTTCAAGGGTAGAAGTTCATATTAAATTATTGTTTGTTGTATAGACCTACTCTCATGACTCAATGATATCTTTCTTTTGTTGCTAACTTTTAATTCTTCTTCTGCTGGCTTATAGTTGTTTGCCCTGTTGTGCATTCGCCGGGCAATATCACTTTAAAAGGACAGTAAATGGTCGTAGATGCACTGTATCGTCGCTTACATCATTTTGCGATGTATACGTCTTTCAGCTGACATATTTGACTTAACCATTTTTGGATGTTTAGTTGCCACTGCAAACGTCTGTTGGTCGCATTCTGTCCACAGCCACAGTCGAGCGGTGAAGTCAGACCTTCATCATCAGACAGTGGAAGCCGACAGCCAGGAACCTGTTTCCTCTTTCATGTCAGTGCATTCCGACATTTTGCGACCATTCCCTTTTGTTAAAAGTTGACACCACCAACAGTTTCTCTTCAAAATTCCTGGCAACACAACAACACACCCACGGCATGCTGCAGGCCTAAAAAGGCCACTTGAAAGTAATGTTCACATTTCTGAGCAATATATTAATTACTGATAATGTGTGTGTGGGAGGCGATGGGAAATATGTGGGCAGATAAATGACTGTTATTTGAAAACTGGTTTACTTTGTCAGAAATATACACACACACACTTATACACACCTACCCACATCTTCGGTGTCATTTGATGAAATATGTATAGTCTTTTGGAGGAGATAGTTCATCCTTCCTTCCCTGGCTCATCCTGACTTCTTAACACTTCCTTTTTTCTCTTCATCAACTCTTAGTTCTCTTTCCTCTCATCTCTATTTTTTTGTCGTTTCTTACGTCATTTCTTCAACTCTTAATTCTCGTTCCTCTCATCTCTCTCTCTCTCTCTCTCTTTGCTATCTTCTACTTCATTTCTTCCACTCTTAATTTTCGTTCCTCTCATCTCTCTCTTTGCTATCTTCTACTTCATTTCTTCAACTCTTAATTCTCGTTCCTCTCATCTCTCTCTCTCTCTCTTTGCTATCTTCTACTTCATTTCTTCAACTCTTAATTCTCGTT